>OZ005741.1:10549046-10965441 GCA_963930735.1 Dioctria linearis
CCAAAATATTGATTTCAATTGCGTGAAACCGCTTGTGCATTGTGGTGAATGTAATTATTCCAGCCGAGATCTAACAAAAAAAAAAATTGCGGGATGAAGTTGCAATAGAAGTAAAATGTACTCAAAAGTAGCCCTTGTCATGTGAAAATACGCATTAAATGTCTAAGCGTGTCGTTTGAGTTCATTGAACAAGTGTTAAAAAATTCATCGAAATTTGTCCATCTTTTTGAATGCACCGCAATTTTCGTGTTTTCTTTTCTAATAACTCTGTAACTTTAAATAATGAATTTTTGTATAGAGAAACCCTGTCCAGGCGAAACACAGGCTTATAGTAGCTTTAATAGTATTACAGTGGGGAATTTCGATGGGAGCTTACTTCAACCAGTGCGAAGTTGATTTAAGTTTAGACATGTTGATCTGCAAGCACTGAATATCATTTATGATGAATTGAATAAGAAAAATTTTATAATAACATGAATTTAACGATAAAATAGAAAAATACGAATTAGTAAGCCCAGTTTAGATAAAGATAATAAACCAGTCACTAACTACTGGAGAATTTCGAAAAAAATATGGAAGAACTCAGTTATAACACCTGTTGAAAAAATTAACGGAGCTAAAGTATGTGAAAAATTTAGACCAATTAATATGCGACCAGGCTCAGTTTAGATAAAGATAATAAACCAGTCACTAACTACTGGAGAATTTCCTAAAATATGGAAGAACTCAGTTATAACACCTGTTGAAAAAATTAACGCAGCTAGAGTATGTGAAAAATTTAGACCAATTAATATGCAACCAGGCCCAGTTTAGATAAAGATAATAAACCAGTCACTAACTACTGGAGAATTTCGAAAAAATATGGAAGAACTCAGTTATAACACCTGTTGAATAAATTAACGGAGCTAAAGTATGTGAAAAATTTAGACCAATTAATATGCAACCAGGCTCAGTTTAGATAAAGATAATAAACCAGTCACTAACTACTGGAGAATTTCCTAAAATATGGAAGAACTCAGTTATAACACCTGTTGAAAAAATTAACGCAGCTAGAGTATGTGAAAAATTTAGACCAATTAATATGCAACCAGGCCCAGTTTAGATAAAGATAATAAACCAGTCACTAACTACTGGAGAATTTCGAAAAAATATGGAAGAACTCAGTTATAACACCTGTTGAATAAATTAACGGAGCTAAAGTATGTGAAAAATTTAGACCAATTAATATTCAACCAGGCACAGTTTAGATAAATATAATAAACCAGTCACTAACTACTGGAGAATTTCCTAAAATATGGAAGAATTCGGTTAAAACACCTGTTGAAAAAATTAACGGAGCTAAAGTATGTGAAAAATTTAGACCAATTAATATGCAACCAGGCCCAGTTTAGATAAAGATAATAAACCAGTCACTAACTACTGGAGATTTTCCTAAAATAGGGAAGAACTCGATTAAAATACCTGTTGAAAAAATTAACGAAGCTAAAGTATGTGAAGAATTTAGACCAATTAATATGCAACCAGTAATGGGAAAAGTTGGAAAAAGTGTTGAATGAAATACTAGTAGAGCAACAGTCAGCCTTCAGGAGTGAACACTCATGCGAAACGGCTTAATCTGGATGAAATCAGAGTAAAAAAAAATTTATGGATCGATAATAATAATAGTTGCATTTCTTGATTTCAGGTGAGCTTTTGAAACGATCGACAAGAACATATTAATAGCAAAATTAAATAATTACGGAATTAATAACGTAGAGCTGAAATGGTTCATAAGCTACTTGAAAACCTGCAACGAAATTTGATAACTCATACTCAAAATCTGAGGATGTTCTCATAGAAGTTCCACAAGGATCTATACTAGGCGCATTACTATTTATAATTTATATTAATGACATGAAATCAGCACTAAATAGTATTAAGGGGGTTATCCCGCGTGATAGTTGAAAAAAATCGATTTTTTTTTGGCATAAAATGAATCTAGAGTATGTCTAGAAGAAACAGGTAAAGTGATTTTCGCGCGAGCGAAAGGGCGGGGTATAAGAGCTATTATGTAAGTACGGTTAGTTTAGTTACATTCTGGCAGTCGACAGCGTAACAGCTATTTAGTCGTTGAAATCAAAATATTTTTCTGTATGTGTGCTTCAATTTTACAATGAATGACAGGAAAGGCTCTCAAGGCAGCCATGCTCATGGTAACAGAAAAAAAAATCAAGGGAATCGTTATTCCTTTGAAAAAGATGTCGAATTTACATCGGCATCGGCGAAAAAACTGCATGAACGTGGAAGTACCTCTCGCTCCGAGTTTTGCATACTGCATTTTTTAGAGTTTGCATCTGTATTCTCAGCTATTTCTGCAAATGTAGTATGCAAAGAATGTAAAGGTTAGGTGACCTTTACACAGACGTCTTTTCGAGGCTTGGGATTTAAAATAATCGTATCGTGCAACTGCAATCAACAAAAAGTGTCCTATGATTCAAAACGCATGTGAGATCAATCGCCGCTTTGTTTTTGCTATGCGCTTATTAGGAATTGGTCACGAAGGAGTAAGCCTATTCTGCAGTTTAATGGACTTGTGTCAAGGTATTGGAAACTCTACATATACTGCACTATTGGAAAATATATGCATAGCCGCATCCGCAGTATATAACTCTGCCTTATCCTTTGCTGCCACGCTACAAAAAAGTCAAAATGAAGAACCTGGAAATCCAAAGCTCGAATTGACAGTGTCCGGGGATGGAACGTGGAAAAAACGTGGTTTTCCCTCTTTATATGGAGTTTCTACGTTAATCGGAAAATATTCAAGAAAAGTGTTGGACACATTGGTCATGAGCAGCTTTGTGGTGGCTGCAATTAAATGAAAAAATTAAAAAATAGTCAACCAGCAGAGTACGAGGAACGGTATGTATCCCATGAAGCTGATTGCACCATCAATCATCCTGGAAGTTCCGGTAAGATTGAGATAGGCGCTATACTCAAAATGTTTTTCCGGTCGGAAGAAAAACATGGCGTAAAGTATACGACGTACGTTGGTGATGGCGACAGCAAAACATTCAATGGAATTTTAAAAGTTAACCCATACGGAGACACTGTCAGTACAAAAAATGAATGCGTAGGACACGTCGACAAACGCATTGCAACGCGGCTTCGAAATGTAAAAAAAAATTACTTAAGGCATTGGCAGTAAAGGTGCGGGCAAGATTAGATTAGATTTGTAAAGGGGTGTATAGGCGTTAGCCTCGCAATCACTGCGACCTGAAGATCTATTGTGAGTCCCCGTTGAATTTGCTCCATTTATAGGTTTAGACTGTTAATAAAGTCTAGAACCATTCTGGGCTTGAGGTTCCATACGTAACTTGGTGGAGGAAAAGCATGTTCAAGGTGGAGTAATTTCCGCCTGGCCAATGCTTCGCAGTTGCAGAGCAGGTGCTCCGAGGTTTCGTGAGCATCCTGACAGAAGCGGCAGGATGAAGTCTCAGCCAAACCCAGCTTGTTTAGGTGATACCTCAAGGGGCAATGGCCTGAGAAGAGCTCAGTGATCATTTTGAACTCTGTTCTTCTAAGAAGTAGAAGTTCTTTTGTTTTTCCGCCAGAGGTGTCGATAAACTTTTTTGCCTGACGAAGTCCTTGTAGCCTTTCCCAATACAGGGATTTTTGTTTATTCTCCCAGTTATTTAGGGTAGCTTTGAGGTAACACTTTGAAGTGCCACAAAATGGCTCTGGTCCGACAAACTGAGTTTCCGCTCCTCTTTTGGCTAGGCCATCCGCAATTTCATTGCCTTTGTGGCCCTCATGTCCAGGTACCCACATGAGGATAACTTTGTTTCTCCTTGATAGATTTTTGAGGGTTTGTAGACATTCCCAGACTATCCCTGACTTGAGAGTGTAGGACTTTAAAGCCTTGAGGGCAGCTTGACTGTCCGAGAGGATATTAATGGTTGAGCCATTTATGGCTCTTTTAATGCAAGTATTGGCACATTCTTCTATGACTAATACCTCGGCTTGGAATACGGTAGGGGTAGAGCCTAGAGCCTTTGATATATGGCATCTGGGGCCGTATACACCCAATCCGACCCCACTGTTTGTTTTTTAGCCGTCTGTATACCACACCATCGATCCTTGTTGGAAGGACGGTTTAGTGGAGCGCCATTGTTGTCGGTCTCCAAGAACCACTTGGAATGGTCTTACAAAATCCACTCTGGGTGTGATTATATCAGATATTGACGTCACTTGCTCGAAGCATATCTGTTTTAAGATACTTAAATGACCAACCAGATCGCCTGGCTTTAACTGTTTCTCCGTTTGTACTCTAATAGCACTGGAGATCGCTTCCTTTTTCACCTGCAAATGCAGGGGTGCAAGGTTTAATAAGGCTTCCATGGCTGCTGTAGGACAGGTTTTCATGGCACCAGTTATTCCTAGACAGGCAAGCCGCTGGGTTTTTTGAAGCAGAGCCTCAGCCGTCTTTTGATTAGTTTTTGGCCACCATGCAAGGGCCGCATAGGTGACCATGGGTCTAACAACCGGGGTGTACGTCCAGTACATCATTTTTGGCTCAGACCCCATGTTCTGCCAATGAAGCGACGACACGTGTAGAGAGATCGCATCGCTCTATCCGTCACTCTGGACAGATGCGAATTCCAGGTAAGTTTCTTATCTAGGGTTATCCCCAGATATTTGACTTCGTCTGAAAATATCAATTCCGTATTATCAAGAAGAGGAGCCGTTAGTGAAAGCTTCGATCTTCTTGTGAACGGAACGATAACCGTTTTTTTGGGGTTTATGCTAAGGCCTTTGTTTGAACACCACGTGCGGACTTTGGAGAGGGCTATTTGCATGAGGTCGGATATGACTTGATCATGCTTGCCCCGTATTGTAACTACTAAAGGTGCGGGCGAACTAACAGATAAATTAATTATGGAGATGACGAAATTCTACGGCTTAGCGATTCGTCGCCATCCCGAATCGATAGAAGATATGAAAAAAAGAGGTATGGGCGACTTTTTTGCAGACGAGCTCGACTGATAAAAACCCACAACACCAAAATTGTCCGGCACGCGAAAACAGCTGGTGTAAGTGGCAGCAGGCTGCAGCTTTGTCGATGCAGGTCCAAGAAGTAGTGAAACCAATTTATGAAGACCTGTCAAATGATAATCTTTTGACACGATGTTTGGGAGCCGAGACACAAAACAACAACGAGTCATTGAACTCGTTGATTTGGACCTTTGCTCCGAAATATTTGCATTTGGGCGCCAAAATAGTTAATATAGCCACATTTTTGGCTGTCCTTATATTTAACGAAGGTTTCGGAACCATTTTAAAGGTAATGCATACAATGGGTTGCTCGATTGGTCGACAATCTCAAAATTAAGTGGATCATCGCGATGAAGCCCGAATCACCCGCTCAGAGCGGCGCGTCAGCGATGCAGCAAGAGAGGCCAGAAATGCTGCCAGAGATGACCAAGCTGCCTTGCGTGACTTCCAGGAGCAAAAGGAAGGGCCCCTATATGGACCGGGAATAGCTGATTAGTGGCAAGTCAAAATTTCATCGTTTAAATATGGTTTAATTCACGTCTGAACTTTTCAATGCGTTTTTCTCGAAACTATCTTTTTGTAACTAGTGTCCACGATTTCTCAAAAACGGTTGATTTCATTAAATTTTTTTTGGTAGATTCAGCACACATGCGGCTATCGTCGAAACTAAGATTATTAAAAAATATTAAATCGTTTTTTTTTACATAACAAAATAATCGCAAAAAATCCTGAAATTTTACGCTTTAATGTTTAAAAGCATGTAAAAAAATTTAATTTTCAATATTTTCAAAAGATCCTAGTTCCGACGATAGCCATTTGCTTACAGATTAACATGCTTTTTGAAATTTTCATTTCTGATGAGCCAATCAGCCGGAATCATGGACACCATTTTGATTCCTCATTCTGACACGGGTGCCGTTCTAACTGCCTCACTCGAGTTTATACTATTATTTTTATCCGTAAAAATGTATACATATACTTGAATAGTACGTAAATATATAGTATAAATTTCAAAGCTCAGTATCTTTTCATTTTTGAGTTAAAAATCCCCAAAAATTCTCTAGAAAAACGGCCTTCTCACGGGATGACCCCCTAAGTTAATGTTGTTTGCTGACAACACATTAGTATTTATTAAAGGAGAAAATATTAGTGAATGCAAAGGGATAACAAACGTGGAAATTAATGGCGGCAGCAATGCAATTTGGGTTTTTTCTTTTATTGTAATTTTAGAGGAATAACACTTCACGAAGCTTTAGAATGGATAACTGACACAATTGAATTGAGAAGTATTTTTATTGATCCGCCCGATGCAGGAGTGATAACAGATGAAGATTCTGGAGCTGAAGATAACGCAGGAACAGTTGACGATCTTCACAGACGACAACTTTGGATAAACTCTGAGGTCATTTTGTATGCACCAAATGTCCCAAATAAGAAAAAAAAAGTAAGCCAAAGCTATGGAAAAACCAGGATTTGAAAACTACATCAAAAACATTCCCTGACTTTTCATACGATTACATAAGCGGTCTATCAATTGTAGAAATTGTGGAGAGATTTTTAGATAACGACGTTGTGGAATTTTTGGTAAAGGAAACAAACAACTATGCGTGTTTCAAGAATGAGCCTAATTTGAACGTCAGTCCAGAAGAAATTAGGGTTGTAATTGTGATTTGTATTTTATCTGGATATAACAAAGTTTCTTCAAAGCTGTGTTACTGGGAAGATGCACCTGATGTGTACAGCGAATTAGTTTGCCAAGCGCCGACAATAATACACCTAATTTGTGAGATAAAATGTGGAAGTTGCGGCCGCTTATAAACCTTATCAAAGGACGATTTAAGAATAATTTCCATCGTGAAGAGCGAATGAATTACGATAAAAGCATGATTGCATATTACGGACGTCACGGCTGTAAGCAGTTCATACGAGACAACTCCATTCAATTTGGGTTCAAAGCTTGGTGTCTGAACACGAGCAGTTCTTACTTAATCGACTTTGACTTGCATCATGGTAAGGATCCCAAATCGAACGATATATATGGAATAGATTACGGAAAAGCTTCTGCACCGCTCGTGAGAATATTAGATATCCTTGTAGAAAATGTAAAAAAGCGGCCGTATCAGTTATACATGGTTAATTTATTCACAGAAATGAAGCTGTTAACGGATTTAAAGTCTTGTAATTATGGGACAACTGCGACCTTGAGAGAAAACTGTGTTCGAAAAGATAGTAAGCTTCCAAATTCGAAAGAGTTAAAAAAAAACCGAGGACGACTTTTCCTTTTAGAACAAGCAAATACGAGGGCATTATAATGATAAGTCACAGTTGCATATGTGGGAGGAACAGATAGAATGAACCAAAATATTGGATATTATCGTATTGGAATATGCAGTAAGAAAAAGTGGTTTTCAATATTTACCTGGTTACTAGATTCTGCGATCACCAATGTATCGGTTCTAGCAAGAAATTCAGGAAATAAATTGAATCAAATAGATTTCAAGCGTTGTTTCGTCCAAACATACTTGGTTCGCTATAGCCATGCACCGAAGTTGGGGAAAAAAGCCCCTAAAAATGGGAGCTTTGGCAACCGAGAATGTAAAATCTGATGGAGTAGGACATCTAGTGAAGTATATTGACAACGGAAAACGAAGAAGGTGTGCAGGTAACCAGTGCAAGTCCATTTGTCGCACCCCTGCCAATATTGAGGTTCAAAATCGAATCGAATTCGAAGTAAATCAATTCGACTAGGTGAAGTTAAGCTTCGAAATCGAATTCGCTTGCGAAGTGCTTGCGATTTACAGGGGAAAAAAAATGGAACACGATATTGAATCGTATTGGCGATCCCACAGTGGTTCGCTAGCTCGACTTTCTTTCGAAGTTCGTATATATGTTGGTAGTTTTCACAGTACGATCTGGTGTCGACCTCTTTTGCAAGGCGTTTTGCAAATACTATGTAAATTCGAATATCGAATAAATAAATAGTAAATACCCGCTCTAGCAAAACTTCACCTTGCACTTCACTCAATAAAATCTCAACTTAGAATGCCTGCGAAGAACAATTTCATGAATAGAAAATATTTACTTGGAGGATTTCCTCGGAAATTGACATGAGCCGTATCGTGCGTAACTTCTACATATAGAAAACAAATAGAATTTGGGCATCCTTGAAAACGGCGGTTCATCTATTTTGAATTCTCGAAAATTATGGCTTGATGATAAAACTTCGTTTAAGTTAAAAAAAAATTTAAGAGATTTCGAGCTACGAGCGTTTCCTCTATTTCGAATTCATTTCGATACGGCGGAGTTTCGACCAAATTTAGGGCTTTGTATTGAGTGCTTAATTCCCTAACATACCCAGTAACTTTTATTAACATGTATTATTAACAATTTTAATTATCAATAAGTCAAAATTTTTGATATTAAACAGTAACACAAGTGTGACGATTAATTGTAATGAAGCTTACTTGGGTGTAATTATTGGCAGTAAAAGGAATTTTAAAAGCCATATATCTATGATGTATAAAAAACTCCCACAGAAAATCGGATTTATGAGCAGAATTAGAAAAAGCGTGCCAAAGGAATCATTGAAAACTGTATAGGTATATAACACGACAATAATACCACATTTTTATTATTGTGCAACAATTTTATATATGTGTACTACTGAACTGATTGACAGATTAGAAAAGCTACAAACCAAAGCAATGAAGTTAATTTTTTTAATAGTATGCTCGAGTCTTTGAAATGGATGAATATTAGACAGAGAATATCATATATTGTGTTGATTACGCCAAACTATCTAGCAAATAATTTGAGATATATTAGTGGCATGCAACCATACAATCTAAGGCTGACTACCATAAGCTCGCAGGAGTAGGACACAAAATCAGCTGCTACCTAAAGGCCTACAGATGTTCAATAGTCTAATGAAATTAAATTTGAAAGAAATATAAAAAAAAATTAAATATTAGTACCACTTCAAATATTACCTCCTCTTTTGCATATTTATGATCGGTATACTCTGACAAGTTATCATGGACAGACTCACGCTTGAACCACGCTACCAAGTTATTCGAATTTACTTTGAAAACCAGTCATCGATTCGCGCAACTCATAGATGACTTCGTGATTTTTATGATGTAGATAATTGTCCATCTGAGCTAGCCATCCGTCGAACTGTGTATAGTTTTTATACCACATACTTTCTGGACGATGCAAAACACCAACACGTCGAAGAAATGTGCGTACTGAAGAGAATATCGCCGCTGTAAACGAAAGTCTGGAAGAAGATCCAAACTTATCGGTTCGCCGGCGGACACAGGAATTGGGGCTCTATCCGTCCACTACGTGGAAAATTTTGCGCAAAGTTCTAGGCCTACACCGGTATAAGATCCAGTTGATACAGGAATTAAAGCCTCATGACCATCATAAGTGTCGTTCTTAGTCGATTGGGCTCTACAGCAGTTGGAAAGTGACACCTTGTCTTATCGCCAAATTGTGCTCAGCGATGAGACACATTTTTGGCTGGACGGTTTTGTTAATAAGCAAAATTGCCGCACATGGAGTGAGACCAATCCACAACAGACCCTACAGACTCCATTGGTGCTGTTTACACGCTGGTGGCATCATCGGGCCATATTTCTTCAAAAATGAGGTCGGAGTTTGAGTTACGGTGAATGGCGATCGTTACCGCACCATGATCAATGATTTTCTATTTGAAAATATGGATGACATTGATCTGGTCGAGATCTGGTTTCAACAGGATGGCACTACGTGTCATATGGCGACCGCAACCATCGACTTATTTAAATTTAAATTTGACGATAAGTTTATTTCCAGAAATGGACCTGTCAATTGGTCTCCAAGGTCGTGCGATTTGACGCCTCTCGATTATTTCTTGTGGGGTTATGTGAAGCTGAAGTCACTGGTTTATGCTAATAAACCAGAAACAATTGACGCCTTGAAGGCCAATATTGTTCGTGTTATTCGTGACATACAGCCAGCAGTACTCGAAAAAGTGACCCAAAGTTAGACGTTCAGAATGCGCTTCGTCAAGATCAGCCGCGGTGCCCATATGCCCGAAATTATTTTCGAATTGTAATGTAATGAATTGATCTTTCGAATTAAAAAAAAATGTTTGATTAAATTTAAATTTTTAGTGTTATTACACAATAGATAAAATCTTAAGTTTGCATTCCGTTTGTAACACTTCGAAATAAAATGGTAGAGGAAAATAGATTGGACACCCACGTATAATATAAAAAGTTATTTTGATTTTTGCATGTCCGTCTGTCCGTCCGTCCGTCCGTCTGTGTGTACGCGTTCACTTAGAAAGCTGAAATTTTATACACTGGCTTTAAAAAACAATGTCACTTTCCAGTATATACTGGGTGGCGCAAAAGTAATGACCTTATTTGGATCAGCTACAACTTCTTTTCAAAATTATAAAACTAGAATTACTTTTTTTATATATGTGTATTTCTGCCATGACATTTCGTGGCATTAGGATTTGAGCATGATGTCTCTTAAATGGTGACCTCCACAGTTGATGCACATTTCAGCCCTATTTATGACATCTTCCATATCATGCCGGAACACTTCCTGCGTTACGTTCCTTATTTCTTGATCAATGTTTTCTTTTAGGGCTGCGAGAGTCTGTGGCTTGTTCACATAAACCAGTGATTTCAATTGACCCCAAAGAAAGAAGTCTGGACAGGTCAGATCGGGTGATCTTGCAGGTCAAGGCGAATCGCCAAAACGAGAGATAACACGGCCTTGACAAGCGTCCCTCACTAAGTCCATAGTGTCGCACTCTGTGTGTGCCGTGGTGCCGTCTTGTTGGAACCAGATGTGCTCCAGCCCCAATTCATCCAAACTGGGTATCAAGAACTCACGTAACATGGTTCTGTGGCGCTCACCAGTGACATTTATCGCATTGCCTGCAGCGTCTTCGAAAAAATAAGGTCCGATCATTCTTTCGGCACAGACGCCACACCATTAAGAAACTTTTAGTGGGTGTAAAGGTTTTTCTTGGATAATGCGCGGATTTTCAGTACCCCAGAAGCGAGTATTTTGCTTATTGAAATGTCCCGAGAGATAGAAATGCGCTTCATCCCTCATAATGAATTTTGAAAAATCATGCTCTTCAAGGTTGAGGTTTATGACGCGGTGGCTGTATATACGGAAAAATCTTCAAGGCTTTGACCAAAATACGGTGCCGAGTCCGCCTGGAAATGCCCAATTGCGTGCCACGTCGCCTCGTTGATGTTTCTGGTCACTCTTTCACATCTTCGCGCACTGCATCGATATTTTCAGCCGAACGGCCGGTCTGTCAGACTTAGGTCTATCCAATGTTGCTCCAGTTGCTAAGAGGCGTGTGATAAAGTGTCGGCGGGGAAATCGTCGACGAAATTCACGTTGTGCTTTTATCAATGAATGAATTATTCCGTAAAAACATTGACTCGATTATACCACGTTCTTGTGGAGTATAACAGCCCATGTTTATTTTAAATAATTTTACATTTGTTTACTACACAATTTTCAATATCAGAATGACAGAAGATGTCATATAAAAAAAAATATACATAAGTAATTTCTATAGTGCCAGTACTTTTGCGCCACCCAGTATTTGGACACTACCGGAGAACGTGTCGACATAGAGAGGTGAAATTGTTTACATGGTGTTTTTATAGTAATAACAAATAAAATTTCAAAATTGGACTAAAACGGGCAACCCCTTTTTGGTGTTGCCATATAAAAATTTAGGTTTTTTATATATACTATGAAAACGATCAGTCCTAGACATTTTTATTGTACTAAAAACTTCTTCAGAATACGTAATGCTATGAAATTGGTTATAATCCTTTTTTCTGTCCGACGAGCCGTTCTAGAAATGTATGCGAAAAACCAGAAATCAAACTTTCATAGATCGGTGACCATACGAAATTTTATATCGGCATTCATCTAGGGCAGGAGTGGGGAACCTGCGGCCTTTTGAAATATTCTTTGCGGCCTTTTCACATAGTTTGTATTTTATTACAAATTACAACTGAAATTATTTTTGTTAAAATTTTTGAAATAATTATTAATATTAATAATATTTTTCAAATATTTTTTCGGTTACTTTTCTATAAGTAAACACAGTAGGCCTCGTTTTGCGGGAAAACACAGTTGCAGAGCAAATGATTTAGTTTAATTTCGTAATCGATTGGAGTTATTATTATTTATAGTTTAAAATTTTGCATTTACCGTGTATTTAACCATCAAGTAAGTACATTTAATTAATTTGTGATAATTATATCTAATTATAATTCTTTTTATTAACAACATATGTATAAATATCACTTTTTATTTTAAGTTATCAAATTATAAACCATGTCAAAAAAACTTAAAAGAAAACTGAATGAGGAAAACAGATCCTTTAATGAAGAATGGGAAATCCAATATTATCTTATTTCTATAAAAGATAAAATGTTTTGTTTACTATGCAATTCTGTACTAACAACATTAACAAAATACAATGCAAATCAGCATTATTTATCTCACAAAGACCACAAATATGTCCAACTAGAAGGAGAAGCTCGAAAATCTGCACTTCAAAAAATGAAAAAAGAAAGGCAGGATCAAACACAAGCTTTCAGTGCTTTCAGTAAGCAAGGAACCGCTGCAACTGATGTTACGTTCAAAATAGCGTATATACTTGGAAAAGGATGAAAACGTTTTAGTGATGTGGAAATGATAAAGGACTGCATTGTTGAAGCAGTAGGATGCTTAGATCCTGAGAAAGTTGATAAATATAAACCAATAGCTCTTTCAAGACGGACCATAACTGATCGACAACACGAATTAGTTAATAATGTGACAGAACAGTTTCGCACAATAATTCAAAATAAGGAGGTATTTTTTTAAATAGCGCTGGATGAATGCACTGATAAAACTGACTCGGCTCAAATTTTATTCGTGCTATAACTGAAGATTTTCAGTGTTATGAGGAACTACTGGCTTTGGGCACACTTACCGGAAGATCTCGCGGAATTGATATCCATGATAATTTTAAAGAAAAATGTCGTGAAGCAGGACTAAATCTTGATAATCTGGTGAGTGTATGCACTGATGGTGCACCTTCCATGAAAGGGAAAAGAGAAGGTTTCGTTTCATTATTAAAAAAGGACAATGCAAATTTAAAATCATTAATCTCATTTCATTGCATATTGCACCAACATAATCTTACTCTAGAAAAAATTATTGTAATTGTCAATTTCATCAGAGCAAATGCAGCTCGACATCGCCAATTTCGAAACCTTCTTATGTCCGATGATGATACGTCCAGTGTAGATTTGCCGTATCATTTCAAAGTTCGATGGTTATCAAGAGGACATGTTTTAGTGAAAGTTTTATCATTGCGAGAACAAATTATAAGATTTTATGAGGAACAAAAACAACAATGCGAATTACTAGATGAAAATTTTTGCAGAAATACTGCATTTTTGTGTGATATTATGGTAAAGTAGAATGATTTAAATATTTCTTTGCAAGGTAAAACAAAAGTAAAAAGTGGCAATACATTTTAAAAGTGGTAATATCATAATTTTATTTTATATTGCGGAATATACATGTTTTTTTTAACTGAATAATGAGTGAATTATAATAAAATTGCATTTAAAAAAAAATATTTTTATTTTTTGTACTAGTACTAGAATAAACTGGTAATATATTTTCCGGAAAAGAATAAGCTTATATGTATGCGGCCTGCTTACTATTTTCGAAATTTAAATTGGCCTTCCATGGTGAAAAGGTTCCCCATCCCTGATCTAGGGTATGCTAACAATTGGTCTTTTCTATCTTTTTTACTTATTTTTTACAATTTTATGTTATATCGGGCCTAAAAACACCATTTATATGTATTTTAATTATGTATAAAAAAATTTTGAATATTGTAATTAAGATGTGACCTTCATAGTTATGAAGTTGATAAATATTTTCTTATCTATTTAATTTATATGTAGTTGTTTGATTTTAGTTTTTCCTGGTCGCATATACAATCTTTTTTTATTTTTCCATAATTTTTATTGTCTTACTTTTATATTTAATTTGTACAATTTCTCCCGCGGATAATTAAAAGATTGTACTCAATTTTGTGTGGAGAATTTGAATTTGAATTGTAACAAGCAATGACTAAATCAGCAATAATACAAACTAAATATTTGTTTTTTTTATTGTATTTAATACAATAATAAAGTAATGAGTATAATATTTCTACTTGAAAATTGTGTAACCTATAGACTAAATTATTATTAAAGAGAGTACATACAAAAAATGATATGATAATAATAATGTAATATTGTAAAAAGTATTTTTTCGCAAATTTTATTGAATTTTAAGCCCAAAACTCAGCATCAATGGTCTATCACTACAAAGATGTGTCCAAATGATGGAGCTTAGATTTTTCACTTCAAAATTATTAATTATCTTTGGGCAAATCTTTTTCGTTTCATGCAAAATTTTATTCATAGAGCAAAAACATTTTGAAATAAAAGGCAAACAAATATTTTGCAGAAATGATAAAAAATTGTGTCTTGAAATGATAGTAAAAACTGAATGAAAACCAAATCACACCAAAAACTTTAATCAAATGTTAAATTAATTTAGAAACTATAAAAGCATAGTTTAGTTGTAAAAAAGTATGAGTTCGGAGATTTTAGTGGCAGGCAGGAAAAATAGAAAGACACTTCTAGCTCGAAACTGTATAGTTGTGGGAAAATCAATCGCCTTTTGCCTACTTAAAAGTTTTGAGTACTTTGACGAAATATTTTTAGGATTTCCGTTACGAAATCGTATATCACGGACTCACCCTTACATAACTTCTTCTAAAATTCGCAGTACACATAACTGTATCATTGGAGGATGAGGTTCAGAACTGTCAGAGAAATGTCATTACACTAGGTTTACCCGGTGTTTTAAAAACTTGTTCAGAAACCCTGGGTAAATATTGGAGGAGAAAATTTACACGGTGTTTTACATGGTGTTTTCATCGAACAAACCTAATATTAATAAAGCATGAAAACTGGTCAAATTTAAAATAATATGAAATATATTTTCCACGCGGATTGGTGTATTTCTCAGCAATTGTTCTGGTGAAAATAAAGTGTTGGATAAAATGGAAATGTGTCAATCAGTTTTGTTACGTTTGTGAAAAAACGGAAAATAACTTCTTTAGTTGAAGAAATTTGTAAATATTATTTCGGAAGGCTAATTTTCAGAAATGTGGCCGTCTGATTATTTGGTCCGAAGAAGCTGAGGGCACTGAAGACTCGTGCTAATTTCGTGAACGCGACGTATTCGGGAATTCCGCGAAAACTAAGAAGACAATAATAAAGTAAAGAAGTAAGTCTCATTCATGCGTTGACACCACTTCCACATAGCTAAGAGACTGTTATACCAGTCTTACATGACATGGCTACTAAATATGTTCCTGAAGATTCAATTTTTGCACGACCACCTGGACTTTTTTTCCGGAAAACTTTGAAGCTGTTAGTGACGGCGAGCGATTTCATCAAGCCATCAAAATAACTGCACAACGATTCAAGGAAAATTATATGACGAGTATGTTGGTAGATTACTGCTAAAACATATATATTTCGAGACGAACCGGATGCAGAATAGTTATAATTGCTCTAAGACCAATAATATTACATCCTAGATGAAAATAAAAGTTAATCAAAGTGAAAACTCAAATTTTGTATGGCAACACCAAGAAGGGGTTGCCCGATTTCATTCATCTATAAAATGTTGCTTACTATTGCTTAGAAAATATCATGTATCACAGATCAGTTCTCTACGTTGACGCGTTCTTAGGCAGTGTCAAAATAAATAGATAAAAACAAAACTTTTGTATGGCAACCCTACGAAGGGGTTATCCGATTTGTCCCATTTTAGAAATTTAAAATTTTTTTAAAAAGGTCATATGCAAAATTTCAACTCTCTAAGTAAATCCAGGTCTGGAGTTATCGAATTTAGAACTCGAGACAACAAGATGTCCGAAATCGCTTAATTCATATGACATAAACAAAAAATTGTGATGTGTAGGTAAAATACTAAGATCAGAATCGGACTCAGCAGCTTCGAATTACGGAATCTAGGCAGGCCAGGCTCTTTCATTTTTGGGCTTGTCGAACATTGATAATAGCTACTTGCCATATAAGTGAAAAACATCCATCAATAATTTTTCCAGTCCCTAAGAAATTCAGTGTCACAAATAGAGAGGGCCTTAAATCGCTTATCGATAATTTGTAAAAAACTCGAATCTTTGTTGAAGGATTCCATTCTATCATTTAATGAGGAACAGAACATTATCCCCAAACAACAATACATATTCAATAAAACCATGCTGCTCTGCAACATATTTATTCTCAAACTAAAAAAAACATGATGAAACAAACGGTCTAAATAAAGGTCTTGTCACAGTGACCAAGAACCTTCACAGAATCTGGATCAAATGTTATATATGATTCAATTCTCACAAAAAAATCACCAAATTTGTATATAACTTCTTTTCGTTGAACTAAATGGAACTTTTTCAACCTTGAACCACATTTTGGCCTAACCATCACAGGTATCCATTCTCGGTTCAGTTTTCTTTAGTATTTTTCTTTCAGATTAGCCGGCGGCTAATGACTGCGCAACAATCACTCTCTGTCACTCTCTATAAGTCCATTACATACTCATCCGCTCCGTGTTTGATAGGCAATAACCTGCCTGTATAATAGCCGATAACCTGCTTAAAAACCGATAATCTATTAACAGACCCGAAGTAGTGCTGAAACACTCGTAGAATACAAGACTGATATAGATTTTTTTTTATTTTAAGTTATATGTCACAGGTCAACACCAAAGACGGTCAACCTTCGTCAGATCTTAAAGACAGACAAAATTTGGAACTCACAACATTGATTGCATATGACCAGATGATTCAACCACACCAAGATTCATGTGAATGAAATAGGAAAGATTGTGATAGGAGAAAAAGAGACATCTATAACGTTTGCTATTAATTAATTGCCTGTCCTTTGAAGGGGATTTAAAGTTCTTCTTTAATTTCGTTTATAATAATGTTTTAACGGTGACCTCTTTCATGACTGCAAAAATATCCAAAAATTACCAATCCTATTTTCAACTTGCCTCACATAATCTTTCAATTATTAGAAAGAATTAAAGGTACTGCAAAAAAATTATATAAAAAAAGGAGAAAAGTTATAATTGGTGTAAGATCAATAAAGCCCAATATAAAAAAAAATGGGATTGAGTCAAAACCAAAAATGTTGTATGGCAACACCAAGAGTAGGTTGCCCGATTTAGTACATTTATGAAATCATATTGATTATTTTTATGAAAACGTCAGCTCTCTAGGTCGACGCGATCTCAGACAGTGCCCAAATATATAGTGAAATACGATGGCACCCTACAAAGGAGTCTTTTTCGATTTTCGAAGTTAATTTTGCAAATTTTGAAAAAGGATGTTCGGAGGGACAGACAGACGAACATTCAAGAGTCAAAGTAACTTTTAATACTATGCACGGGTGTACGTCTAATCTATTTTGCTCTCTAGCATTGTTTCTATGTATGCGTTAGAAACGGATTGACGAACTAAGTAGTAATAAATATATCTTAAGAGATTTCATCTAGGGCATACATTAGTCTCCGCTTATAAAATTTGTTTGCAGCTCAGGCAGTACGGCAGGCAGGAACACTTTTGCATTAATTTTTTAAATGAAATTCGTTATTTGCGAGTTGCAAAAATTTGCATAACTAGTAGAAATTGCAAGTTTATATTCTAACTGCGGCGGGTAGAACACTCGAAAGACTATGAACAATTTGTAAAACTTTTGGAAAATTTTAACGACTATAAAAAAGGCAAAATATAATTGTTGTTATTTTTAAGTTTGCGGACTCTTTGTCTAAGGTAGCAAACCTGTTGTGACGAGCAACGATCTGCACTTTTGCAGCCGACTTGCATAGTTCTGCTTGTTTTGTAAATTGACAACCAAGTAATCAATTGTTCTTCAGTACTTTTTATTCATTTCTTTTATTATTTAAATATAACTAAAATAACGTTTTTATTTTACAATAAATACAAAGAAATCTACAAGCACTAATTAATAACCTTTTCTAATAAGTCGATCAATCCTGTTGAGGCAGGTAAATAGATACATGTGATCCGTAAGGATTTCACGAAAGTCAGTCTTTCATAAGATTAATCACACATTTTCTATTAATAAACTCAGATCACTTGGATTTCACTGTTCCTTGTTGAAATGATTCGATTCGTACTAATTTGCTCATATACAGTACGTGAAACTTGGCAACTGTAAGTCTCAGGCCATTCATGTAAGTGGTGTACCGCAGGAAACCCATTTGGGTCATGCGCTTTTTCCTGTCTCTCATTTGCTAACTGCCCTCTTTTGTTAGATGATTTCAAGTTTCAATAAGATTTGAATTTGAGTAGTTTAGAATCTAAATGATTCAAAATGCAAAGCAATATTTGTTTACCGTTTGGCATACCCCATATGCTTTCGTTATAGTGGCAGCAATGTTATTCTTGACAGATCTTCAAATATAACTGATTTATGTGTAATATTCGATTCTTTTTAAGAGCACATTGCTTTAACATGTAAAGCTTTTCAGATACTGGGATTTTTAAAGAGACAGACAGGTGACTTTCAAGATCCCTTAACATTAGTACGGTCCGTTTTAGAATATGGATTCGTTATATGGATGCTTACTCAGATAACACATATAAGACGTATTGAGCAAGTATAAAGAAAATTTACACGTCTTGCAGTATCCAAACTAAAATGGGATCTTACGTTGGGCTATATAAGACTCCTTGTCTGTTATTGGGATTGCATTCCTTACAATCTAGAAGAATCATGAGTTCAATAATGTCGGTCCACAATGTACTTGATTGTAGGATTTCATGTCCAGAATTGCCATTTTTAATCTCTTTTTATGTGCCCCAAAGAAATATTCATCCTACACCATACCATTTGATAAATTGAACTTTAAATATCAGGAACCTATCACACTAAATTATTCTTAATTTCATTATTTTTGATTCATTATATAATTTTAATTGACCTAGACATGGATTTAGGAATATAATCCTAGAATTTTTCCACTTAAACTTTGTACATTCGTAGTGTATATTTTAAATAACTTTTAGTTAAAATCTGAATTCAGTAATACATCATACTTCTGTTATGTTTCTGGTAATCTGTAGGATTTATTCCGTAGATTGAAATAATAAAAATAAATAAATAATTAGGTTACGGTGACCGAAATAAGTTGCAAATTTAAAATATTGTGGAAAATATCAGTATAAATTTGAAGGAGGTTTGCATTTTTTTTATAAAAGTTAAATGAAAACAATTTTTTTTTTTGCAATTTTTCACATACCTCGGTGATGTTTGCAAAATGTCAGTTTAGTTTTGTTCTTTTATTTTACCATATCATATATATTCTAAAAAGGTTTAAAAACTTTTGGAACTATTGTTAAATTTTAGAAATTCTAACTTTGTGTCGAATTGCATAAAATTAGGCGCAATTTCCATTGTCAGTAGCAAAATAATGAAAGTATGATCAGAAAAATAGGTTTATCTAAAATACGGTTGCATGTAGGTAGGTACATGTGTGGATTCAAATAAAAGGTGACACTCTGAGGTTTTCAGATCTTTCAAGAAAGAGTAACAGTTATTAAGCATTTTGGCGGGAAAATCATTAAGATTTCAAAAATATTGGAATTTTTTTCCAATTATTTGACTTTGACGTCCTATAAATAGCAACGTGAGCGGGGTGTAGTGATGGTTCGACATTTTTTAGAAAGCTTGGGTGTACAACAAGGAAGCTACGTGGTGTTTTGTAAAAAAAAATCATAGCTCCGAAACGGTTCAGATTGCCCCCCCCCCCTTTCCCTTCCAAATAAATTAGTTGTTCCTAACACTTCAAACTATCCCTTAGTTCTTTTATGTTCTGATTTCATTAAAGATGGTTTTCTGCTCTAGAGTAACCTAGAGCAGGTCATTAAATAGACCTAACAAGTAGCTGTTTTAAATACGTTGAGTCTATGACTGTTTATTCCAGTTGAGACATTGTACTGTGATACAAATGTATAATGACATTGAAGCAGATAAATTGATTATAGATTGGAAAGTTTTGAAAAGTGTGTATATATTACATAGAGGTTCTGGCGTATATAAAGGATCAGGCATCCGACTATAGATGAATGAGAAGTCACAGTAAAAGGTAACCTATATACTTTATTGACTTCAGCGTATAAAATAACTTCGCTTAATGCTAGTGAATTGCTCAGGGGCCGGATTCTGTAACTCGGAGAGTTTGGGAGATGAAAGTTTTCGTTTCCTCCGATTAAAACTTCCTAACTCTTCATTCGCGATTCTCTAACAAAACTGGGGAGTTAGGGAAAACGTGAGAAGTATCACAATATTGAAGGACGGCTAACTCCCAGTGGGAAGGTCTTAGAGCATTGGGGTTGTGTCCTTTGGATTTAGGGTCTAGAGTACAAAAATATAGATGGAGGGTTCGGGGTTGTCCAAAATACGTCATATTTAGTATCAAATTAAAGAGGGAGAAGCGGGTAATCGAGTGGTGTAGTTTTTTTTATAATTTTAACGTCATGACTGACTTTTTGCACTTGGGTCATATACACCCCAGCTCCTGTATTTTGCATTATATTTGTTCCGTTCTTCATTTCATGTCCAGCAGTACTCTGTTGTGAACATTTTGCTCATGGAAAGTTAATTTATACAACTTGCCAGTTTTTCATAATTATGAGTTGAAAATACGTCCAATATCCTTTGTACAAAAAAACGGCCATTTTTTCATCTTAAAAAGGACTGATTCACTTCTTTTGCAATTATCTCCAAAACCATATATCGGACTCAAAAAATAATTACATAACTAATTATAAGACAAAATGTAGATGCGATTCAATCCTACAAACAAGCTTTAACGTGCATATTTAAAAATTTTATAGCATTTTTATAGTACTGGAAGACGATCAAATTGATCATTTTCGCGTGATTTAAAATTTTTAATGGGTACCTTGAGACACCAAAATCCTTATTTCTCTGTAAGTATTGCAAGGATTTCCATAATTTGTTTTTGTAACCATAGGCAGGATATGCAGTGAGTCCATAAGTTAATTTAAAAATCCTAGGTACCTAGGTACCTTCGCAAAAAACAACAAAAACACACAATACTGTCAGTTGAGAAATATTCTTCTTATTTCTCCACAACTAACACAGCCGAGAGTTTTGTCGAGTGGTATCGAGATTTTGGTAATTCTCAATACAAATTCCCCGAGGTACAGAATTCCGAGTGGAGAGTTAAGTGTCATCTCCACAACTCCACAACTCTCCGAGTTAGTGAATCCGATCCCAGAAGGTCTAAATTAAGTGCTGGTAAACACAGTATATCTTTTCTCCCACGGATAAATTAAATTTCCATCTGGATGTCGAAATGCATGAACGTTTTGCGAGAATCGCTTAAGACTCGTGAATAGTTGGCTTCTCTTAATATTTAAGAAATATTTAACACCACTAATCCAATCGCATTTGCTACGTTTTTATCATAAATCACCAGTTGATAAACCGAGTCATCTGGTGATCTGTTTTCCGATCGGTTTCAAGTTCGTTCTCGAAGTTTAAGCAAGAGATTACGATTTAATCGCAAATCGTTTTCGAGTCGTCGTTTCAATTCGAATTATCGTTCCCTTTACTTCATTTTCGGCTCGAAATCGAGTCAGGAATAACTTCCAGATCGAAGTTAAACTTCGATTGAGCGAATCGCTTCCGATTCGATCTCTAATCGCAATATTTGAGTGGGTATTAGAATGCAGAGTTTGTCGATTGTACATTTTAGGATGTGAGATTTTTCTGTGATTCTTGGGTGAGAATTCCGTTTGCAGGTGTTAAAATTTGGTGTTTATGTTTTGTGCCTACATCTCTAGCATATACCTTCCAGCCAATAGCTGGAAGTTTCTTACTTTGTTTTATACAGTTATATACGTTGATTTGTTTTTGTAAATTTACATTCCTAGTTCAGTTTATAAAAAAATTTTAAGGCTCAAAGAAATATTATATTACAAGCAAAGAGATTCGTTTCTTTTTCTATACGTACCCATAAAACCCAGAAAATTACAAACACAATATCTTCAGATATGTCCCGACAAATCACAAAAACAAACTACGAATTCCGTAAGACTTCATATGTTATGCTTGCAGCGAGAATTGAACATTATTGAATGCATTAATTTCTATTAAGAACAACCATAGGGATTTATGTGGCAAGAGAACGGGTTCTACCAGAGACATCCGAAACCCGGCTATTCAGTACTCCCAGGTATGTTCCAAGCTGTTATTCGGGACCAGACGGGTTTCCCCACCGACAATTTATATATCCTAACAGGATTTTCCATTAAAATAATATGGATAAAATTTGTGGTATGTGGGTTATAATTGTGGCAATACTCAAGTATTGCCCTATGGATCTTCTTTCAAGTAACTGCTATGATAAGTTATGATTCGCTTAAATAAGTAGTATACAAGTAGTTTTATATCAATTTTGATATCAATAAAGTAAAATATTAAATTAAAAAGGTAAAATAGAATTAATAAAATTAGTAAGTGCTAGATTTTAATACGCTCAAGACTTTTATGGCAAGGAAAAATAAAAGGATGAATACAAAATCAAATTTAAATATGATTTTTCTCGTGATGTGAGAGTATAAATATTTGAATTTAAATGATACAGAAAACATTAAAGATAATAATAATAATATTAATAATAATAATAATGGTAACGTACCTGTTTTACTGTGAATGATAAAAAGAAGATAGAACCGTGTGACTATACTAATCAGTCTTAGGTGGCCTTTTGAAGGCATATAGTACTGTCTAGTTCTTGAGTACATTTCTATAGTGACACTAAATATTTTTACTACTAGTTACACTTTCTAATAACTATATAGCTGCACTCAAGAATGAGCAAAACAACAAATCTTTATAATCACTTTAATCACAATTTGTTTATAATTTTGGTTAAATATTTCACAAAAACTCAACATGAAATTTTTTTAATAATAGCAAAATAAATATATCACGGAAAAATTATCTTATCTAATCACCGTCGGGAAATTTATCGTAGTCATAGAGCAACCGCACTTTATAATTTAAAACAACTTTCGTGTAAAACATTTTGCCAACATATGTACATATATGAATATTAAATAAACATTTTCACATATCAATGCACTTTTTTTGTTAATTTACATATTATTTAATATTGGGAAAAATTATACAAAAAAAAAAACAAAAAACATCACATCGGCCTGATCGAATTTTGAGTAAAACACTACGACGACAAAAACCACACACCTCCTTGCACTGCTAGCGCGAAAATTAAACTGAAACGAAACTGAACCAAGAAAACAGCAAGCAAGCCATCGTCGTCGTGTATTTCTTGCTATCACGTCGCTTTTACACTATGCAATCAAAAAGCACAGCGTACAGCATCCCACAGCAGGACCAGCAGAAACATCCGTCAACCAGCCTCATGGACGTGAGTCTGATGGCATTTACCGACTTTGGCTTGATATTTGTTCTCCTGCTGCATCAGCATCAGCATCAGCTCAGCAGAGTTAGCATCCATAGCAGCATCAACTTCAATTGTAGAAATAGCAGTAGCAAGTGGGGTAGTACCAGCTACAGCATAGCGGATAGCATTGTTATTCAATACACGGGGCATTTTGTGGGGGAGGGCCGAGGGGGGCTTATACACGGTTGAGGACAAAAGGCACGGGGATAGGAATAGGATACAGGATAAATACAGAAATTTTTTCCCGAGATTTTCTGTAGAGTGTGGAGGAGTTTATTCTTCCACCTCCTCCTCCCTCCTCCTCCACAACTCCTCTACGCCCGCCCACCCCTTCCCAACAAACTGCACACACTCATACCTATACACAATTTATACTAGTGATTATATGTATATGTTTTGTTCTGTATTACCAAACTGAAAATCTCAGTTAGATCCTTGCAAGCGCCAACGCCAACAAGGACTAAGAGAGCTTTTTTGGGCAAAAGCTTTATATTGAAATACTCTTTGGTTACAAAGTATCTTCTAGCGCTCTCTACGCAAGTTACACGAGAAGACTGTGCCAGCCAACAAACCAGACCTACAGATAACAGACACCTGCTCCCATTCTACGTATACAGTTTTATTCCTAAGTCCCGTAAACTCCCGTTTTGACCCCACAGGCCCGTCTTTGTTATATCATAAGCACTCAATGAAATTCCCAAAATAAAGTTATTTAAAACCATTTAGCGAAAGGAAAAAGGTCGTTGGGTGGGAGTGTTACTAATGCAGATCCAAGGGATATTCGCGTCCCTTTAGCCCTGTTTGGTGTTTTCGTTTATATTTTCACGTTGAAAAGTAGCAAAAATATATTAGAAAATTTACAGTTAAACGATAGAATGTACATAGGGAGATATGTAAAGCGTATCTTAAGCTTTTGCAATAGGCGATTTTCTCATGTTTTAAGAAACATTTTAGCTCTGTAATATACTTATATTTGCAGCCGCATTGCGAATGTATATGTGTCTGAATTTCTGTATAATGAAAAGGGTGAAAATCACCGAATGTAAAATCGTTGGAATTATTATCCTTTGAAAGTTTCAAGTACTTCTACTCCAACAACCGGAAGACGCGAGAAGCTTGAGGGAAAGACAATCCGATTTCTGATCCCACATTCCCACGAAATTAACTCTATAGAATAATAATTGTTTTGAAGTATGGGATTTAATTTGAAATTTCCATTGCCGAAGAGAAACAGGAGCATCAAAAACGGAGGACGAACAGATCCCGAGAAAAGTAATAATATGAGCCGGTACGGAGCCCGAGGACGACTTAAGGGGAGGCGAAAATGAGATATTGAGTAATTCAAATTTTGATTAAAACTAATTTCCACCATAATTTACGTGAGTTTTTGGTGGTGGCAGGTCGGGTCGGGTCATGTCTGTTGGCAAGCAATTGTGGAATTGGCAAAGATTTTGTGTACAGCTTAAAAATTTCTTGTGGGCTTAAAACTTAAGAAGTGTGGGCTGACTAAATTTAATTATGCGGAGTTTTAATTACATGATAAGATGTGCTCAGTTCTTTTTTTGTTTTTGTTTTTTTTTTTTTTTTTTATTAAAAATATCAGGATTGACATTGACTATTAACTTAAGTTATTAGGTAGTTTCATGTGGGCCTCAAAACCAATTTTCGGTATTGATCAGATGCAACAATTTCCATGCACACAGCTAGAAACCCTACGGGTGGAAAAGCACAATGCATTATAATACACTGACAGAAGACTTTTGCTTGATCCATTAAAAAAACAATAGGTCTGACATCTAAAAAAAAATGATTGATTTTCAGCTTGGTAATTCCTGTAGGCATTGTATCTAATGCGAATTAGGTTAATTTCTCGTTGTAAAAGAAGTAGAGCTTTTCGAAACGTTTAGACAACTTATATATATTTAAGTAGACCATTTACCCAAACCTTTTAACTATAGAAACAGTCGAATTTCTGAAAGAGTTTATGTCAGTTATCAATTGAAATGGTTTAGACGATTTATCTATTTAAGTAGACAGCTTACCCAAAATTTCTAAGCATACAAATAGTAGAATCTTCGGAAGACTTCAGACGACTTAATCAAAGCTCTTTTATAATATCTGTATGAAGTATACCTAGGATATTATAGATAAATCAAATTTACGTGGTAAAGATGGCACTATATGTCTTCCAAACTCTGACAACGGTCGAACTTTAAGCCTGAATATTATTTGATAAAGAGCAGGTCCAATTCGCTCAACCACCCTCCTTTCTGCTTTGGACCTTCAAATGTATTTTTAATGACGTAGTATGCAACATAATTATAAAGGAGATGAATAGGAAGGCAAACAGAGCGTTTATGGTCAGCACAATAGTGAACATCCAGAAATGTCACCAAAAATTTGCAAAATTGTAACTATAGAAGAACTTGATTCCTATTTAGGGATTCTTATAACTGCAGGTGTACGTCATTCAAATGACGAGTATATATAATAAAAATACTGTTACCTGTAATTGATAGGTATATTCTTCATATTTTGAACACCTGCCTAACCTCATCCACTTTTCCCAACATCTGGAAGGCTGCTACTGTTCTGCCGTTCCCGAAGAGAGCTAATGCCAAATTGCCTAGATTTTCGCCCCATAAGTATCTTATCTTTTCTATTGAAGGTGCTTTGAAAAACTCGTATGTAATCAGATCCTTAGCTGCGTGGAGGCGAATAAATTTCTGTCTTCTTCGCAATCTGGATTTCGCGCTTTTCGCGGTTGTGAGACTGCAGTATTGAAGGTTACCACGGACATCAGGGCTCCCATTAATGATAATGATTTTGGCATTTTAGTTCTCTTGGATTTCTCTAAGGCCTTCGATAGTGTTGACTACGGCCTTCTCCTTCATAAATTAGCAACCTATTTTAAATTTAGTGCAACAGATATTTCCTTGGTCAGGGCGTATATAAGTGGTCGTTCCCAGCATGTTAGAGGTGGTAATGAATTCTCAAATGACTTGCCCATACTCTGTGGTGTTCCGCAGGATTCTGTGATTGGTCCATTATTATTTAGTCTCTTTATTAATGACCATCCTTTGGTAGTGGAGGATGTGAAGGTACCCATGTATGCCGATGATGTACAGATTTATCTAAGCAGGCATATTGGTCTGCTTCAGGATTGCATTGAGCGTCTAAACTCTGATCTATGCCGAAAAAATACAGGTGGTCGATTCTCAATGGACTTCTACTTAATCCTGCAAAATCACAGTGCATGGCTTTCTATAATAGCGCTTTAAACGTCATCGATATACCCCCAGTTATCTTGAATGGTTTTGTCGTCCAGGTGGCCAGAAGGGCCACTAATTTGGGAATTGTTCTGAACTGTGATATGATGTGCTGCAACAACGTTAGTTCGATTCTCAATTAGGTGTATGTGGGGTTGAGAAGGTTATGGCTCTCGGCGAGTATTCTGAGCACTAATATGAGGCTAAAATTAGCGATTACACTGATTATGCCTTATTTCACATTTGGAAGTAATATTTTTCCCAGCTTCGATAGCGAGTGTAGGCGTAAGATGGAGGTGGCTTTCAACGATTGCGTACGATTTGTTTATGGCCTGCGAAGGTTTGAACATGTTTCTCCGTTTGTTAACACGTTACTTTAATTGCTCGCTGAGTACATATCTTAAGCGGAGAATAATTCTTCTTCTATTCAAAATATTAAAGAGTAACCAACCAGAATATCTTAGAGAATTTTTCCAGTTCTCTTCTTCGCCACGTACTCATAATATTGTATTTCGGCGATTCAGTAAATTAGTTATGGAACGTTCTTTCCCTGTTCAGGCTGCCCGTCTTTGGAATAGTCTACCTGTAAGCGCTCAGAGGTCCCAAACTGTCGATGCATTTAAGACTCTCATTAAAGCTCACATTTAACGTTGATTTTCTTCCAATATTACGGAAAATATTTGATATTTCTTGGATGGTTTCCTGTCGCGCGGTGCGTACAACTTTGTAAATTTTTGTTTTCTAGCTATTTTTAACTGTCTTTGTTTTTTAGTTTATCTCTTTAGTGTTTTTGCTTTATTTCTTAGTTTTTGATATATATTTATTTATTTATTGTTATTTTTCTGGCTTTGATTTGATTCATGTTTAACTAATTCATGACTATTTTGGTTTTTATTATTATTTTTTTTTTGTGCTTAACTTAATTTTGTATTCTTACCTTATTACTACTGTACTATTAAAAGACTGTAATCTTGTGTACATATGCCATAGCTAAATATATTATTATTATTATTATTATATTATATAAGGGAGCTACGGAAAGCAACAGCCTATCCTTTATACCGCGCGAGTATGGAATGAATCGTTTTTGTTCAATAACATGCTTCTTACGATTCGACAATCCTGCAACCCGAGGACTTCGTCTGGAAATGGTAAAGCGGCCGCTATATCAGAAATATTTCTGCTCTTGAACAACATCTTGTGTTCCCAATATGTGCCATCAGAATGTGTTGTTTTTGATGATCAACTTATTCCATGTAGAGGCAAAGCACGATTCACACAATACATGCCATCTAAGCCTACAAAATATGGGCTAAACGTTTGGTGGATTTACGATGTTTCAAATTCATACCCACTTATTAACCAAATATGTACAGGGATGCAGTTATCAGGTAGAAAAGTAAAGTAAATCAAGGAGAGCACGTGGTGAAAGACTTGTTCATACGATTCAAAGGAAGCGGAAGGAGCATTGTAGCTGACAACTTTTTCACATCACTTTCACTTGCACGTTTGCTGAAGTCCTGGAATCTTTCTATTGTCGGCACCTTAAAGAAGAACAAGTCATATATACCTAAAGGAATGCTGCCATCTAATGATGACAATATCTTCATATGTTTATAAGTCCTGAAGAAGAACAAAAGTGTTATCATGTTGTCGACACTTAACTATGCCGATAATGTGAAATAAAAGAAGATCAGAATTAATAGATTATTACAACAGCACGAAAAGTTGAGTAGATAACCTTGGACACTATTCCACTAAAGAAGGGCACAGAGATGTCCTGTGGATATTTTTTATAATATTCTTGACATTGCACGTCTGGCTGCTAACCAGATTTATTCGAACATACCAACGTCGAATTTTCTTAGAAGGCTTTGGAAGGCAGCTGGAGTTACAACTTATTACCACGCGGTCTACAAATGTAAATATTACACGGAACTTCGAGATTAGAAGTGGAATTGAATGTATGTTGGGAAGGCCAATTCTGCGGCAACTACCTAAAGAATCGGCCCCAAGAACTTCTCGGGACAACAGCGGACGCACCGTACTGCACAGACAGGAAAATGTTATGTCTGTCTTACGACCAGCCCAAAAAGATGACGTGTCACCAGGTAAACCTGATGAACCCTGTAAGGTGTAAGGAGCGCATATGTAGCGAACACACAATGACCGTCAATAAGTGCCATTCATGTAACTAGTTTAAAATATTGTAAATATTTTTAATATACATGTGTACAAAAATTGTTTTTTATAAATTTATATGCTCGTTTTCATTAATTTCCTTATTGTATGTAAAATTTTTCCAACTTAAGTTTATTAACCAAATACGTGATAAGGTTTCTTATATAAAATCTCTGGGTAACCGGGTAGCCTGGGTAATGTTAATGTTAATGTTAAGAGTAGGGGCGACTAGGCCTCCTGGACCTTGCGGACACCGCGACCATAGTTGATCTATTGTGCCTTCCCCTATAGTGATTAGGCAAAATCTAGTCTTCTAACGAGCTCGATTATTGCTTTCGGAGTTAGATTGCAGACATTATCTGGAGAGATAAGTTCCTTTCCAGTGATTTGCATCCTTAGTCCTGCAAGTGCTGGGCACTCGCATATAACGTGCATCGAGGTTTCATCTTCCTCTTCGCACAGTCGACATAGTTCACTGTCGCATTTGCCTATCTTCTTCAGGAAGTGACGGAAGGGGCCATTACCAGTGACTGCGTTAGCAAATAGTCTGAGCGACTGTCTGCTTAGTTCAATAAGTTGACGCGATAGGAAATGGGAAGTATTGAAGAATTTCTTCGCCTGCCTCATACCGGGCGCGCTACGCCAAAGGAGATCCAGTTGCCTGTTTTCCCACTTAAGCAGTTCCCCCTAAAGTGGCTTTTTGGTAGGCAAAATATCGGATAGGGACCAATATACGGACAATCAGCTCCGGTTTTAGCCAGTTCATCCGCTTTTTCATTACCGTCCACTCCTTCGTGTCCAGGGACACAAACCAAGGTTACTTGGTTGTCCCTAGACAGTAGTTGGAGTTTCGAGTAGCAGCTCCAAACTAATTTCGACTCAAAGGCTTGAGAGGAAAGAGCTAGGAGCGCAGCTGGGCTGTCTGAACAGATGTAGATGTTGGAGTTCTTACAGCCCTTATTTAGGCTTTCCTGAGCTCCAACCTCTACAGCATAGACTTCCGCCTGAAAAATGGAAGGTGAGACACCAAGCGGAATGGATAGTTCCACTTCTGCACCAACCACCCCTGCGCCTGTTTTCCCGTCCTTCCGGGATCCGTCAGTATACCAGACTTGGGCCCGTTGCGGGAGCTGGAGTCCTCTGTCTAGTATCTGGCATCTTTCATTAATGGTTACCTTGTAACATCTTTCAAAAGAAAGTCTCTTGGCCATAGTATCTTTTGGAGCTTCTAGGTCGTTAATGTTGACCTGCTCAAAGATACTGAGATGACCCACCCTGGAGGAGGTGCAATCATCTGACCTTTTCTTTCGAAGCATACTAGCTGCAGCTTCCCTCTGAATAAAGAGGTAGAGAGGCTGTAAGCCAAGAATGGCTTCAAGTGCTCGTTGAGGACATGATGTAAAGGCGCCAGAGGCGCCTAAACATGCCATCCTTTGCATCTTGTCAAGAGTTATTCTGGTGGTTGCCTGCAATGTTTTAGGCCACCACACATTTGCCCCATAAGAGAGTATGGGTCTGACTATGCCCTGGAAGATCCATAGGGTCATTTTGGGGTTCAGACCCCACTTTTTCCCGAAAAGCCTGTGGCAAGAGCTGAATGGCTTTGTTTGTTATCATTTGCAGGTGTGGATTCCAGGTAAGCTTGCTGTCTAGGATTATTCCTAGATATTTTGCTTCTTTGGAATATTCTATTGCAATTCCATTTAACTTAGGAGGTGGAATCTGAAGGCTCCTTTTCCTAGTAAAAGGAACTAGCACTATTTTACCTGGATTTATTGATAGTCCCATGTTCTGGCACCATCTGGTAACGATGTTAAAAGCAGTTTGCATAAGCTCTGGTAAAGCTGATTCAAACTTTCCTTTAACACAGATGACAATATCATCAGCGTATCCTTGGGCCTTAAAGCCGGCCTCTTGGAGTAAGTTTAGTAGCTCATCCACAAGTAGTAGCCATAGAAGGGGCGATAGCACCCCGCCTTGTGGGTATTATAAATTTTTTATAAAGTTTTTATTTTGCATAGAGACCAAGATACTTTGGGATGCCAGTATATTTCTACTAAGTGTTTTCACAGGGAATCAAAGTCAAAAAGGCTACCTTCTCTGCACAGAAGGGTAAAAATCCCATACGTCATATGAAGCAAATGAAGAATTTCATCGGTTTCCTGATATTAAGCACACAGTCTTATATGATCTCCGAACTATTAAGGTGAATACATGAGTTCCATTCCTCATGATTATAAGTACTAGTTATAAAAGCCAAGTAGCACCATACTATAACTTAAAAGTCGTATAAACCTTCTATGTGTCATATGACGTCGATATAACTATGCATTATGAATCGTCATAGAGTTGAGTCTTATTATGAATGCATTATGACGTCGATATAACTATGCATATGAATCGTCATAGAGTTGAGTCTTATTATAGTCACAATTAATTAGTTTTATAAACATCGTGAATAAGTCTTTGAGAAGTGTAAATTAATTCAGCTATTAGAATTATTCATATACGTTAACTAAACGACTCGTCGTATTAGAGTAGTATTGCTGCCACAAAACAAATAAAATAACTGTGTTACATTCCTAATATAACCGAAATAAGACAGCCATACGCATAATGGCCGGATATACGTCGCATAATAGTTGGTTGTAGTGAAAATTAGGCATCTGATTCAAATCTTATGCGCAAAAATGCTGCTATTGAAAACAAATTTACTAATAAATTTGTCGCTTTTTGACGTATTGCTGCCTTTTTAGACGAAAGCCGGATTTACCTTTTTTCTGATTCCGTATAGGAAAATGCTGCTAGTGACTTTTCAATAATGCTTGCTTCCTCAAAGGAATTTATGTTTGCACTTTTTACACTGCACTGGAAAAAAAAACCAATGTTTTGCTGACTTGAAAAGTGGATTCTTTCGGATCTTTTTTACTTGCAGTGTATTTCTCGGCCATCGCAAGATATTATGATCTTCCCATGAAGATGGCACTGCTGAAAATAACTTTTCCCCGTTTTCTTCGGTAGATACCACTTTAAACATTTTAACTATCGCGCAACAAAAATCGAAGCCGCACGCACGAGTTACGGAAGTAATCTGTCAAACTTGTATCAGTCGCGAAAAAGTCGGAAAGAAGACACAGGCAGTAACTTAATATAAGAGTCGTGGAAGAGTTCTTTATTAGTCATATTTTCTAATTTAAGATTGCAAACTATCTCAAATGCAACTAAAGCCATATATAAGGTTCTTGAGCTGTATATACTTCGCTATACAGTCACAAATAAATGCGCCATATTGTTATGGATAAAAAATCGAGGGCATTAAAAATATGAGAACTTTTTTCCATTTACTAAGATTTTCAATTCCATTTACCGGTTAAATTTCAGTATTTTGAATGTGGAAAATTTTGGGATCTGATTCCAATTGCTGAAAATACATTTTGTAGCCAAAAATAATTTTATGTAAATTTCAATTAAGGATTATTTAACTTATATTGTAATAAATAGAAGGCCCGTAATATTTACGCATCTATTTTACAAAAGACCAAAAAGTTTCATGAACGTTGTTACAAGGTTTCACTATTGTATGCTATTATGCAATTAATCAATCATGCCGAAAACGTAATGCAGATGCATAAAGGTCTTAATCATGTTAAACTGTCAAATTTACAACCGTCCTCTGATTTTTGTTTGACTTTATTTATGTTGTGAAACAGTCATTTTAGTGGTTACAAATGAGCTACAACAGCGTCGTATAACTGATTACGATTCACGTCGTAAGTGTAAGTCGTTTTGACTACGGTAAGTCATAAAAAAGTGTCACAACTTTCTTATAACTCGATTGTGCTACTTGGGAATATATCTATTAAGAGGAGTTAAAAAACTTCTGACCTCCACATAAAGTAAGAACTAACCTACCTTAAAATTCCATATATACGTGAAAATGTGTACACTATAGCTTCTTTAATTACATTCGTCATTTATCTATCTTTTTCAAATTTATACTTACATAAATATATTCTAATAAAACGCATATTTTATCAGTTAATTCAGAATGATTTAACCCTTGTTTGTCAATACATACAGGGGTACGTTTGTAATTTTGGAAATGAAAAACATTCATTTAATCGTTGAAATTTTTCATCAATCACTTTACTCTACGTGGAGGAAATAATTATAAAGCCAACCTATTTATTTAAAATATTTTATTCATGCAAATATTTTTTTTAACTTTAATTATATTATTTTAATCACAATAACAAAAGTAAATAAAAAATAAGAAAACAAACATAATCATAATTCATATATGTATGTGAAAAAAAATTAAAAGCAAACATAATTTCGGAGGAAATAAATATAAATCCATTTTCGTACTGTTGATATATCTACGAAAATAGAGTTATTTATTATTAATTAATATTTGGTGTGTCCTCCTTTCTTTTGGAGGACCTCTATTAATCTATTTGTCATTGATGAAATTATTTTTTTTTATTATATTTTCTTCAATTCCATTCGATTGTGTTTTAATTGCTGTCTTCAGCTCCTGGATAGTATTGTATTGCTTGCCGTCCCTGTAAACTCGATGAGCCAGAATGCCCCATAGATTCTCTATGGGGTTTAGATGCGGGCTGGAGGCAGACCAATCAAGCACAGGTATATCCTTTTCTCTAAACCAACGTTTAGTATATTTCGAAACGTGAATAGCCGCGTTGTCTTGTTGGAATATAAGATAAAATCTGGCCCTATAATTTCATTAGCGTTGTCGATTAACATATTTATTTATTTATTTAATTATTTAAGAAATTCATGCGATAGTAAACAAAAAAATCCACCTACTTACTACCGTTAAACAAATGCAAACTATAAGTAAAAAATAAAAAAATAAAAAAGGAAGAAGAACTACAAAATTTATACAAAAAAAAAACGAAAAAACGAAAAAAAAAGAAAAAATTCAAATTAAAAACGAAAAAGCAAAAATTCAAATCCATTCATTACTAAAAAAAACGAAAAACGAAACAACAATATCAGACCAAAAATAGATAATAGAAATAAAAAATAAGAAATAAGATAACAAATAAGGATAATAAGGATATCTTAAAAAGTGTAATAATACAAAAAAAAGTAAAATAAGATAAAATAAAAATACAAAATAACAAATAAGCATGAAGGCAAGGAGGAAGAAAGCAGAAAAATAAAGATGAACTAAATCTAACTAACGTAAAATGGAAAAATTATCCAAATTTTTTATTACGACCAAGAGGTTGCGTTTAAAAACCGTAAAGCTGTCACTAAGCATATCTGTATCGTTATATAAGACATTGTGGGCCTTTAGAATCCTAACCAAAGGGGATTTGAAGCCAAATTAGTGCGGGGATCATCGATATGGAAAGTAAGTGGCTTGCGGGTGAGGCGGCAAGGAAAGCTGATTTTTAATGGAGATAGTAGGTGAGATGATTGACTCATGACTCATGACTCATTGAACCATGTAAAATTTTTAAACAGGAACATTCCGTCAATATAGGAACGACGTCCTTCTCATGATAACATGGAGTATCTAACCAGTCTGTCATCATAATCCACATATGAGCCTGTAAGTTTAAAAAGCAAGTACCTAGTAAATCTACGTTGAATACTCTTTTGTTTCTGTACGTCGTATAGAAAGGGTTCCACATTGGGGAAGCGTACTCCAGTATAGATTTAACCATAGTAATGTGCGAAGAAAGCTGTTTAAATGGCCTAGCGCACCTTAACAGAAACCTCAAGGTTTTAAAAGCCTTCTTGATAATATGATTAGTATGCGAATCGGAGAGAAGTTTGCTATCAAATTGTACTCCTAAATCATTGATTTCTGATACGCGCATGATAGAGACAGTGTCCAGCTTATAGTCCCAGTACAACGTGGTTTGCTTTCTTGAGAAGAACATGTATTTGCATTTATCCACATTTATTTAAGGATAGTTGATTTTTTATTGGCAATCGGATGGATCATCTATAACTCGATAAATTTTGGTGTCATCAGCATATATTAAGGAAGCAGAGGATAACTGATTAGGGAGATCATTAATATATAATAAGAAGAGAAGTGGGCCAAGAATCGAGCCTTGAGATACACCTGAGGTTTGCATGTATGAATTTGACGAAAATCCGTTAATTACAACCGTTAGATGATGACTCAAACCAAAGGACTGTTAGAATCAAAGCCCAATCTCCTTATCTTGTCTATGACTACTTTGTGATTTATTCTATCAAATACATTAGATATATCCGCATAGAAAACATCCAGCTGTTTAGCTTCATCCAGAGCCAGAGCAACAGAGTCGGTGAATATCGAGAGATTAGTTACCGTAGATCGGCAGCCTGGTAGGAAGCTATGTGGTTAAGTGTAGATGTAGGGTTTTAGTTGCTGTATTAGAGCATTATAAACGATTCTTTCAAGGATCAAGGCTAGAGCATTGGAAGTAGAAATGGAGCGGTAATTCTTTACCAGCCCTTTATCCCCTGTTTTGAAAGCAGGATGAACAAAATGATAATTGAGATGAGAACATCAGGAACAATATGGCTGGAAATAGATGAATTGATTAACATGGACATAGGATGTAATAGGACCAGAGAGCAGTTTTTATAAAATATCTTGGGAATACCGTCTGGACCCGCATTTTTATTTTCGTCCAACGATGCAAGAATTATTTCAACATCACAATGACTATCACTACCTTCTAATAACTCTGAATACATTTTCGAATTCATACGAGTGTGAACCCATGCCAATGGAAGCTTACCATGATGGGAAAACGCTCCCCATACCATAACAGAGCCACCCCGGAAATTTCGGCTCATTCTTATTTCCGGAGCCTTTCGTAAATCATGCCAATAAAATTGGCAACCATCTGCGCCATTCATATTAAATTTCTTTTCATCGCTAAACACAATTTTCTTCCACTCTTCGTCATATTTTATAAATTTTTTGGCAAAATCCATTTTGGCCGTTTTGTGTCCTTCATTCAGCCTTTATTTTTTAACACGTTTTGTCCAGATCGCATTTTTATTTTTATGCAGGATTTGCCTAATCCGTCTGGTGGTCACTGGCATCTTCAATTCAGCCTTAATCTGACCAGCTATAAGGTGTAAGGTGCGTTGCCTTTGAAAATATCTGGGGTCTGTCCCTTTCAGATAAGGCTGGTTTACGTCCTGATCGAGGTTTTGTGTGATCGTTCTCCTTTAAATTTATAAAGTTATTCACGACGCATTGAGATCTACCTATTTTTTTTAGCTATTTCCATGTTACAGACGCCACAGTCCTTAAATGCTTTTATTTTTGCCTTCTCTTCCTCAGTTGAACTGTAACCATGCGGCATATCTTCTGGAGTAAAGAAAATCAACTCTAATAAAATTAAATTATTTAAAACCCTCTCCTCGAAGATAATGCAGATATTACCGATTTATTAAATAAACTTTGTTATAAAATACAAAAGCTTAACGTGGATTTATATTTACTTTACAACTAGGAACGCAGCAATTGCTATCTTACGAAATTTGTTATTTTTCATGGATGGCTTTATAATTATTTCCTTCAATGTATTTGTAGCTAATATATCCTCAGAAAATAGACCTAAACTATAATGATAAATATAACGTTACCAAACTGAAAACATACCCATTTTTTAAGAATGGGGATTGACAGCAAAATAAAATAAAGTTGATCCTTAAAATTGTTACAGAATTTATTCTGGCAAGCATTTATGACTTCTGGGGAATGCTCTGTATTAGTTATGCTTAGCACATGTTGTGCAACATTTTCGCGTGAGTCGCCGCTTACCTTCCTCTTATCAAATACCGCAGTTACCGTTTACTTTTAGCACAAATAAGTAAATATACAGATAACGCATCGAATAGAAAAATTGAAAGTCAGAAGGCATCTTGCGAGTCAATTAAACAAATTTGCAACTTCTCGCTCGAATACAAAATCGACGATGCTTCGATATGATGTAGGAAGGCCTCAATTCTTTCTTAGAAATTAACTGGAAAATTGTTCCTTAGAAGTTTTTTTATGCATTATTGGATGCTGGCACCGGCAGAAAAACTCAATGCTTATTGGCAATTGGCTCCCGACAAAGGCACACATGAAAGTATGGTATCTGAAAATAACTCCAATCGGCCGAAAATTCTACTGAATAATTTTCTGTGAATTTATAAAAAAAAAAACATTTCTTATTGCATCTTTACGCGTTTACGCCACTGACAATGGACTGAGTGTATTGTCATTGTCATTTTCCTATAGGGAAGAATGGCACAAGCTTTATAGTTTTCTCTTTCGCGCTATGGCAGGGTTGGAACTACAAACACAAAATATCGCTTACTGAACGTTTTCTTATGCCATTTGATGTGTTTGTGTTGGTTCCAGATGCAATCACCGCAGAAAGAATAACATAAAGACAGTCTTTACCCATGGTATATAGAATACAAGGTATTCCCATTATGAATCACGTTCCGCCATTAGTGACGAAATATCGTGCGTGCAAATCTAAAGAATGCACGGTACAGGGATCAAAATACTCTCGCTCCTCTCTCTATCTTTCCTATAAAAATGTATATACATTAGTGACAGAATTACGTCACAGGCTATCAGCTGCAATGTGTAAAATTTTAATGGGAATATCTTGTCTTCTATATACCTTGGTGTATGCCATGCTCCGTCTCTCTTGCCCATACGCAGGATTCAGGTAAAACCAACCCTTTGAAAATGAGTTTAATTTCTTATAAGAGTGCTTATCAGTGATCAAGATATCACTTGAACAGAAGAAAGATATTTCTTTAATTTAATTTTCGGGTGTAAAATTTCATTTGATTGGTTGAGTTTTACATGTTTTTATGTAGTAAACGTCTTAAAGGGTGCTCTAACGGTGATATACAGAAACACAATAATTTTTGTTCCACATGAAATAGCAAATTGTTCCATTGTTATAAGTCAGTGGTCTACGCTCATTAAAATTGTTGTCGGCCTCCAAAAATGCGAATAAATTCTAAGAAAAAAATTTCCAGTAAATTTCTAAAAAAAATTGAGGGTTTCACTAAATCAAGTCGAAGCATCGTTGATTTTATATTGTAGCGGGGCAAATTTACTATCTAGAATAATACCAAGGTCTGAAACTATACGACATTTAGTAATAACATGTACTTCGATGGATAAACAATTCAAAATTAATTGGTGGTACTTTTTTTAGTAGCCATTAAGTGTTTACATTTAGAAGAATTTATCAATAAATAATTGAGATGACACCAATTCGCAAATTTATCGACTTCTGATTTGAAATTGGATACTTGAGACATATCAACAACTTCCATGAAAATTTTTAGATCATCAGCAAAAACTAGAACAGAGGTAAATTCAAAAATGTTAAAGACATCGTTAATAAATATATTCAAAAGAAGGGACCCCTGAGGTACACCGGAATGTACCAAAATCCACCGAGAGTAAACCTTATTAATTTTAATAATTTGTATGCGACTGTGATCAGGTAGGAATTGAACCATGCAAGTAGAGGAGAATGGAATCCAAACGACTCAAGTTTATATAAAAGCAAGCGAATATTAACCTTATTAAATGCTTTTGAGTAATCAATGTATAGTGTTACAACCTGACCACCTTTTCGATGGCATTTAAGCAAAAATTGACATAGGAGACAAAATTGGTTGCAGTAGAGCGTCCACCATGTTGGTATGTAGGTACTCTTTAACTAGAAAAGAAATTTTATCAGAGACAATGCTTTCAAATAGCTTCGGAATTGAAGGGGCTCTACAAATAGGACGATAACAAATGAAATTTTCCACTCATTGAGGAACAGTCCCGATGATAACGACAAATTAAAAATATATGAAAGAGGCGCCGATATAGAATCACGGCATTGACTTAAAAATATGACTAAAATATGATCTGGACCAGAAGGAGCATTGACCAATGCTATATGAGTTGGTCTGCACCTCGTTAGGATCTGTATTAAAGCAATAATGATAATATTTATAAATATAAATACTGTCAAATTATATCAAGCACTTCAGATGTCATATCACACGAACATTCCAAATTTGGATCAGAGACGTCAATAATTTTTCTATTGAGCTTGTATCTACTTTACGGTAAAGCAGCCTTTCTATACGTTTTACATGGACTGTTTCTCAACTAATAAGTATTCCCCTTTTCCTCCAATTTTAGTTTTCTAAATATGGTTAAATATAATGCATACGATTAGAAATTTTGGAGAAAGCCTCATCTTCAATAGGGAAAAATTTCTTGATATCCCGAGCGGCATTCAAATACGATTTTTATAAGCTTAAAGCAGGAAGCATATCGAAGATTTCAAAATTTCTTCTTCCTGAAAGTAGCATACATGAGCATACACAACAAAGGAGCACGGAAAGGGCAGAAATTAAATTATGTTCCTTTTTAGCTCAACATAACATATCATTTAAAGCCAAGTACTAAGGTCCGCGTTAAGCTAAATTTTGTATGAAAATTTTGCAAGAGCTAAAATATATTGGCGAAAATATATCCTGAATTTTAGCGTCAGCAGTACTAAGTTCAACGCGCTAAGTTTACCTTTGGGTTTTGATTAGAGATGGCACCCCCAGTAAGTCTTTATCCGCCCAGGCCGTTCTTTAGCGCGCTAAAAATATTTATTGTCAGAGTTCTGAGATTTGATAAATTTATTGATCGGATTTGTGTAGTTAACTTAGTTTTGTACGTCTTTGCTGTAAGTACGGATGAATTGGATTTCTTGTCGTGGCTATATTTTCAATATCGTTGTTAATTTTTTTTTATTGTTTACATTATGCACATTATTTTTTATTATTATTTATTACTATTTTTAATATTGTTTGTATTTTCGTAAAAAAATTGCAGAATTCGTCTTCTTCTTGTTTTTAATATATCTTTTCTCTGAGTCTCCGCTGTCATAGTTTAGCTACTAAAAAACGGCCCGATTTTGGAGACCCGCTAAAATTTAGTTTAGCGCGGACCTTAGTACTAGACTTTAGCAATGGACCATTTATCGGACGTTTTAAAATGTTGTTTCCCTGATTCGAAAATTGTTTCGGATTTTAAAATGAGAAGAACTAAAGCTTGTGCAACAACTAAAATTGATGTGAGTTCTAGTTATTTGGGATTGCGAGGGCCTTGCAAGAAACATTTATAATTATTTAAAGCATAGCAGAAAGAGACAGGCACTTCTAGTAACTTTTCATAAAATCCGGCTCCTCTCGCTGGGAAAGGTATTTAACTACTTCTTGGAAAACTGGAAAGCACTCGTGTTATTTTTTATGGATCAGTAGTTAAGTGAACACATTCGTGGATCTAATGATATTCTAGAAAAACTGTCGGATCCGATAAATATATTATATTTCCTCTTCTTGGATTGGATAATACCGAAATTTACCGCTGTCAACGCATACTTTCAGGCATCTAAAGTTGTTATAACAAAAGTATATCGGAAACTATGTGCTATGTATATTGAAATTTTACAATATTAAATAAGTCTAACATATATTCATTCTTCACAGCTGAACAGCTAGATCCACGTGAAAAAAGCAAATATTTACCTATAGAAACATTTTATTTAACCATTTCTATTTCCCAAGAGTTAGAACATATAAAGACAACAATTCGCGAAGAACTTACAGTTTAGTTTAGTTTATTAATTTAAACTTATTGTTGTTATTGTTCAATTCATTTACTTTCAAAATCCGTCATTAAAAACTTAAGTTTACTTTTTATTAAAAGGTTGTCGACACCCCTTCATCCAACTTGGCTGCTTCATCTAAATTTATAATAATCGCGTTATCTGGTTAGCATTTTCCATTTAAAGAAAAAAAAACTTTTTAAACTTTTGAAACTTTTGAAAATTAAATCACACAAACTTTTTTAAGGCGAAATGCTTCATAATTCAACACGAACCGCATACATGAACTTCTGAACAATCACCAAAAAACCTCTTCTTTTCCATTTATGCCTTAGGAGAACTCCGCATAAAAACAACGACAATATTAGGAAGTTCTTAAAAACTTGCCAAATCTCAAAGGCAAATTAATCAGTTATTCCCTAAAGCCCATACATAGTAACAGTCAGAATTTTCGTCTTTTGAGATTCTTAAATTTTTATTAAGACTGCAAGAGATAAACTCCGTTAAATTCTGCTTATATGAGTGAGTAAAGACTTAAGATGTGGAAATTCATCTACTTCATTCCTCATAAATATTGCGGCGATATTGACTAATGGAAATATAGGGGAATTTGGTCAAATTTTACCTAACGTGATGTTATCTTATTTTCAGCCAATCAAAGGTACTCGATTTACCTAAAACTGTTACTTGTTACTCCTAAACTAATAGTTATATGCCTCACTTCTTTAGGTGAAATATATATTTGAGATCTATCTAAAGTAGGTTCGACAAAATTATAATTTTTTTTCAGGGTATATATATGGAAGCCACGCTTTTTGAAAAGGCAAGTTGAATGATGGAAATGGGTAAAACGTCGTTCAAAGCTAACAGATCTTAGTCTCAAAAACTTTTAGCGGTATACAGGGAAACCGATCTACAAAAGCAGCATTAAGAGCTAAAAATAGGTTTCGGATAGAAAATATCCTAAAATCGGGATATACCCGAATCTACAGACTATCTAATTCCTGAAATCCGGATATCCAGATAATCAAACTATCCGGATCTGGATCCAATGCAAAGAAGATTGAAAATTTCCTTCAGATTGCATTGAAAAAATTTAATTTCATAACATTTCCATTTTCCAAATGAAACAATGCAATCTGAAGGAAATTTTCCAAATTATCTGCTTACTCTGGATCCGAATAGTTCGGCTACGGATTCAGATTGGAATTTCGGATAATTTGGATTCAGATGAGGATTCGGGTAGTGTACAGTCCACATTCAATCCAAAGCAAACAAGTAATTTATATGAGATGTAATAACACTATCTAGATTCTTCTTTCTACATCGATAGATAACAAATACTCTCTCACACAGTTTTAGGCTAATCAAAGCCAATTAAAAACAAAAAATCAATCATGAATTTTATTTCGTATATTTGGAGTATTTATCCACTATCCGACATTCAGCTTCATTGCAGACAGCATGTCAATCTGAAAGTATCGTGTTCCTAAAAGAAAGTTAACACAATACTTATCTAATAATAATCCTACCCTCTTAGATTTTATCACACTATAGCCCTCCTCAACATCCTGGAGATCTCCGTCTCTAAAACAAAAAATGAAGAGAGTCTCATAAACAACAAATAATTTAAAAAATATTAACAAAATTCCCACCAAAATACAGGCACCTTTTACTTGTAATGTCATCAAATGACATTATGACAGCCAACTGTTTTCGCCTCAAATAAAATTCAAGCAAACGTCGCTAGGGCAACACCAAGAAACGAAACAGACCTAACTAGTTACAGCGGCCATATAAAGCCGAAGAAATTCAGTTTATGTCACCGTTCTTTTGGCAGAGGTGATCTGCATCAGAGCTGATCTGAGATATAAAGAATCGTCTTTCCTACCTTTTCTGGTCAGGGATAACCTGAGCGTCCTATCCTTTCATACAGAAGATAATTCTGGTCAGGGAGTGTCCATTTTTTTTTCTATAGAAGCATTTTACTACCCTTGTGCCCTCAGGTACGAGCAAATGTATTTTGCTGCCCTTGTGCCCTCACGCACCAACAAAGGCATTTTGTCAATAGTACTAATCGAAATTTATTTTGTTGACAGTTGCTTAATTCTGTTCTTCTTTCTCTTCTTTCAGAACAAATAACACAAGCGTGGCGGACTGAGTGATCAGCTTTAATTTCTATTGAATTTGAATTTTTAAGTTGTTTTTTTTTATTTTTTTTATTTTTTATCTGTTTGAAGTTTTAAATTGTACAGTAGTTTGTAGGTTAATTTGTTTCTGAATTCTACGGAATTTCTGATATTAGGAGTTTTAACATTAAACTTTATCGGAATGGTTTTATATACAAACCCTAAAGTCTTAATTTAAGCCCCGAATTTTTAACCATGTATGAAGACAAAATCATCCCCCAGTTAAGAAATTCAGAAATTCCAACATATACGATTTTGATTGCTTCAACATAACCTATATGTACAGATACCCGAGCAAGAAAATATCCCTGTATATGGCTTACCTTTGATGGTTCTGACAAAAGGAGCTGCCTTTCAATCACCCTCCGATAAAACCTAATGTACCGAAAGAATACATTATTATATCTTAAATATTCCCCAAATTTAGTTAACGGCCTTCCAGTAGTTTTGAGCGAGTCTAACTTTAATTCTCATCAAAAATTTAAATTAATATTTAAAAGTTACAGATGAGAGATTATATCCGAAAAAAGTGTACTAGAAGTATCAAACCTATATTCAGTGTATGCATAAATTATCAGTCCGGGACTGAATAATAAGTCTTGAAAAGGAACATAATTTTTCTAGGAAGTAGGCTCCTACTATTTGTCCACTATCGGAAGTAGGAAATATTTTATAAAACCCCTCAATCTATGTCTTTGGAACTGCGTTAGCTAGGGCCACCAGTGTCAAAGTTTTTGCTTTTGTCAACCTTTGCTGATAGTCTTTATAAACATACATGCTTCCATTTTGTCAGTATCCTATTCCAAAATTACAGAGGTCTAGAGCTGGACAATACTTAAATAAAAGAGTACTTAAATACTAGTTAAAGTACATTACTTAAGATTTTTGAAAATCCCTACTTAGTACTTGAATATAAGTACTTCCTTCTAATTACTTGTACTTAAGGCTTTTAGTTTTGTACTTAAGTACCAAGATTTTTACTTAAGTAATTCTGAGTACAGATTGTGAAATGGGTAGTTCATTCCGAGAGCAAATGTTTCTTTAACAGCAGTTTTGTATTCTATTTTCGACCTCCTCAACATGTCAGCTGCGAGAGAATAGGAATAACTCGACATGTTATCCATCACTTCTAATGTTGAGATCCATTCCGGAATGGACAACCAGCCCTATATAGTCTATATACTTTGCTCTGGTATTTTTAGATTCTAATAAAGTTGAATAATTCTACGAAGAAGATGCCCAACAAAACTGCAACTTGTGTCACCATCACCACAAAAATGTTTTCCAATTTCTCTTTGAATCTTTCGACATTTAAGCTGTTAAATAAAATTTTAAATACGCAATAAATAAAATAAAGGTGGAATGTAGCTAACAGGATATTTTTTACTTTTATTTTTATGCGTATAAGACCACCAGTGCCACCTAGTATTACATCGTACATTAAAATTTCCGTCAAAGTTGTGTGTGCTGCGCGCCCGTTCGTCAAAGTAGCGCATTGCTCGACAGAATAACAAAACTGAGCAAAACTTTTTGGGAAAGGTCAAAAGTAGTAGTAGGCTTGCTTTTTGGATCCATTTGGTTTTGGAAATGTAGCAAATTAGATCTGTTCTTATTCCTTTTGTAGAGCGCATCTATACACAAACACTATTTCTAATTAACATGCACAAAAATTATATATATATTGATCATACAAAACACCCAAACGGTGATTCACTGCATTTTTTTCACTCCGGCTTCGGAGCCGAAGCCAGCTACTGCCAAATCGTTGAAATCGAAGCCGACTATGACACAATGGCGGCTTCGTAGATTCGTAAAGAAGTTGTTAAATACAAATCGAATTGAAGAAAAATAGAATGAATAATAATAAACGGGTGCAAAAGTGTTGAATTTAGTTGCGATGGCTAGTTACGGTTACTTGATTTTGAAATCTTTAAGAAAAGAAAAGAAAAGACGTTTTTCGGTGCGTGAAATTTACATGCAAAGGAGGGAGGATGGTTTTTTTGAAACGACTTACAAATTAATTAAATCGTCCGACCATGAGATGTGTAAGCAGAAATTTAGGATGGGAGTGAGCAGCTTTAACGTTTTGCTTAGTCTGGTCCATGAAAAGTATAATAAAAGGTAAGAAAATCCGAAATTTTTAGTTTAGACCATTATAACTCCTGTGGTGAGAGGAGTGCGGGGCTGATTGACCAGTCGTTGAAAAGGACATAAAGCCTGCTTTACAAGCTTTGGATGGTGACCATGCACTTTGTAAGTTTTAAGTTACAGGGTGTTTTGTGAAAACCTAGCATAATTTAATAATCGCCCTGTAACTCCGAAACGGTTGATATAGACCCCCCCCGCCATAGACCGACCATTTTGTTTGGCTAGGTGAGTACTATCACCTTCTGATAGACCACCATGGAGGAAACACCCTGTATAAGGTATAAATTTATCAGGGATGGATTTAGCAATAATGATGGTCTACGATTCAAGTCTGCTATGAAGAATAAACTAGAAATTGGACGCCTTTCCTGCAGTACAATTTCACTCTGAGTATTTCCTCTTATCGTCCCGTAATTTGTCTTACTTTGTGAAATGATTCTTTATACACGCTCATATACCTACTAGCAACAATGTATACACGAAGTCCTGTAATATTGGTACGACTACATAGATTCACCAATTTGTTGTACTTTAATACGCCAAAAACAAAGGACATCATAATTCAAATTAATCTCAACCAAGAAAACTGTTAAAAGCTCACTGTCAGCACTTCAATGGAAAAGTACATACATAGCTCATACCTAATACGTTTCCTAAATTAGACAAATTAAAAGTACTTTCTTCCCCCATTACAAAGTTTCCTCGAGGTAGGGAAAAGAGCAGTGCAGCACTTATCTTGTTGCAAAATTCAGCAAAACGAAATATTTATTTTTTATATGCCTGCCCTAGCCTAGGCAACTACATAGCTGTCGTGTTCACATTCGGGCCAGATTTTTAAGTTTTGCGGAGGATATCCTCTGTGTGGTCCTGGAGAGAATTCAATTTTTATAATTTTAGAAGAAAGGAAGAAAAATGTTGGGAACATTTTTCAGAACAGCGGGGGAGAAAAAGAAACACATTGAAGAACATGAAGAGAAGATAACTTTCCAGTGAAAACGCTTTTAACGATTTCGTTGTACACAGGAGGAGCAGAGGATTTTCTTTAGAAAAATATTAAACCTTACGACATCTTAACCACGAAGCAAGGCTGTAACGTTGGCTTTCAGTGGATGCTTGACGGTGCTTTTCATTACTTCAAGTGTACGGTCTGAGTAAGGAATTTAGGAGAAGTACGCTTCACAAAAAAAAAAGGAAAAAATCTAACAAAAAAAATTAAAAACAACAAGAACAGCAGAAATATTTTGTAGCACAAAGGACTAATGAAGGGTGGTGGGAGGGAGTGTGAAATAAAGCCGCACCACAAGAGCCGGGAGCTGGGACTCCTGTTTAGGAGGGTTGTTAAACTCACTTTAGTGGTGTCAGTTACAATGAAAATCGTGAATTATTCTATTTACAGGGTAGGCATCTCTGAGACGAGGGGGTGGATATAGAATAACTCGATGCCATGGCAAGAAGGAGTGTTCTTGTGCGTTTTATACCACCAACATATGCCTATTTTACTAAACAACTGAAGTGTAGTATACTACTTGGGATAAGCTAGCTGAAAATGGATGGATTTATGTCGAAACGAATCAGGGAATATTTACGGAGACGAGAGTACTTATTTTGGATCAGTAAATCAGAAAACATACTTTGGCAGCGATTCATTTATTATTTTTTTTATTTTTTTTTTCCCCCGAATTAAAATTAACACACTTTTTCGCTACATATAATGAGAGCAAGTCAAGTGAAGAGGACTTCAAAACAATTCAAAAAGTAATATTTTAACTTCTCTCTTATATTTTGATGTTTTTATTATTATTTTATATTCTGAAAATTTTCCAGTTTTTCTGTAATAGTTGAGTCTCATTTCAAGAGAGTCTAAGGAAATTAGATTAACTCGCCGATTCTACAGAGATCTCTTAACCTCAAAAAGTAAAAGAGATTTTAGCACAATTAGTATTCTACTTAAATTTTGTTGGAGAAACTTTAATTTTCAGAGGTTAATAGGCTTTAGAGAATTTGAACACTGACTTTTCAGCCAGACCAGCTGTTAAAGACAATTCACTTTGCAAGAAGAAAGAAGAAGTTTTTGGCGAGGCGATGATGGTAAAAAGGCCAACCCACACGTGACGAGCACGAAATACGAGCATTTTGCTACACTTATGTCAAGATGTGTCACCACAATAATTTTGCTACGCCGTAGCTCCTTAGATAATTATCGTGGTGAGAGGAGACCGGGTATGGTTGGGTACACTTTTCGAATCTCTGTCATAGCAAGTAGGAGAAAACTACTATTAACTTCATATTTACAGTATAGACTTAGCTTAACTATTGTGCTTGATTGTAACATTCACGCGAAACATTTATCAGACTATTTATTTCTTTGGTTGCAATTTTAATAACGGGATGCAAGTGTGCCAACCCTACCCCATAATGGGGATGGTTGGCACAGTAGCAGGGGATGGTTGGCACATTATTTAGCATCTAAGAACAGAAGATATTAAATCAATTAAAAAAAAAAACAATTTTCTTTTACTAATTTATATTCTTAATTAGATGAAATCTCACTGACACAGTTTTGACAAGTACAAAATTTATTCCCATCCGTGGAAGATTCATGAGCCCACGAAGTGCATTGGATCCACTTTTCTTTTGCTACGCTGTTTGAAAAGGGCTCAGTACACACACGACAAAAACTTTACTATCTTCTTCTTTCTTTCTTTTCCACCAACGGGATTTCTTTGTTTTTGAGATTTAGACCTACATGTCTTCTTACTTTTAAGCTGCTTCTTTGTTTCTTTCAATCCTTTTCTCAAAGGTGGGTCAGTTAGTATGGCAGTGGCAACATAAACATGCCGCAGGCTTTTTGGCAAAACTTGGTGTCTTAACTCTAAAATGATTCTGTGGTCATACACATCTATTATAAGACCCATGGTCACATCCGCCTCACTCGTTTGGTGGCCAAAAACAATACAAAAGACAGCTCAAGCTAGTTTGCAAAAACTACAACGGCTTGCATGTCTAGGAGTAACCGGTGCCATGCGTACCTGCCCAACTGCGGCCCTAGAGGCTATGTTGGACCTGCTACCCTTACATTTGCATGTTAGTGAGCAGGCCATACTTAGTGCAATAGGGCTACAAAGGGCAAACCTCCTAAGTACAAATAATCTGGTTGGCCACCTGAAGTCCTCTATGAAATCGAGGACCCGATGGCTAACCCAATTTCAGACGTTATGCCAAAACGCCATAACTTTGAAACACCATTTAAGGAGATCGTGGGGAACCGTCAACAGTGGCACACTGGGGACCCACCCTTTGAAAAAGGATCTCTTAAATGGTACAGATGGATCCAAAATGGAAGGTAAAGCAGGCGTGGGCATATGTGGGCCAAGGTGCCATCTCGCAAAGGCACTGGGGGCCTCACCAACCATTTTTCGAGCAGAAATACACGCCATAGAACACAAAAATATGCGTGGAGCAAAAATATACATAATATCAGACAGCCAAGCAGCACTTAAAGCGTTAAACTTGTTTACCTTTGAGTCAAAGCTGGTTTGGGACTGTCTTACTGTCATGAAGCAACTGGCCGAGACAAATAAGGTGACACTGATCTGGGTACCAGGACATGAAGGCATTATGGGAAACGAGATTGCAGACCGCCTTCCAAAGGAAGGAGTCAAATCTCCGTTTATTGGCCCTGAGCCTGTCTTTGGACACCCAAAAAGTCACCTCTCAGCTCAAATCGGGCTTTAGGAGGACAGAACTAAGAAGGACTACTGGGAAAATACCCCGGGGCTAAGACAAGCGAAGAAGTTTATAAAGTACTCGCAACAGAGGACAAAAGAATTCCTCACACTCAGCAGGAAGGAACTAAGGTTCACAACGGGCCTACTTACTGGGCATTGCCCACTTAGATACCGTCTTAAGAAGATGGGTAAGGTCAATGATGAGACATGTCGATTCTGTATGGTAGACGATGAATCCGCTGAACATGTCCTATGTGACTGTGAAGCTCTGTGCCGCATAAGGCTAAGACATCTAGGAAAGGAATTTCCACTGCCAGAGGATGTCGAAAAAATGGCCCTAAAGAATATTATAAGCTTCATCAAAGACCTTAAGTTCGAATGGGCGCCCTAGGGCATCCAGGGGTATTGTCACAATAGATCTTATAGGTCGCAGTAACAAGTGGAGAGGCAGAAATCCTGTCTACACCCCCCGTAATTAATAATAATAATAATGGCAATCTTCCTTTTGTCCCTTGAACATGTCGACGGTGAAGGAATCGCTTCTATTAAAGGAGCTGGTTGCTCTGTGGAATGTAACGAAAATGGTTAATTTCTATAGATTTTTACAATTCTGCAGAGAGTGGTCTGTCTGTTGCATATCCCGACATGTAATCGAGATTTTGAAAGATTTTCTATTAAATGGAAGAATTTGCGTAGCTTTAAATCTTGCTTCAATATTAGAAAGTGTCACTGCCAAAGGTAGAGATGATTTTATGATTTCAGGGATATCATAAATTATCATTGTGCTACCTGGTCCGCACGTGCTTATATCCAAAGGTTGCAGTATATGAGTGCAATGTGGTGAAAAAGATAGCACACAAATCCCGTTTTCTTTTGCGTAATTTAGCCCTTCAATAGATAAATGGGATTCGTGATTATCTAGCAAAAGAAGAATGAGCGTTTCTTTTGAACATCTATCGTTCGCCATAAAGTGCCTAAGAAATTGGCAGAAATGCTCTTCTTTCTTCCATCCTGAAACGTTAGCGCAGCCTGATCTTCCTGGTAGAGCATCTCTTAAGAAATGTCTTCTAAAATGTACCCGAGGAAAAATAAAGAATGGCGAAGTCGAGTTACTGAAACTTCTAACATTAGAGTTGTTAATGTCCCATGCTCGAAGATGTGATTCGACCGACCTGCTTAAAGCCTCTTCTAAAGCCTCTTAAAGCCTCTTTCTAAACAGTGGTAATGCCCGTGTCGTCTGAATTCCAGATATTTCCAGCATTAAACATAAATCGATCCATTACAACTTTCAAACTTTCAAAAAAAGCGTTAACATTGGTCCGGTTAAAGTTTGAAGCTCTAGCGAAAGTTTTAGCCTCTGGGATTCGAATAGATAAACTGCTGTTCTTTTTCATAAACCTTTTCTTAAATATTCTTGGTATTTTCTATAATAAAACAATTACGAGTAGCGTGAAGTCAATATAAAACAATAAAAAGAAATTATTTAGTGGGCCAACTTACCCCGAAGAAGATGAGTCAACCAATCCCAAGTTAGTTTTTGGGAGGTTCTAACGTGACTTGTGATGAGGTTATGGAAATACTTCAAAAAATAATGCACAGACAAATAAGATAAGAAATTCTTCATATGAATAAATATTACTTACCACACATACAGAAATAGTTTTAATCACGAGCGATAATAACTAGAACGCCAATTTTTTTAATTTTTCGCTCAGGAAATTAAATATCTACGTTACGTCTAAACACGTGCTTGCTGAACACTGAAAACAATTATGGTGGCGCGCACGGTACCATTCTACATTATCGACTAAGGCAGTAGCTCGATCTGTTGTGTATACTGAGAACTATTAAGATTGTGCCAACCAACCCCTGTAGCCAACCATATCCGATCTCCCATAATTGTGTGCGTCTTTAATCAAGTTACAATTATTGAGTACTAGCTGACCCGACAGACGTTGTCATGTCCAAATTTCAATAAATTTGTTTGTGATCATTTTGTGAATTTGTGAAAAGCTATTAAAAATTTGTGTAAACAAAGTAGAAATGAGATAAAAGCATATTTCTGAGTTACCTTTGTATCTATTAACGATTGTGGTCATGGATATTCATTGCAATTAGCGTTTCACATTTCTCACCCATTTTAATTTCCCGAGAAAAGAAAACACACGTTTTTTTTCTCAAGATTTCTCGAGTTTTCTTGAGAAAATAACTTATTCAAATAAAAATCTAATGCACTCTATGATATAAACTGAAAATCATATTTTTATTATACAACAAAATAAAAAATAGTAACGTAAAAATTAATTCTTCAAGTTTTACAATAATATATAAAAAGGTTTATAAAAATATAATAAATTTAATTATTTTTGTGATTTAAAATAATGTTTTAAGAAACACAGAGCATCCAAAGTTGAATCTCCCATCCTTGTTTTTTTTTTGATAACATAATCTGTTGCAATAGAAAAATTCCGCTCATTTTGCGTAGAAGTTGTTTTATCTGACCATTAAAGCATCCAAAAGACTCTGCAAATTTGAGGTTCTCTTCCCATTTGCTTCAAATATTTTAAATTCCTTTGTTAATGATTGAAATTTGTCAGAATTCGGACTTTCATATTCTTTTAAACATTTTGTAATTGCAAAATTTATTTGTTGCTATAGACTTGCTTCTTCTACTCGATCTGGACATTCTTCAATATTTTCAGTTTCAACAGTTTCTTCAGTATTATCGGTATCACTGTTTTTAGTTTCAAAAATTCTAGATGATATAGATTTAGCCAATTTATATATGTCTTGTCTTGGTGCCATGACAAAAAAACTATCATTTTCTTTATGTGACATAAAATCAGGATTCTGTAGGAGCCCAATAACAGATACTAAAGTATAATCCCCCGTTTTAGACATTTCCTCCCTAACTGCGTTAAGGAGGTCTCGACTTAAATTAGTGTTTAATTTTTCCAAAGTTGTAAACAAAAATCTGAGAACTCCTTCAACAGATAATAGTGTAGAATCTTCTCGGGTAAGAGTTTCAATTGTAATCCGGAGTGGTTTTAATGTTGCTAATATTATTTTAGCAACCTCAATATAGTCGTCATTCCACAAACTACCCAAATTTAATTCAATCAATAATGCTTTTTGATTGGGCCGCTAATTCTTACTCCATTGTATTCCATCTAGTAGAATAATCTAAGATTATCATTAGCTATTTTTTCTCTTCTTCCACTACATATTTTTGTAATATAGCATTTTTAACGGGGGAGTTTTTAAACATTTTTGATATTTTTCGAATTGATTTAATAGCTTTTTCGATTTGGGGTTGCAAATAAACATCAACGTCTTGCACAACTTCTATATCAGAATCATCATCATAGTTATTATTTTCATTTTCTAAATCTTGTATTTCAGATATGTTATCAGATTCCAGTTCCTCGATACAAGCAAAGTTATCAGGATGCCTCTTCTTGGTATAAAACACTTTCAGAACAGCCAAATGCAACCCGTGATTGTAACAAACTTGGTGAAATTGAGAAGATAATCTTCCAAAATTCTGTATTACAGCAGCACCATCACTCATTGTAGCTACTATGTATATCGTCATTAAATATGATATTTAATTATTTAATTTTTCTTTTACTAATTCCAATGCTTTTTCAGCAAGACAAATCTGAATCTTTGTTATTATAGTGAAGGTGTACATCCATATATCTTTTACTTTTCATGCTGGTCCATTCATCAATGGATATACTGAATTTTTTACCATTATCTTTGTGTTTAATTATTTTTTTAATCAGCTGTTGTTTTATATCTTCATAAAAGTTCAGCATTAATTGCATCACTTTGGTAGAGTTTCGTGGTAAATTAAATCCTTTGCCACTCATAGATGTTCTAATGAATTCACTTTTAGTAATTCTGTGGAAAGATATTCATATAATCAATAGCTGCTAACTTTGAAATTAATTCACCCATAGTTGGTCATTTTAAGAAAGATTCAATTACTGAATTATCTCCGTACCTGTATCTTTTGGCATTTTTTGAGGTTCTTTGACCATCATTGTTTTCTTCTCTTTTATACTCATGTACACCTTCAAGATGCCAACGCAGACCAATAGTCGCCGAACCTTTGCATGAAAGTGATTTAAGACATATCTTACATATTGCCAAATCTTTATTCCTTTCACTTTTTTTAAAATGTTCCCAACAGTTCTGGTAAATTTTACTCATTTTGTGGATAATTGTTGGTTTCTATTTTTTTAATTAAAATTATTTTAAAAACAAAATTTATAATAAAACAACGTTACCTTAAATTTACATATATGGTACTTCCTTTTTTTTTTTAAAGAATATTTTTACCTACAAAAATCTTTCACAACGCAATTAGTTATAGCAATTGCTGATAACTGATGATTTATTTATTATATAAATATACTATCGGGAATTCCCCGAATTGTTAAATATAAAACAACCACAACCACTGAAGTTTGAGCCAATTATGAATAACAAAATAGAAAACTAACGGTGTTTTTAAAAAAATTGTGTGACAGTGATGAATAAAGCGCTGTTTAGAAACAGCGATTTTACATGGATATTGCAACAATATCGAAATAAAATTGGTGTGTGTAACTAAATTTCTCGAGAATTGTGACTTTATAATTATCTCGAGAATTTCTCGAGAAAAAATTCTCGAGAAGAAACACTAATTGCAAAGCTTTATGATATACGACAATTTCGTTTTGTTGTCTGGCGTGTAAACAAATAAAGCTGTTGGTTTTCCGACACGGGAACAGGTGTCATACCATACCAGCAAGGAGCATGGTTTTTCAAGGTTAATGCCGCAATGCCTGCCCTTGTGATTTGTTTATTGTAATTGCGAATGCAAGCGGCACCGGAAACTGCGAGCATTTAAAGACGAATGGCATGTCGGTCGGAATCATTGGGATGTGTGGTATTAAAACGTTTTGTCCTTTGTACTTTTCTTTAAGAATTGTTGTTTCGATAACGTCAGTTTTTTCCCCCCAAACCGGGTGCCATTACAAAGACGTGATTGGTTGATATTTCGCAACATTGTGATTGCCGATCCGACTTTCAATTGGAGATTGTGAGGCGGCAATCCGGGCAATTCCAGCAAGTTTAAACATTCGTTTGGATAGTTGACAGCATCATCTTAGCTAGTAATGGAATCCATCGATTTGTACGTCATCAATTCGCCAACAATTTCACTTTGCCTTTTGGAATTCAATTCGTCGACATCAATATTTTTCGCAGCCGTGCAAATTGGCTCAGCCAAACATAATTTTTGTACTTTTGAGCAATTTTTGGAAACACCTTTCGGATGAGTTCGGTCTTTGATTCTGTGAACTGGCAAAAATGGACGGAGAAAGTAATGCAACTAGTCGAAATTTCAACAGAGATTTTGCCATTGCCAATGTCCAGTAATTGTTTTGTAAATGCTTCGCCAGATTAGTTGTTCTGCAACGCGACACCCATGTTGGTAGTACTAAATTTGAGTGCTTGACATGTTTCCATAAACCGAATGACTTCAAACATGCGTTAAGCTCATCGGCCGGCGTTGACCGTGGAATCACTGGCAATTTTTTTTTATAGGATCTTAACGAACAAAACAAAAAAATAATTACGCATATAATGAAGAACCGAACTTTTATATGGCAACACCAAGACGGGGTAGCCCGATTTAGTCTATTTTTGAACTTACATTTGCAGTTTTTACGAAAACGTCGTGAACAAAATTTGAGCTTTCCACGTCGTCGTCGCGTTTTCACTCTGTCTCCAAACATATAGTGAAAAACCAAAGGTTTGTTCGGCAACATGAAGAAAGGATTACCGATTCCAATTTTCGTTGCCTTCCTTATTCGAAGCATTACGAACATTTAAAAAAAAATTCCCAAATCGGTCCAGCCGTTCACAAGATATGTGATTACCAACGAACGGCATTTCATTTTTATTAATATAGATTGTATGATAAATTCACAGCACGTAATGAAAATTGAATTATTATTTTATTACATAAATCGGAGGTAAAGAATTCCATAGCCGTCATTACGTCCAACAGGATTTTCGTATAAACTTGTAGCAAAAAAAAATAATTGTTGCCAAAACTTTAAAGTGACCACACCATTGTCAAGTAATGTAGATTATCGTAAGGCTATGTCATTTCAATCACTTTAAAAAGGCAAACCAATTTGGCATTCTGAAATTCTTTATGAATACAGGCCTCAGAAATAGCAAACGGAAGTCGTATCAGAGCTATCCTAACTTGTACATTATTTATGTAATATATACTTACTTTACAGCACTTTTATCCTAAATTTCGGTATTAGAAGGCAAAAAATTTCTGCGACTTTTCACGATAAGAGACTTAAGCAAACCTCGGAGAGGAGCTCTTTTGTTAAGAAATATTTGACAGCTATTTTTGTTTGCTACATTTCCAAAAAAAAAACCTAGACAAAAGTTAAGAGATCCGCTGACGTCTGACGTCTGACGTCCTACGACGTTAGCATTCAAGCATTAGAGCGTGTCATAGTTTTGAAACTGCTTTACTGAAAGTAGTATCTGACATAACCGACTTGATTGACAACGATCACATAGCAATACTGGTTCTTCTGACCTTTGAGTCAGTGAATCACTGCACGCTGCTTAGTAAACTCCAGCAACATTTCGCTTTTTCGAGCATAGCAAATTAATTTTAACAAAAGCTTTCTGGGGCTGTGGGATCCCCCAGGGATCAATACAGGGTGTTTCCAACTAGGTGGTTCATAGAGCATATAGAGCATGAGATGATGAGATGATACTACTCACCTAAACAAACGAAAAATTATTATGCCGGGGGGGGGGGGGGGGCATATCAACCATATCGGAGTTAAAGGATGATTAAGAAAAAAAATTGTTTTTCACAAAACACCCTATATCTTAAAAAGTACAGGGTGTGTGGTCACTTTCTATGCAAAACTTCATGGTATAAAATATGGTACTCCGGTACTCTTCTCCTATTAGGATAGTCTAAACTAAAAATTTTGGATTTTCTAACTTTTTTTTTACTTTGACCCCTATTTTTTGCAAAAAGGTCATTACCATTTTTTTTTTTTTTTAAACTGTAAACTGCAGACTCTCCTCTTTAATTACACCCTATGTGCTATTTGTAACCATTAAAGAGTTATTAGCCCTTAAGATATTCTCAAACCTATTCTCAAAGATAATTTGTTCCCTTAGTGACTCAAAACCGCCATTTAAAAAAAATATCGGCTAATTTCGGTAAGACCTGAACAGGTTATGAGCTAAAAACTATTTACCGACTGCAGATAGCGCATAGGTGTAATTGGTCAAAGTCCACCTTTGCGCTGATGATGTCCAGATCTAAGTATTTTACCCGACCATTAAAGCTTGTCGAGCATTGCGTCTCTTGACTAAGCGACGATCTGCAAGGAATATCTGACTGGGCCCATCGTAACTATGTACCTAACGATAAAACCACTCAAGCCAAACTATGTAGCAATTTACTGCAGAAATCTAGATTTTTGTGAAATGCTTTTTCCAAGCGCGATTCTAGTTGCCAAAGAAATTTAAATGTCACTTTTAACGATACTTTATTCATGGATTGCGTAGATTTACTCATATCTCTCCCTATGTTGCTCACTCAAAGCTTACCACGAAGACGGTTACTATATTCTCTAATCGATGTAAAGGAGCCAAGTTACTTGACCGAATCCAATGTTTAGGACCTGCCCGCCATCGCAACATCCTTCTGCTAAGCTTTAAAACTTTATCATAGGTGAACGCTCTTGCTTTGTACAGGTGATCTGTGGTTGGAATTCTCTGGCGGTTACTGGCATGAGCTCACATAACGTAATATATGCAACTTATAAGTTTTAATTATTTTCTTTGGAAAAATATGCTTTAGCTCAGTATCTATCTATGTAGATTTACCCTAACGATTAAACACGATTTTTCATACTATCGTCTGAACGCACTCGATGGATGTCTGACCTGCAACAGAAAATATGGGATTGAGTATATAACGATACTCAGAGGTTTTTCCTATACTACGCATTCAAACTACTACTTTCGGTTTTGGATCAAAAGTCGAACGAAGATTTACGATTGATCCACCATTCATTCACAATAACGGCATAATTCAACGTTATTGTGCAAATAGGACAGATCTTTTCCAAGAACGAGTACGGATCAGGTTCCTTAGGCAATAGCGGCATGAGTCAACGCTAACGTCTAATTAAGATCATATCCTATGAGATCGAGTACGGACCAGGATCTATCAGCAATATTTGGGATCGAGTACGGACCAGGATCACTCAACAAAGCGGCATAAGTTAACGCCATATATCCAGCGGGATCGAATACGGACTAGGATCCGAGGATTATTAAGCAAACAAAGGTGAGTGCTTTAGTTTTTCCGTATAACCTCGTGAATAATCAAAAGCATTCCCATATTACTCCACTCACACCATTTTTATACTAGTCTACTTACTATATGAACAATCACGCATCCATTGCGCAAGCACTATTTTACGACATTTACCTAACGCTTTAAACACACGTTAACCACATATTACACTATACTATTCTATATAATTTCTATAATACCATACCCACTTTTCTGCAAATCAAATTAGAAAAAAAGTAGTATACCTATTGAAAATTCTTCAATGTAGCCAAAATGCATCCTCAGAAAGGACGAAAAGGACGAAACCGAAGATATCCTTTTTTCGTGTGGCTTTTGTTTTTAAATGTTGACCATACCAAAAGTAAGCCTGGCTTATGATGGGTAGCTTTTGGTACTTTTGGTACTAGCACTTCGATGATCTGTGTGCATTTTTGAGAAAAATGGCAAAGGAACACGGTCATAGAGTACAATTTGAGGCCTTATATCTCGATAATAATGGGTTAAACTGGAATTTTCAATATAACACTTTTGTATTAGTTTTATTCGCGGTATTCAAAAATGTAATTTAAATGTATCCTTAATGAGGACGAAAAGGAAATTTTTTTAATATACCCTTTACCAAGTCCTTTTTCAAGGACTTTGGCTATGCCAAAGTATACCTTGACTAAAGATGCCTAGCTTTTATTATTAGGACTTTTTCGATATCTCCGCACATTTTCGAGAAAAATGGCCAGGGAACACGTTACGTGGGACACCCGTATACATATGCAGAATTCACTATTTGGTCTGTTTTACTCGTTTATACTTTTTCACTGTAACTCACTAAATGTAACAAGATTTATTTTCTAAATTTTCTTATACCTATCTAAGCAAGATCCTCGGTTATGGCGCAGCAATTATTTTTGCACTCGTCTGTTCGGTGACACACGATGATACACACGCGATACACCGTACTAAAAACTGGTTTTCTTAGCACTATTTTAGAACATTTTCGTGTATACCTCAATTTAGAGCAGAGGGATGATACACGAGTGTTTTATTACATATGTATGCGTGTTATGGGTTTGTGTGCGTTTGCTGCCTCAAGAACGTGTATCAACCGTATATAAATTACGTGTACCATAGGGTGATACACGTTCTTTACAAAAACGGGTTTTACGCCGTGTCTAGTCTCAAGTGTGTATCATCGTGTGTCATGGGACTACTTAAATCTAACCCTCAGCAGCCGTTTTCTTTATACATAGTTCTACTCATTTTTATAAGAATGTCCCTGTTATGCAAATCGACTACTTACATGTATTTCACACCAGGAATCAATATTTGTCAAAACACAAAGATTATGATAATTTTTTTGTTTTAACCTTTTATAGAATATTGTTTAAAAACATGAAATATAGAGCTAACTAAATGGCAAACACTGAAATGTATTTATTATAATGCTCCAGAGCAATGTGGGACAATTAACTAATTTTTCAGTTATCGCAAGAAAGTTTGGGTCCATCGATGATAAGGTTCTGGTATGAAGGCCTGATTGCGCGAGTTCGACTAACTCTTGACCGGTTTTTTGTACTCTCATAAGATTTTAATTGTTTTGTACCTAGCCAGTAAATAAAGATATTATAGTATCTACATTATTTATTATTAATTTTTATTTCTATTACGTATGTTATCTTCAATGTCCATTTAATTCCCACCAGGTTTGTACCTACTCACCATTTATTGAAGCGATTCCATGTAGTTGCTTTTATCGTACCTAACAAACCACAATAAGTAGCTCAAAATACATTAGTATAAAACAAAAGCACAAATTAGACGGCCCATTACCGGCTCTAGTTGCGTTAATAAAAGTAAAAAACCCCTCTATTGCTAGGTACGTAGATGTGGTGCAACTGAAGTTTTGTTTTGAATTTTTATCCTGGCTAAATCCTCTTCTAGGCGAAAGGAGTACAGCTTGAAATAGGAAAAAAAAACAATTTTTTCGAAGCACGGTATTCGTAAATTGTCAGGAAAACTTGAAGGAAATGTTTTTCATGGGCTTCTGATTATAGGTTGCGAGAATGAAACTGGCCGAAGGACTAAAAGGAGGACCAAAAAAGTAAAATGCATACAACCGCATAAAAACCAACTTTTCGGCGCTTCAATGTTTCGTTTCTGTGGGGCGACGTGTAGCCCCTTTTTCTTTAATTTTTATTTATTTTTTTTTTCTTTATAAATTATCATCAGGATCATTGCTGTTGGTGGTGTGGTAGGGCTGTTTTTAAAAAATTTCCTGTCGTTGCTGATGTCGTGTCGTCGTTGCTCTGTTTTTTTTTTTTTTTTGCAAATATTTCGCCATAGTTACAGTGTGTACAAAGAGTGGAAAAGCGAAAGAGTAGAATACAAACAACTGAACAGAAAGGTGGAATGCAAAAACTCTTCTATCAAAAAATACCAAAAGCTTTTTGTGGTTTTAAGGAAAAGCAACAACGAAAAACTCAGATATAAAACAAGAGAGAACAATAAAACTTTAGAGAGGGGATGGTGGGAAGAAAGGCGGCCAACCATCTTGAGAATGTAAGAAAAGTGGTTTCGGGTTCTGCTCATCGTTAAGTGAATTGAATTATGAAATTGTGCTGAAACCTCGTTCTTTGGAGTTTTCTTTGGAAAATATTGCGAACAGACCTTGACAGGTGTATGAACAATTTGCTCGAATTTTAAGCAAATATAAGAATTTAAAACTTTACTCAAAATTAAATTGATCTTTGCTCATAGGGGCAAAGTCGTTCTATGGCAAATTCAATTCAATTTTCAATTTCAATTATCCCCATTCACAAATTACACAAGAACGCATTAAACTTCTAAATAATTCATAGAATCAATAAAGAAGAAAATGCATTAAATATTAAATAAAAGCTAATTAATTCGCTTAATTTAAAATGTCAAAAAAATTATTACTTTTAGCACGCTTAACTATAAAATAGTACGTGGAGCCTTCTTAGTCGGTCGTTGTCCAGTATTTTTTTTCTCACAAATTTCATCAATGGCTGATTACTACAAAATCAAAACAATTAAATAAAGCTTAGATTAAAAAAGAACTTAAAGAAGATTAAAGATTAAACAAAATACTAACAAAAAATGAAAATGAACAGAAAGCAGCATCGAGCAAGCTGGCCATTCAGGAGACGTTTTAATTCCTTTAGTCATGTGAATCAAGTTCATGTCAATCAGAATTAAGCAAGCAAGACATCGACTTACTGGGATCATTAAAACTGTAATTTGTATGACAAAACGGCAATTAAAAATTCAAAGAGTGACAAGAAGCAGAGATATTTAAGAGGCCAAGCAGGGGAATTAAGTGTACCGTGCAAGCAATCAAATACAAAAAGGATTCTAGGAATGTTACCCTTATCTCAAAGTAATCGATGGATAGCAACTTAAGTCTATCAGCGTAAGGTTGCAAGACTACAGGATCATTCCAAGGAAGGCGAGGAACAGCAAATTTACGAAATCTCCGCTTAACCACCTCAATCTATGTTCAATTTATTTTTATATATATTAATTTTTTTTATTTCCAATAAAACATTGTTCTTAAACTAATTCTTATATGAAATACCAAAATAAATAACTAATTAACGCAATTCGCTTTGCCCCAAGCGAGGACATGAGCAAGATAGTTATTTAATGATCTAATCATGCAATCTCGTTTAACACATGCGGCATTCCCTTTAGAGTCCGCAAGAGTGTCAAAGGAGTTAGCTAGATCAAGGGTCATCGGTGAAACTATGCATGGGATTGAAAGTAAGAGAAAGTAGAACATTAGTGAAAATTAAGAAGAGAGATGGAGTGATAACAGAGCCCTGGGGCACACCGGAATTTTGGGTTAAGATAAAACGGTATCTAGTATCGTATTAGGCGACCGAATAAGAAACTTTCAATCCATTATAGAGGAGGAGTGGAAAGACCAAATGCTTTAAGTTTGGTTAAAACGGATGGATGCTAGACTCTGTCAAAGGCCTTTGAAATGTCTAGGGCAACGATTTTAGACTCATCCAAATATTGAAGACTACGGTTTCAATGTTCCATGAGAAAAGTCAGCATGTGTCCAAATGAGCGTCCAGCTCGGAAGCTGTATTGGCGATCGTTGATGAGATGATTAGTATCTATATACTTCATTGATTTGGTGTTAATGATAGATTCAAAAACCTTTGAAAGAATCGAAGTGATTGCAATTGGTCGATAATTTGAGGGATCGCTACCCTCTCCTTTCTTGGGAATAGGTTAAACGTGAGCTAGTTTCCAAGCAGTTGGAAAATTTCCTGTCGATTAAGACAAGTAGAATAGTTTGCGCCGAAGCTTAGCCAAGGATTAGGCGCAGCTTTTAATTAACAAGGGCGAAAAACCATCAAGTCGTGCGGCTTTGGAGACGTCAACCGCTTTAAGGACCTTAAGCACATCTCTCGTACGGATGTGTATTAGCTCTTGTACACATCCATACGGGAGATGTAAAACAGGTGTCTGTCAAATGGATGGAAGACGACAGACCGACCAATAAATTTCTCTAATATCCTAATCAGCATTTTTATAGTGCCATAGAAGCCTACTTGTAGGTGGTGTAGTAGGGCGGCACAGGTTTGAGGTGGAAAATTGAGCCGTGATTTGGCAGTGGTCTGAATTACCAAGAGAGCGAACCGACTGAGATGGAATATTTATCGGATATTTATCTATTAAATTAGCTCCATCTCCAGCTGCATCGGGAATTCGCGTGGCTGCATCCACTAGCTGTTGCAAATTATGTCTGAGCCACGATATGTCATGGACATTAAAATTGCATGCTAGGACCATTTCGGAAGAGGGAGAGACAGAAAGCAAGTGATCAATATTGTTGAAGATATTGTCGATGGACTGCGATAAAGGAAGCAGAAGTAGAAAATGTGCCTGTACAGTTTGAACCTAATCCAGATGTAATTAAACTATGGATTGGCGGAAGGATTTAATTAAATACAAGTTTATTTTTTTTGGAGAAGTTTTAATTCTTTCTAGAAAAGTTTTAATCTTTTCTAGAAAAGGTTAAATTAAATCTGGAAATTCCAAATCCAAATACACTTTGCCTATCCAAATTGTTCAAATAAGACCTTGTCATTCAGGCAGATACCAAAAAGGCTGTATGCAGATTGCACTCGCTCTTGGGGATGTTGGGAGGACGACTGGACTGGCTCTTTTCATTGCTCTTTGGCGTATGGGCTGGACCTGGAAAACTCTCTGGACAGTATGCCCCGTGATGTGACTGTGACTGTGAAGGAAGTGCTTTATCGAGTCTTCCCCGGTCCGCTCTAAAAATGTTTACCGACAGCTCTCTCACTAATGAGCGAGCCGGGGCGGACGTCTACTTTCTTGAACCTGACATTAGAATGGAGTACTCACTGGAAGACAAAACTCTGTCTTCCAGGCTGAAGTCTTCATAATTGCAATGGCAGCGAAGAAAGCTCTTGATATGCAAATCAAAGGGAAGGACGTGGCTATCCTTTCAGATAATCAAACAGCCTTGATGGCTCTAAATGGCCCTCGGATAACATCTAAGTTACTGTCGGCTGCAGGTCGTCTGTGGATAAGCTGTGTATCCACAACAAGGTGTCCCTTCAGTGGGTTCCTGGTCATATAAGTATTATGGGGAATGAAAGGGCTGAACTTTTTACTAGGTTTGATTCTATTTCTCCGTTCCTCGGACGAAAACCCGCCTAGATATTGCCACCTGGAGTATCCGGTCTCTCAACAAATCAGATGTTCATAGGAAGCATCAGCAGGGATGGGTGAACCTGAGTACTTGCAGGTGCACAAAATTGTTTCTTGACTTGCCCAATATGAATGCCTTTGATTTTCTCATGGCGCTCGGAAGGAAAGAATGTAGAACTAAGGTTGGCATCATCATAGACCACAACTCGTTTCACTCTCTTCTAACAAGAATGGTAATATTGTAGACAGCCCTGAGTGTCTGTGCTGCCTGGAAGGAGAGCCTCAGACAACCGAACACTTTTTGTGTGCTTGTCCGAGCTTCGCCAGGTTGGATACTCTAGAGTCTGCCGTATATCTGTGAATAAGCTGAAAACCCATGCTCACCAAAACCTAATGCGCCTTATTAAGAAAACAGGAAGGTTTTGGTGAAAGGGCTTCCAGCAGGGTTGCACAATGGGTCACTCTGGCCTTCGTGCTTGGGATGGAATCTCCTGTCCCCTGCTTTAAAAAAATATATATATATATAATCTCCCTGAATGAGTTTGTCTTGAATTTAGTGGTTCCTTATAGTATATGTGATGCTCATTCAAGAAAACAATAATAGAATTTCTAATTTACACCGGGTCGTCAATAAATCTGAAATTTTAAAAATGATTTTCGCGACAAATGTGCTTAGCTCAAGCGCAGTAAGCTATTAAATGAGCTCTCTTCCAGAATAACAACAAATTCTTGGAGAATTCACTGTTGTATTTCATTTGTTTTCAACAATAAATGTTGTTCACTTTACACATCTGCAACCTTCACCACAAACAACAATTTCATTAGATTTAAATAAGAAATATTGTCACGTAACAACATTGTAGTTGCTAAATTGAAGACCATAAAATAATTTTATCGTTTAGTTGTTAAATTTTAATTCTATCTGCAAGTCACTATATACAGAATATAATAATAATTAATTGTTACTTTTAACATTAACAAAAAAGGTATTGACTTTTAACTTTTTTTTAGTTTAAAATGCCAACGGAATATCTCTCTTAGGTCTTAGGACAGTTTTACTCCTCTTAAGCCTACTACTAAGGTCCGCGTTAAGCTAAATTTTGTATGAAAACTTAGCACGCTAAAAGATATTGGCGAAAATTTATCCTGAATTTTAGCGACAGCACTACTAAGGTCAACACGCTAAATTTGGCTTTTGGGCTTTGATTAGAGATGGCACCACCAGTAAGTCTCCAACAAATTTAGCTTGAATTTATCCGCCCGGGCCGTTCTTTAGCGCGCTAAAAATATTTATTGTCAGAGTTCTGAGATTTGATTAATTTATTGACCGGATTTTTGTAGTTAACGTAGTTTTGTAAGTCTTTGCTGTAAGTACGGATGAATTGGATTTCTTGTCGTGGCTATATTTTCAATATCGTTGTTATTTTTTTTGTTTATTGTTTACATTATGCATATTATTTTTAATATTACCTGTTTGTATTTCCGTACAAAATTCTTCTTCTTGTTTTTAATATATCTTTTGTCCAAGTCTCCGCTGTTATATTTTAGCTGCTAAAAAACGGCCCGATATTGGAGACCCGCTAAAATTTAGTTTAGCGCGAACCTTAGTACTGGGCTTTAGGAATCAATTGAATCCTGAAAATGTATAAGTCAAGCGGAGAGTCGGGCAAAACCACCCAGATGACGCAGCTGTAGAAATATTAAGTATTGAGATTTATATTTTGCTAGTGACCATGTTTATTATTTCTGCTATGGCAACAAGTAAAACGCTTTATGTGATAATAAACCTATTTCGCTGTATTCAAGTTGGTGAAACATATTCAAGATTATCATTGTATACATCACTCCGATTATAGTGCTGCCAAAATAAATGTCGAACATTGTAAAATATGAAAAAGGCTGAAGAGGTGAAGTCGTAAAGTATTACCTCGCTTATCCTCTGTGAAAATCAATCGAATGGAAAGTATCCTTCCAAAACAGGAGCGTTTTATGAGCACTCAAAAAGAAAAAAGGAAAACTTTGTATACTGTGCTGTTAGCAGCATTTTTGCCTTTATTTTTCATACAGCTACCACCAACCACTTTGGTGGTGAACAAACAAAATTTCATCAACTTTCCATCAGAGAAACATCATTCCCTCTCCCTTTTTCTATATTATAATCCCATTTTCCCATACTCTGTGTCCTGGTTAAAAAGGTTTCTCTCAAATTATAAGAAAATATTTCACTTTTGGCATCACCTGATGGGTTTTAACGGCATGAGCCATTGGGATGTTATTAATTAAAAGCGACACGAGTTATTCGAAAGCTTTTTAGATGTTCCCACCGAGTTTTATATCCAATGTACATGACTGGCTCACAAAAACGGGTGTCCGTAACGGATAGGTAACATGTTTTGTCGTATATTTTAATGCTCGGCTTAACTGTATTGAAACAGACGAATTATATATGTTTGTACTTGGAAAGCGCAGCTGTAATACGGAATTGACATAAAATTTGATTACTTTTCAGTTGCTGTCTATTATGATCATTTTCCTATTTCGCACAAGCCACCTGCCCTACCCTTCTCCTAATTTTCCACATGTCCCCTTAGTAAAAGAATTTCTCCCTTCCAGTTCCAATATTTTTTCTGTTTGAACTGGTTTCGAAGTTGATCAAACGAATTTTGTAACAGGAATCAAATAGCATGTGATTTCGAATGTTACCTTATTCAGTATATGAGAAAACAACAAGAAAAAAACTGGTCTTAAACCATGGTCACCCCTCTAAGAGAGTTTTATTCGTAAAGTGGTTTTTCGCATCTAGAACGGTTTGTCGGACAGTAAAAATGATTATTTCCAGTTTCAGTTGATTTTATATTCTGAAGAACTTTGTATTACAATTTTATACGGCTATAGGACTGATAATATCCACAGTATACGTAAAAAGCCTAAACTTTTGTATGGCAACACTAAGACCTAGTTGTTCGATTTAGTCCATTTGAAATTATATTTACTACTGTTAGTACAAAATTTCAGCTCTCTACGTTAACACATGCTCAAGTAATGTCCAAATATATTGTAAATAACGTAATTTTTGTATGGCAACCCTACACAGGAGTTACCCGATTTGTTTTTGAACTTAACTCTATTTTTAAAAAGACTATGTGCAAAATTTCAACTATTTAAGTGAACTCGCTCTCGAGTTATCGTGAGGATAGTCAGACAAACGGACGGACAGATGGTCAGACGGATAGACGGGATAGACAAATGGACTGACGCATAGACGGAAAGACGGACAGACGCATAGACGGACATGTAAATATCAAAATCACTTTTAATAAAATTTTGTTTTGCTCTATCAGCATTATTTCTATGTGTTACAAACACACCCAAGGCGGATTTAGTACGATCATCCGATGTAGTTTTGGGACATAGCTCTGCTCAGGTCATTGCTTATTGAGGTATCACCTATATAAAATGCGCTTGGCTAAGACTTCATCCTGCCGCTTCTATTGAGATGCCAATGAAACCTCGGAGCACCTGCTCTGAAACTGCGAAGCATAGGCCAGGCGGAGTTCACTCCACCTCCAACATGATTTTCCTCCACCAAACTACGTGTACAACCTACGCAGTGAATATGAGCCCCACCCTCGCACACTCCTCCACAAATCTAATGTAATCTAATGCTTTACGGACAGAATTCGAACACGTTCGTCAGCGTAACAAAGAGTCTTGGAATTAATTAGAACTGAAATGTGGCCAAACATATACGTGGCTAAAAGTCTCCACTTTCGTGGTGGCGGTGGCGGTAGCGGTAGTAGTAGCGGTAATGATGGCGGTGCGATGAATGTAAGCACACACCGACGCGCCCGCGGTTGTCGGAACATTACAAAACATTATTTTATTTTTGTTTCTAATATGGCGGATATTCTGGATGTGTTAAGTCATACAGAATTCGGTTTAATTTTACTACTGAAATCAGTTCTTCGCTCATTGCGATGACAGCAGTTGTGTGTCAACCCTCAACTTTTAATTATCGCACAATGAAATTACATAATCGCCACATCTTAAGGATGAATTACAATGGACGCAACGGAACGCAACTGAACGGTGTGAAATGTCAAATTTACGCAGTAAAACGGACGTTGAGGTTATCTGCTTACAATGGACGTATGATTAATTGAAAGTGACAGTGACGTTTGACCCAACATTTATAAACAAATATAGATAAAATCAAAATACGCTTTTCATTCCATTTCCTCTCTGCTTATTATACACTTACCGTAGCACAGTTTTACTTGACGCAACAAAATATACAAAATAAACAATCCCAAAGCTAATTTGAGGTTATGTTTATCCGTTCAGTTGCGTTAATTTCAGGTTTTATTAAACTTGCTGCGTACGACTGCGTTTTCGTCCGTCCACTGTGCGCAACTCCATTTGAAAAGCATACAAATAAAACCGGTTTGACATTTCTCTCCATTCAGTTACGTTCCGTTGCCTCCATTGTAATTCCACCTTAAGACTTGACATAATTGACGTTGCTCTGCTGGAACAGAGCGTAATCGTAACGGGAGTTCATATGAAAATTTCAAATTTAACGCAGAGATATAGGCACATTTAGAAGTTATAAATTTAATTTGATTTAAAGTATTATTTGAATTTTACAAATCAAAGAAAAAGTATAGCATCATCTGGGGTTTCTTCCTCAACTTGGAAGTTCTATGACCAAGTACACAGAAATCGAAAAGTTCAATAAGTGCCAGAAAGTAGGCAATAATCTAAGGTTTTAGACCTCTTAAATCTAAAAATAGTAGTTAAATTTAAAAAAAACTAGTAAAAACTTCGAAACTTTGACTTTGTTGAACCATAACTTTAAAACAGATGAGAAGAGGAAAACATGTATACCCATTGGAAAGATCCAACGATTTTATATCTACCAATGTTTAAATCATCATCATATGCTGTAACGTTCAGAAGTTACAGGGTGGTCTATAAAAACATACCCATATATTTTTAAGCCCCGTTATCTCGGAAATCGTTAGGATTCCCCCGCCCCCACCCATACAATTTTTTGCTCGTCTAAGTATGACCTATCCATAGCCTTCGGGTTTCACACCACTTACGGGACACCCTGTATAGTGAAAAACCAAAGTTTTGTATAGCGACACCAAGAAGGGGCAGCCCATCGCAATTTTCCTTTCCTTAAAAGCCTTATCCTGACAATTACGGACACAACAAAAAACTATGAGCCCAATGGGTCGAACCGTTCTCAAGTAATGATGTAACATACATTCGGCAATTGATTTTTTTTATATAGATGAATAACTATTATTGGATATTTTAGTCTACCTATGCGGAAAGCCTAGCGTGGCAAATCCAGCAACATTTTCCTCAATTTTTTGTTGGTTAGGAAATTTCGCAGATAACCCCAGTGGAACACGTTGTACTAGTGAAATTGCGTCTCTTATAACAGTGTCTTCCCGTCTCAAGGATTGCAAGCGTTCACTTAACGCTTTCAAAAGTCTTCTGCTCATATGAAAGTTGTCTTTAAATTTTTTATTATCCTGAAGCGGAACATCTTCTGTCCAGAATTTCTATTTCGGGCCTGAAAATTAATAGCAGGTAACTACTACGACTATACTTACTGCAGTCCAAATTTTTCTCCTTTTCCTAACAGAATATCGTCCCCACACTGCTGGAAGTAATAAAATGCGTCTTTTATTTGCTCTTAGACTTCGTGTACTGTTATAAGTCATTTTAACTTCTTACGTCTATTTAAAAGAACTGTTAGATATAATAGCCCCTGATAACCCATTCAATTCTCTGCTGTCTACTGATATTTTGGCTATTGCAAACAAAACTTGGCTTAAGTGTCAAAATCGTCTGTCACCATATATTTAATTGGAAATTAGAAATAATTTTCAATTAAATAATTGGAAATTATTTCTCGTTGTCTGTCGACGGCATGATAGGTGTCAATTTTAATTAGATAGTCCGGTGACTTTTTGATTCAGCCTAGTATATAACAGTATGTTTCGAGATAATCGAAATCAAATTATTTAAGAGAAAAGGCAAAACGTTATTCATAAATATAACATAAATTCAGCATATTTACATACATCCGAACTTACGTGAAATATACCTGAATGATGCCTTTTCGTTTTTACGTGAGTTCATTCATTCATGACATGATCCGACATGGAGAGCACACTAAACCATGAGTCAATCAGTGAAAGATGTTTTCTCTCATTACAAAAAGGCCAAAAATTTCTTGCCCTGTGGATGGTCCATCATAGGCCATAGCCAGAACGCACAGAGCGTATGTAATGTTTGTATGTGTATGTGCATATGTAGTATGTATGTATTTGATGGAAATTAATTAAATCCGTCGCGAAAACGTTCAAAAGCCTTTCAAATGAACCCACCTGGATTGCGTGCCTAGGCTTGCCTTCCTGTGTTTCCTAGTTTGGATTCCTTTAATCATATATATGTAATACAATGCACATACATACATACTATGCGGGAGCTCATCTAGCCTGTTATATGGATTTAGATTGGAGATAAACATTAGCGGGTGAACGAAGCGCAAATAAGACAGGGCGACTTGTTATACATATGCACATACTTATATAGGTAGTACCTAAAATTGCTGATTGCTAGGCTACCAACTACATCTATACATATATATATATATATTGAACCCGAAGTTTGTTTGATTTTCTATACCCCAAACCAAACCATCTGAATCCTCCCACAATCGTCATACCACGTTTCATTTTATTTGACTTTTAGACGAAAATGCCTGGCAACACAACTCTTGAACATATATATACATATGTATGTATATGTATGTGCTTGTATAATCTCATCGAACATTCAGTATTCCGTGAACAGTAGAAAGCTACCCCAACGGACTGAGTGGGAGTATGTAAATTGTCGCTGTCAAAGGTTCGAATCAGGTCATAGTGTGCATGATTTTGTGCTTTTCTAAACGGAAAGATTTCTTGATTTTATGGCTGATTTTTCCCATATTTTCGTACGTATTTTTTAACATACAAATGAACGTGATGCTTTTGGTGCTAAAAATCACGCTATACCTATACAGTTGAATCCGGATAAAAGCATTTCGGGTAAAGCCACAAATCGTTTTAAGTCACATCATTTTAGAACTCCTCACATTTTCCAGCAGATATATACTAAAATAAGCCGCCCGTTTAGTGGCACAAACCACTTAAAGTCACATGAAAATAAATGAACAGAAACGATATGGCATATAATGTATCCCGGATAACTGGACATAATTAAAGTTTTGGTTAGTGGCTTGTCTATTTCTTGCTACTTAATGTTTATGACAGACTAAAGGTATCGACACCTAGGTATTCATATCGGGTATTTCAAATATTTAGGTATTAAAGTAGCCCTCACTATAGGACCGTATTTGTGGGGTGGCGACGCATCTGTGCCGCTGTGTAAATCCAGCGAAATTAATTTCGAAATGCGCGACTATACCTAACTTTTCCAATTGTAATTCAGAAAGCGTCACTTATTTTTCAGATTAGTCAATTGTAATTCAGACACCACCAATTATAATTGCGATTAATCAATTGTAATTCAGAAAGTGACCATTGTAATTCACAAAGCGTCAATTGTAATTTAAATTGCTCAATTGTAATTCAGATTCATCAATTGTAATTCGGAAAGTGTCAACTGTAATTCAGATTGGTCAATTTCCATAAACCTCCAATTGTAATTGAGATTAATCAATTGTAATTCAGAAAGCGTCAATTGTAATTTAGATTGGTCAATTGTAATTCAGAAACCACCAATTCTAATTCGGATTAGTCAATTGTAATTCAGATTGGTCAATTTTCATAAACCTCCAATTGTAATTGAGATTAATCAATGGTAATTCAGAAAGTGTCAATTGTAATTCAGATTAATCAATTGTAATTCAGAAACCTCCAATTATAATTGCCATTAATCAATTGTAATTCAGAAAGCGCCAATTGTAATTGAGATTCATTAATTATAATTCAGAAAGTGTCAACTGTAATTCAGAATGCGTCAATTGTAATTCAGATTGGTCAATTTTCATAAACCTCCAATTGTAATTGAGATTAATCAATGGTACTATTCAGAAAGTGTCAATTGTAAGTCACAAAGCGTCAATTGTAATTGATTGGTCAATTGTAATTCAGAAACCACCAATTCTAATTCGGATTAGTCATTTGTAATTCAGAAACCTCCAATTATAATTGCCATTAATCAATTGTAATTCAGAAAGCGTCAATTGTAATTTAGATTGGTCAATTGTAATTCAGAAACCACCAATTTCAATTCGGATTAGTCAATTGTAATTCAGAAACCACCAATTGTAATTCAGAAAGAGTTAACTGTAATTCAGAAAGCGTCAATTGTAATTCAGATTGGTCAATTTTCATAAACCTCCAATTGTAATTCAGAAACTGTCAATTGTAATTCAGATTAGTCAATTGTAATTCACAAACCTCCAATTATAATTGCCATTAATCAATTGTAATTCAGAAAGCGTCAATTGTAATTGAGATGGGTAAATTTTCATAAACCTCCAATTGTAATTGCCATTAATCAATTGTAATTCAGAAAGCGTCAATTGTAATTGAGATTCATTAATTATAATTCAGAAAGTGTCAACTGTAATTCAGAATGCGTCAATTGTAATTCAGATTGGTCAATTTTCATAAACCTCCAATTGTAATTGAGATTCATTAATTATAATTCAGAAAGTGTCAACTCTAATTCAGAAAGCGTCAATTGTAATTCAGATTGGTCAATTTTCATAAACCTCCAATTGTAATTGAGATTAATCAATGGTACTATTCAGAAAGTGTCAATTGTAAGTCACAAAGCGTCAATTGTAATTCAGATTGGTCAATTGTAATTCAGAAACCACCAATTCTAATTCGGATTAGTCATTTGTAATTCAGAAACCTCCAATTATAATTGCCATTAATCAATTGTAATTCAGAAAGCGTCAATTGTAGTTTAGATTGGTCAATTGTAATTCAGAAACCACCAATTTCAATTCGGATTAGTCAATTGTAATTCAGAAACCACCAATTGTAATTCAGAAAGAGTTAACTGTAATTCAGAAAGCGTCAATTGTAATTCAGATTGGTCAATTTTCATAAACCTCCAATTGTAATTCAGAAACTGTCAATTGTAATTGAGATTAATCAGTTGTAATTCAGAAAGCGTCAATTGTAATTTAGATTAATCAATTGTAATTCAGAAACCTCCAATTATAATTGCCATTAATCAATTGTAATTCAGAAAGCGTCAATTGTAATTGAGATGGGTAAATTTTCATAAACCTCCAATTGTAATTGCCATTAATCAATTGTAATTCAGAAAGCGTCAATTGTAATTGAGATTCATTAATTATAATTCAGAAAGTGTCAACTGTAATTCAGAATGCGTCAATTGTAATTGAGATTGGTAAATTTTCATAAACCTCCAATTGTAATTGCCATTAATCAATTGTAATTCAGAAAGCGTCAATTGTAATTTAGATTGGTCAATTGTAATTCAGAAACCACCAATTCCAATTTGGATTAGTCAATTGTAATTCAGAATGAGTTAACTGTAATTCAGATTGGTCAATTTTCATAAACCTCCAATCGTAATTGATATTAATCAATGGTAATTCAGAAAGCGATTGACGTAAGTCACACAACGTCAATTGGAATTGCGATTAGTCAATAGTAATGCAGAAACCATCAATTGTAATTCAAAAAGCGTTAATTGTAATTGTGATTAATCAGTTTTAAATCATATACCCCGGCTACACAAATCGAATGTATATTTTATTAAATATCCATCGTGTTAACTGTACTTAAAACTTCGTAATTATACATATTCAGCAATTCCATACCAAAACGATCTATTTTTGTGCCCGACCACCTCCGATTTCTATGAAACTGTCAGAATTAGTTCAGTATTAAAAAATATTGGAACCGTGTTTTTTTATTTAGCCTGCTGACCTCAGGTCTTGAATATAGGGTGACTCAAATTTTAAAGTTTTCACTGTGGATGTGTTTTTTAATTTGCTGATTACCCAGTTATTCGATTGCTTTGTGTGATAACTGAATTTAAAGGTATTAAATTGAGCTTCGCAAAGAAGTTAAAAAAGATAAAAAAAAAGTAAAAAATATATTTTAAAAAAAACAGACAATTTTTATTAATTTTAAATTTTTGACCCCCGTCGGAAGCGAAACCCCTTTCCTTAAAAAAATGTTGTTTTTTATAACTGCTCTAACATTAATACCATTGCGGATGTTCAGCTCATAGTTTTGGAGATATAATTTTTTTATTACCATCTCGAAAAAAATTAAATTTGTATTGTTTTTAGATACTTAATGAAATTTAAAAAATAAAAAAAATTATTATTATTTCATGAATTTTCCAATTTTAATGTTATTAGAAAGCGAGTATTATTAGCACTAACAGTATTATCATTTACAGGTATACAAGCGAAGTACTTTTGAGTACCTGCTTTTGGGTTTCATGGGTAGAAGAAGACTGTAGTATAACATGGAAGGAATTTAAAAAAAATGTATGAACAATTTCCACAAATTGGTATCTGTGCACATTGAACCTGTTACAATAAATTCTGAAGTAAATAAAAGAAATCGAGCTGAATGTGTCCAATGGATGGATGAAACTAATTTTAATTTGTTTTTCCGTTGAAAAAGGGGTCGTTCAAAAGCTGGTCATGGAGCAGTTCAACACCTTCCAGCATCCAGATTGGAGCAATTTCAACTACAGGAGTCATATCTGTGGAACGCAGAAAAGGTACATTTATTGCATAGTTAGCAAATGATTGGGTAAGAGGATTAATGCAACAGTGGCAAAATATGGGAAATCAACAGGTATATTTAGTGATTGTTACTATTCAAGGCTAGACACACTCATTAATAGGACGTCAGCATCTCTGTTGGGGCTATTACGACCCTACTCTCCAAATCTAAATTCCATTGAGAATATTTGGTCTAAGATCAAAGCCGATGTCAAAAACAACAGTCGTGTTCCAAACATTGCAGCCCCTGGCGTTATGGAACAGAGATTGGTCTACTTGGAGGAAATTATAGAGAAGGCAATGAACACCATAGTCGAGCACAATGTGCTTTGCAACACTGTACAGTACACGAATCTATAGCTTTGGCAATGAACACGACCAGTCGGTTATTGATTTATTTAAAAATAATTATACTGCAGATAATAAAATAAAAATAAACATTTAACGAATATTGTCTTCTTTATGAATTACAATTGGAAAAAGTGTAATAACATTTACTGCACGCAGAATTGTGTTAGCAAGGAAGGCTTTTGATTTTGTGTAAATAAGGAAAAACAATTGTATTCAGTCTAATCAATGTCAACTGGTAAACAAACAACACAGAAATAGTGTGATTTTTCTAAAAAAAAAAAAAAAAAAAAAAAAAAAAACAACAAAACCAAATAGAGAGATGGCAATAAAACGTAACCCCCCTAAATTGACCCCATAATGATGGATTAATGTTTCTTTACAATTCATCAAATATAATTTGCTTTCCAAATCGAAATTTTTTTAGGTTTGTCATAAACGCGCTAGCCGCCTGATACCGGGAAGAACTGAATCCTACAGGTACTGCCAGCGTTACATAGGGTCGACATAGGGTCGGGTCAGTCCTAAAACTTCAGCCTTCTGAACGGAATAGCACCTGTTCAGGCTGTCATAGGATAGCCTAAATTGAAGAAGTGAAGCCTTCCGTCTCTACAGCTCAAGCTCAGTAACGCACGCAGGATTTGGCCGGGGAGGGGGGGGGGGGGGGTAAATTATGTCCAGAAAACTGACATTCTGTAGGGGGACCGGTCCCGTTCGTCCCCCCTCTCGGTACGCCCACACACACTTATCAATCTGGTGGTCAACTTGAAATTGACAGATTGGCAAAAAGTTGATATCCGGCACCCATCAACAGCTCAAATTCACTCTCAACCGGAGATTGAGGATTCAACATAGCCACACACATATTTATCGCCTCAACTTAAAGCTGAGGTAAAGTTGAGCAATAAATTGATACGTGTATGGGCTACTTTAGTCGTCGTCAAGTCGCTATTAAGATGACTCGATTTTCTTTTCAAACAAATACTATTTCAGGGCTGGAAGTTGACACGTCTCAAGTTGATTGCTTATAGAGCGAGCGTTACAGAGTAGTTATCTGCCACAGAAAACTCAACAGTTGTGAACACTTCTCCCCAACAATACTTGGAATCTCGCCCGATATTTACGCGCAGAGGTGCAATCTATGGGCCCGCACCACACAAAAAACTATTTAAAAATTTTAATTTTAAATATTCCAAATTAAAAAAAAAATCAATTTTAATACTGTGGCGCCCCATATAAAATTATAATGAATTATAAAATACGTAAAAGTCAAATTATAATCAATTTTTGTTATCCTATTCTATACGGAATTGTATCTTATAATTTTGAATTAAATTAATTCTTTTCCAATGGTCTGCTTTATCTTTTCTTTATAATCGGATTATAATGTAAACATTCTAATAAAATGCTCTATTTGAACCATTTCTGAACTTCTTTCTTATAACTTATTAATTTAGTTACCAAGTAGAGGTACATTAAACTGATTGCTGGAATAAAAAAAATTATATTCAATAGTAAATACGAGGAATTACTGAGTTTACCAAAAAAAAGTCTTATTAGTATTCAAACTTTTACTACTATAATTCATCGGTTGCTACATTTCTGTTGTTATTAGTGGAAAACAAAACCCATATAATGGGAACAAAGCTATCCCGATGTTGAGTTCCTGTAATTCTAATTTTAAATACATACCTGATCTGAAGGATTGTCTTAAAAACACATAAGAAGACTTATCTTAAAGACATTTATGAAGTCAAGTGTTTGGTGCACACGTATTCAGCGCCACCTAGTTTTCACAAAAAAAAAACAAGACAGAATTAAGACATGTTTTAAAGACAGAGTGCACAATTGTCTTTTGAGTGTGAGCAATTCTTCAGAAAATTATCGGTAAGTCTTTGGTAACAACGTCACTGGGTTATTTTAATTTTTCCTTGTACGTTTATCTGTCCGTCCGTCTCACTATCTATCAGTCTGCTTCTCTGTCTGTCTGTATGTACGTCTGTCCCTCGTAACGATAATTCGAGAACATGCTCAAAACACTGTGAGAACGAGCAACAATGTTAGCGATTTAGTTGACGACAATCTCACATTTAAAACACAGTGACAAGTTCGTGTGACAGCGGTCAGTGTTTTATTTATTGCAAAAGAAATGGCAAATAGGGAAAAAATTGAGAAAAATATTTTAAGTATAGCAATATAAGTTATGCGGCTTGCTTAAAATGGCAAAGCTAAAGAAAAAACAATAAAGAAGATAGAAAGAAAGAAAGAAAGAAAGAAAGAAAGAAGAAGGAGATGCCGCCAATCGTACATCATATTAATTTGTTATGGTCGTAGCGTACTGCACGCAGCGGTATGCTATCCGACGGCTAGCAGCTGCACAAAGCTTTTTACGTTCTACTGTGATATTATGTATAGATAACCGTGACGTATATATGTATGTATAATTATTTATTTCAATGTTCGTTGGACTTGTGTCCATTTTTAAATATATGTAGGTCAAAGCGGCGTGGACAATCCGGCTCGCTCGCCTGGCAGTGCTGACAGGAAATGCTTTCATGGGTTTTGGGTCGAGACCGAAACGGTGATTCACTTTCGATGTCACTGTCCGGACCCCGGATCTTTCCAATAAGCCTTACAGATTCCTTAGCTCACACTTCCTGAATGAAGCGGGAAAGAAGGATTGGGGTCAATTCGTTAGATCGTCCGGCTGAGCAATGTCCCGCAAATTTAGGCATTGCAGTGAGTAATGAACCTTATAGTGGCCTAGGTTCAAAAGACCTCCTTGGTATCTCAGACTCCTTTCAATCCATCCATATTACGTCATCTCATATAACCCAAATCAAACAAACAGAATAAATATATACTAGAAGTAGAGGGATGTGACTAAGATTTACCAATCGCTCTAGCAATTGGGTTAAAAAAAAAGTAAAAATAATTAACTGAAACTGTGTTTAACTTTATTTTATTCAAATTGATTTCTTCACTTCTCCAATTTTATTTTCACAAGAACAATTTCTTGACTAAAACGTGGTACAATTAGTTATTTCGAATCCGTACCGGAATATGATAAAAATTATACTAACTTACATTTATACTGTTCTCGTTACCTTCTTAACTCTAGGAGATTTTTTATGAAAATTGCAGTTGGCGGATTTACATCTTTATTTTGAATTTTTTTTCTACCACATATACGTATTTCTCGAGATATTTCAAGCGGTAATTTAAAATGAAACATCCTGTACGCTTGCGAAGCTGAGTTTCTGAGCCTATAACTCCTGTAAAAAATTCCAAAGCAATGCCAGAGGTCCGTGCAGTTTTTATACTACCTACAAAGTTATAGTGGCATCAATAGGTAAACATTTTGCATATTTGTTATTCCAATAAGCCATACATAGGACCTGCTGTATTGTATGTATATTTCCACGCTGAACTAAGCGAGCCATTAAAAGCTTAAAAAAATTAAAAATTCTGTTTTTCTTTGAAATCATTGAAACTGCAAAAACCCTTTTAAGCAATCGGCTGGAAAAACTTGCAAAATGAAGTTCTGCTTTTATCCGCATGAGTCCTCCTATTTTTGCTCGCGCTGAGATTTAAATGGCCATTGCCAGAATTATCTACAATTGAGCCTTTAATTTAAAATGATTCTCTAGATTTCACTAATATTCTCGTAGGATGGTAAAGGAAATAGGGAGGCAAAAGCAGTTTGGTACCGACTACCGAGTATGGGTTAACAGAAAACACATATTTAGCCTAGCAGCATATACAGAGTCGATACATATCTATGTATATATGTACATATATATATAGAGAAAAACAGAGCCATTTACACTGTTATGTTCCATAGAGGACCTTAGGCGAAGGGGACGGCAAGAGAAATAGGCAACATATAGCCGAAATTCTCGACAACCAAAGTGTTATACAGCTATCAACAGTGCGGATGTAAGACTGCTTGGAAACATGTATTCATGCTAAAATTTGCATAGTTCGTAAAGTTATGGGAAGGCCAAAATTAGATATGCAGCAAGAAAGTTATTTAATAGTTGTAGCCATCAAGAAGATATATATGGAATTGGGTCGGTGTGGTGAGGATACAACTGGCCGAAGAAGTACTATACGTAAGGACTTTACAGAAACCTCTGTAGGAAGACAGATTGAAATGGACAAAAGTGTTGTATTATTATTTGTCAAAAATTAATAGCAAAAAAGTTTACTATCATCATGATCAGGTTAAGGAGAGAAGTGTCCTTGATTTATGACAAATTTAATGTGAAACAAAATAGAAAATCCCGGAATAATTACTCCAGTATATCTGGGTGACTTTTAAAATTATCATAATGAAGAATTTAAGGGATTTGACGATAGAAGCCTGTTAATGCTTTTTTATTTGGTATTTATGCGTACAGAAGTGCATGGTTACAGTGCAACTCTATGTTTACGATTATTATAGAGCCAAGAGTCATACATCTTAGAGGGCTTGATAATATAACTAACTATATAAATTAAGCCATCTAAGTGCGTTCAGATAAAGGACGGTCTGGTCCAGGAAAAAAAACTGTGATAACTTAAGAGGAGAGTCTGACCACATGGATGGGATCCTTCGTAGGCATAAATTCGAAATTACTCAGATAAACTGCCAGGTCCCTGATTACGCATGTGTGATTAAATTTGAAGTTACTGATGGTGGAGTTATATCTCTTCTGAATATACCAGCACTCAGCAACGTTGTTGAAAGAGGGGCTGGACTAATGGTGTACAGAGCTCGGACAGATAGATATAATGAATGGGGCTCCAAAAGCCTAAGCACTATAATGGAAAGAATAGAAGAAAATCCAATACTGGATCGTCGTTAAACACAACCTATGTCTGCCTCACAAAGCAAACATACTAAATAGAGAAAAAATAGATACAAATTTAGAAAATAAATCCCAAATCTGGTACAGTGGACGGCTCTAAAACCGAGTAGGATTAGGAGTAAATAATTCCAGGTAGAAATATATTCCATTACTAGATGTGACTAGGAAAACCTCAGCCGATCCTACACTAAAAAAATTATATTTTTTACACACATAGCCAAGCGGCATTGAAAGCCATCTCATCATCTAAGGTCAACACGCAGTTAATGTGGGAATATATTCAAGCATTAAAAAACCTTGGCACAAAGAATTTCCTAACACTTCATTGTGTGCCGGGACACTCAAGAAATGATGGGAATGATAACGCAGACGTACTGGCCAAAAAGGGAGCATCCATGCCCTCATAGGACCGGAACCATTTTGCGGTATCTTTTACAACAACATAAAACTAACCATGCAAAACTGGATCCGAATGGACCAGAGATGGACTTCAATGACAGGCTTCAAACAAGCCAAAAGATTCATTAAAGGGCCTTCACCAAAGAAGAGCCAGGATCTTTTCGGGCTGTCTACAAATCAACTCAGGAGTCCTAACCGGACATTGCAAACTAAACAAACACATGTATCGGATAGGTAAATCACCCACTGATGTATGTAGGCTATGTCTCGAAGAGGATGAAACATCGGAGCACGTCTTATGCCAAAGCGAGGCCATTGCACATTGTAGATTGCGGGCTTTTGGCTCATACATCTTAAAGCGTACCAACTTCGAAAAAACTTCACTTCAAAAGAACTGCTCTTCCTAGGAAGTGTATGTTTGTTGGATGAAGGATTAAGGATCTTTGTACTGACGTCCTTGATATGAACAGTTTTGATCGAAAACAATCCTATTATATATATGTTTTCAAAAGTACACCAATTGTGGCTAGGCTGAAAAGGAATTTTTAGAGAAACTAAGACTTTGGTCAGAAAAAACAATAAAGAGAAATCAGGAAATAAAATGAAGAATTTTATCAGAGGAAGCTACCTGTACCGAGTAAATTCTCCGCCAATAGGAGGCAGCCCAAGCTCATGTACGAAAAGAAAAAAATCTTAAGTTGAGAATTAAAACTTCCATGTAGATGATATAAATAATATACAAAATAATACAAATTTATTTCGAATGATGATCCTCAAAATATATCCCACTATTGAATCAAGGACAGTATTAAAAAATGCGATATTTCACAGACTGCTAGGTCAGTAATTGTACCGTGGGAATACAAGGTCCCCATAGAACGAGTATTTGAAGACTTGCAGTTAAAATTATATACAAATAGAGTATTGAGCACTTACAAAAGAAAGTCAGGACATCGTCTAGCAAACCCCCCCCCCCCCCATCCTGCGCGACCTGGAAAATCAAAACATGAAAAATTATGTATCAAACTGAAATATTTTGTGCTCGAAAATTTAATAATTTTTAAATATTCCAAATACCGTGTGCAGGACTAGTACTAACTTTGCCAACAATGTTTTGATTCACACAGGATTTAAGTGCTAATTCTCTGCTTAATCCAAAATTTTTGTATTCGAAAATTGTTTTTATCATTGCATTCCTCGATATTTTGTCTGTAGTCATTATTTTGCCATGGCGAACTACGATATCGTACCTCCACTTGATTTCACCATGTATAAATCCTGTGTAAATCAAAACTATGTTGGCAGAGTCAATACTAGGGTGGAGTGCAGCTTGTCGTCATACTGCACCCCGCATTTTGAATATTTAAAAAAATTATTAAACTTTCGAGCACAAAATTTTTCAGTTTGGCACATAATGGGGATGGGCCACTTTTTATACAACTTTACTCCCGACGCCTCCAAACATGAGAGATGTCTTTAACATAATCTGAACAAATTTTATTAACAATGTTTATTTCAAGTCAGCGGGGAAAAGCTTTGGCGATCGAATGTAGCTTGAGCGACTTTCTTGGGTGAAAAAGTGTAGTTTTTTTACTGTTCGTGGTTGCGCGGATTCTTTACAACAGAGCACTTATTGCCGTGCAATAAATAACTGCAAAAATATATGCAAAATATAGTAACTGCCATTTGTAACGAAGAGCTTGTCAGCCGACAGATCTACCTGCATCCACTTTCACCTGGATACAAATAGATACCGCATCAGACACCTCTTTGCTACAAAATCATCGTAGGATTAGCGTGGATGGCTGCACAGCGAATATGCCGCTAGCGTTCAGCCGGCTTGGGATGGTCCTTGCCACCCACATCCCTTGATGCTTGTTAAGCTGTGCATAATCGACAAAATAACTGACCAGACAGACGGACGGACAGTGAAGAAAAGGACTTGTATGTGTGACTACAGATGGACAGACAGACAGAAAAAAAAAGATCTATAAAGGCTGCCTTCTCCTGGTGGAACCAAAACCCTAGAAAGAAAAAAAAATTATTTGATTAAATGCTACAAAAGAAAACGGAAGACCTCAACAACGCCGAACAAGTTTTAATCAACCCGGAGAGTTTACGACGCTGGAAAGACGAACGATCGAGAGAGAGAGAGAGCTGAGAGGTGTCTCAGATGTTGTTGAAACTCCGGCTTTGGGTAATATTGGGCCCAGACGCGCCCAATCACCCTGGCTAAGCCTCTAAAGCCTTCTCTATCTACTTAGCCCCAAGTGACCCAAGTGCATGAAAATGGGTTTTCTGGCGGAAAAACGTTCCGACAAAGATTTCTGAATCGGGGAAAAAGTACACCGCCCGATAGTACTCAACAAGACCTCTAATTTGATATGTAACATCCCGTATTGGAACCCCCCCCCCCTTCTTGTCAGGACCTAAGGAATTCGATTTTGTACTAGACTTTCCAAAATGTACTAGATCAAACTTTGACCATTGTCATAAGTTAGCGACAAACGTTCTGGACTTCAACTGAATTTTTCTCGAAACTAAATTCTTGCACATGAGGCAAAGCAGTATTCAGATGACGAATGTGTCTTTACAAAATAGTTCGAAAACGGTTTTGGGAGTTGGTTTACCCAGCATCCCTTCAAATACAAGAATCATACCGTATATGGGGCTACTGTAGTGTCTTTCAAACGGAGGTTCGACCTATAAGTAACACAGTAATACTAATAGAAACGATTTATAACGTACTTAGTGTTTGATCAAAGCTTTGATAGCAGCTTGGTTGTTAATGCAGATTCTGATATTATATTAATAGCCGAGGTACAATCAAAGCTTTGATTCCGAACATCCTTAAATCTCGCCTAGTCAAACGTTGTCGCAATGAGGCCGGAAAACTTGATACTACCCACAGAATTAATCTCTGGAGAGTACCAGGCAACAGTAATATACCAGGAAATGAGCCCGTTGATGATCTAGCCAGGAAGGGTTCAGCTAAGATTGTTTTCTTATCGGCAGGATCCAAAAGTCGGCCCCTAGAATCAACAATAGCTGGCCACACACGAGAGGAATTTCCGACGGATCTGATCCGCTGAGGCCCTGTTCCGCGGACCAATTCCGCATGTTAGTGAGCAAAACGAGTGAATCAGTTCCGCGGAACAGTTCCGTTGATTCAAGTCCGTCATAGGCCATTAACAGTGCAGTTCTGCGGGCTTTCCAGTTTAGATATATAAAAAAAATTAAAAATGGAGTGGTCAAAACCAATTTCGGCAGAATTTATTAACATGTATAAAGAAAGACCATGTGTTTGACAAATTAAGAGCAGAAATTATAAAAATAAAATTTTAAAAACGTGGTGTTTGAAGAAATTATGAGTTTTTTAAAGAAAAACTATCCGGAAGCAGATGTTAAGTTAGTAAAAGAAAAGATACAAAATTTAAAAAGAGCAATACGGAAAGAAAAAAATAAAATTGAATCTTCCAGGAGAAGTGGAGCAAGGGCAGAAGATCTGTATACACCATCCTTATGGTAATAATTATCAAAGAATTTATGTACAGGTACAGAAAAATAGGTCAACAAAATCTGTCTAACTCATGCATATGAAATCATCTGGCTCATTTGTCCGGAGCTCTTTAATTAATTTCATATGTCCAAAAATATTTTTTTCACTTAACCACTGTTTAACCAATTTTGATCTTTCCTTCTTTTTTATAACGGTATTATTATTATTATTATATTATTATTATTATTATTATAATTTAAAACAAAAATACCTGCAGCCACTACAACGATTTGTTTCCCGATCCTAGGTGCCATTTTATGTGACTGATCCGGCATGAAAGTCCCCAGATCTTTCAAACAAGCAAGAAAGACCAAGTCCGCGGATCAGATCCGTCAAAAACAATAGAAAAACATGCAGTTAATTTTACCACGGACCTGATATATTGAAAAGCGAATATATCCGCGGACTGGCTCCGCACATCAGATTCGCCACGTTAAGGGGCGACAGAGGACCTGATCCGCGGAACTCAGTTCCGCGGACTAGATCCAGAGGATCTGGTACGCGGATCAAATCCGTACAAAATTTCGCTCGTGTGTAGCTAATGAGGATTCTAGATTTACTCTCCTGCAAACTGGCTGATCGCAGATGAGGGGAACTAACTATGCTAACTATGGCCTATGATATGTCCTAGGAACACAGAAACATTGCCAAGGAGGAACCGTAATTATATGCGGAATCTTCCTATAGTTATCACATAGCACTGCCTCTTTGGTAAGCGTTCAACATCTGCTGAGTGAAGGTCCCAACCAGCACAGCGCCTAGGGTTGGGCCAAAGGAGCAGCTGACCCAGGCGCCGTGATGTAAAGGCGGCCGTCGGGCTTTTTTATAAAATAAAAAAAAAATTGAATCTAATAAATTTTAATTGAAAATTGATTCGTCGAAAAAAAAAATTCGTTGAAAGTAATTCATTGAATAACAGTTCATCGAAAAATATATTCGACACAACCCAACAAAACCTAACCTAACGAATTTAAGACGTGTATACGACGATCGTGCTGTATGAGACTTCTTATAAGATTGATTATACGTATGGACTTATTTATACATATGCACAAAACCTATCAATATATTTGATAGTGTGGACAGTTTTATGCCGAAACTATCAACACTATCGCGAGGTAAGAGTATCAATGCTTAAGCAACTCTATGTACAGTCTGTTCTGGTAATAAGACCGCTCTCAATTAGAGATGCGTAACTCAGATCTGAGTCGACTCACAGATCGGGATCTCTAAAGCCAGTCAATTGATCAGGTTCCTTCTTTTAGCACCAGATGGTTCTAAAAGACACATTGAACGAAGGGAAAGATTTAGCATCTGAGATGGAGGTAGAGCCGATATTTCCTCCTAACACCACGGTCCGCGTTCGGCGTAAGAAAGTTAATTTCGAATACGAAGCTCTAGATGAACGTATAACTGATCCGAAAGAACAATTTAGAACAGAATTCATTTACCACTTCGTTGGTACAGCAGTAGTATCAATGGAAGAGAGATTTCAACAACTACAGGCGCCCAGCAATGACTTCAGATATCTTTTTGATATTCCTAGCCTCGAGTCCTTAGCGAAGTAGGAAATAATGAGGAGCGCATAGAATATTAAGTGATGGGGAGAACATGGATGTTGATGGCATTCATCTGTATGACGAAATTATGAATCCGGCAGCGACCTTGGCTGCTGTTCAATCTCCAATTGAAGTTTTGAATTTCATCGTAAAAAATTATATTTCGTCGATTGCACCCAACGTTTTCGAATATTGTTAAATTTACACGTTTCAATGGCATCAGGAGGGCGGAGTTTCTCGAAACTGAAAATTATTAAAATTTATCTGTGATCGACAATGGGCCAGGAACGCTTAGTAGGATTGTCCACTAATATCTATTGAAAGCGAATTATGTGATCGCATCGACTATCAGCAACTTATTGGAGACTTTCCAAAAGTAAAAGCACGAAAAATAAATTTTGACTGAAGGCTAAGTTTGATCAAATGAAAATTATAGTGATTTGGAGCTAATAAATACGGTGGGAATGACGAACCACCTGGTCGATTATAAATTATTTGTTGATTTTTTTTAAATTCTGTATTAAAATATTTAATCGGAAAAGGCTGTTATGTAAGTATCGGAAAGTCGAGGCCGCTCAGCTTGCCCCGGGTGCTCCAATAGCTAGGCATGGCGCTGCCCCAACGTTGCCGATCATATAAGGTATACACTTGGTAACTACTTTTTCCGCGAATTGATGATAATGGGTTTTAACGCACATCGATGTTCAAACTTCTAAGTATGGCGGATCGGAGTTATTTCGACAGTCTTCACTCTAACCTAACCTAAACTAAATATACAAATTGATGATGACGCTCGTTACTAAATCAACAAATATACTCAGAAATCTCGGTAAATATTTCGATTTATTTGCAAACACATTTTACCGATAACACTTGATGGAATAGATTTATCTTAACTGCCATGTTATACAAGATAAGAAAACGCTTATTGTTTTTCCATAACGAGCATATATACATTTTTTTTACATATAATGTTACCGTAACCGTCAACGCGTTTCGTCTTATCAGGACATAAGCGGCGCTCTTGTTGTACTGAAGGAATTATTAATTTAGCCGTTAACTATACTCTCATGGGTAAATGACGCATCAGTAGAACAAGAGCCCAGATGATGTCCTGATAAGACGAAACGCGTTGGCGGTTATATAAAATAAAAATCATCGACTTTCTACTCCACATTTTCAAAAACTATTGAATATTCAATATTCAGACAAGTCAACCAGTCTTTCTAATTAAATGTGAACAGTAACGAGATTAAGCATTTCAACACCTCCATTTGCTCCATATTCCATTTAATGTGTAATCATTTAATTTGGCGACCAAATACCAAAATTTCTACCACTGCCCATATGTTGGTCTCTTTAATCACTTTCATGAATCATAAAATTCATGAGTTATCTCAAAGAATGTACTTAAAGTCACTCGAAAAATAAGCGCAATGGTTACCCATTTTCTCCATGCATAATTTCAGTCGTATTTCATAACGTCATCTATGTATGTATGTCAGAATGTATGCCCTGCCCATATATATATCCCTACCCCATATCCTGCTCTTATCGGCTTCCGGCGAGAACAAAACCACATTTGCATGTGGGAAATTAAATGGAATTCAGGGATTGCCTTATCCTATTTTCGCTTCTGGACGCTCGCTCCTGTGGGAAGCAGGGTAGGGTAACTGGTCAGAGAGCAAATCACTCTAATTCGTTGGAATCATGCATTTTGGTCGTAACTAAGTAAGAATGGTTGGCACTTGATAAGCTGTTATCGTACGTATCTTAGGTAAGTGGATAATTTACAGAGTAAATAGGTCTCGGCTAAACATATTCATGCAGCGTAACTGTTAGGTAGATTTGTATGGACAGACATACATACATATATTCTATGTTGAGAATCTTGATACACACAGTATGTATCTTCCTTACTATATACTGCCTACCAATTTGGTTTTGCGAGGATCCTTAAAGAGACTTTCAAGACAAAAATTATGATAGAATGCATAAATCTTACTAAGCGAACAGGAAATACTATTTTTGAGGCCATTCCCTTTAACTCGTACACGAATTTGTCTGTCCATTTATTTATACATTTTTCTTTTTCAACACTCTCGTAAATCCACTTTTCGTCATCACAGCGAGCTGAAATTTGGAACACAAGTTCATGAATCTATCAAAATTTGAACCGGAAATTTCCATGGGAAACCCGGAAAATCTGGAAAAATCATTTGAAAATTTGGTACAAATTTGATTAGTGATAAATCCGTTTTAGGAAAAATGCAGAGTTTTCCGATTTTTACGAAAAAGTTTTCCGGAAAATTTTCGGGTAAAAAGGTTTTCTAAATTATGCAGGCTCAAGTTCCCTATCAACTGACATCATTACTTTCTCAGAAAAAATCGAGGAAAATTGATGTAAAACGCTTTTCCGGAGTTTTGCAGACCAAGGAAGCGTTTGAGCGTTTTGCACCCTAAGACAAAGTTGTAGAGCGAAATGAGTTGCATAAAGTTGCTTTTGTGGAAAACCCGGAAAAGCGGGAAAATCAACGGACAAATTTTCATCGATATGATTAGTGATAAGTCTGTTTCAGGAAAAATGCACAATTTTCCAATTTTTCTGGAAAATTTTCTGACATTTCCGGAAAATTTTCCGACAAAAAAGTTTTATAAGCTATGCGGAATCATTTTTTTCCATCCTACTGGCATCAATACTTTCTCTTCAACAATCACGAAAACTTGCATGAAAAATCGAGGAAAATTCATGTAAATTTTTAAAAAAAATTCATAGTAATAGGAAAAGTCTGTGGAAAACATGGAAAATCGGGAAAATTCATGCTATATGGGATCAAGTTGGAATACAGCTAAAAAGCGATGTTTAAAACATAATTTGAATTTCAGAAAACCGTTGCAGTACTTCAACGATTTGATACTCGAAAAATTTTTGTTTTCGGATCGGCATGACTTAAAAATTGTTTTAGAATATCTCCTGCAGCACGTAATAACAATTTAGTTAACGTGAAAAAGACAGAAAATAAAATAAGTAAAAAACGAGTTTTTAAACAAAACTGAGGCCAAGCCGCATAAAAAAGTAGAAAATAAACTTTTCTTCACACACAGAGGTGGACTCAGATTTTATTCGCTGACAATCACCCATACATTTCATTATGATCAATCAGAGGTAGTAAGTGATTTGATTCATGAAGAGAAAGAATATTCAAGAGAAATGTCCCAATCAAAAAATCTGAGTCCACCTCCTGTGTGTGAAGAAAAGTTGATTTTCTACTATTTCATGCGGCTTGGCCTCAGTTTGGTTTGAAAACTCGTTTTTCACTTATTTTATTTTATTTACTTTATTTTTTCTCTCTATCGATCACATTATCTTACAGACAATTAATCTATCTATGAATTCTAAGATGAGTTAACACTTCTATAATTGAGCCACGCATTTGCCAAATCAATTGACTCCATAAAAGAAAAGATAGAAAATATTTATGAGTTTTTATACATTTCTTGTAAAAAAAAAAATATATTTATTATTCAACTACCATAAAAATGTTCCCATGTAGTTTCTCATAGCAATTTCAAGAATGAACTAAATCGGGCAACTCCTTAATAGGGTTGCAGTATATTAACTATATATTTGGACACTGCCAGAGAACGCGTCGACGTAGATAGGTGAAATTTTGTACATAGCTTTTTATAGCAAGGGTAAATAAATAGGCTAAGAGAGTTTTGCTATGAAAAATCATAGCGAAATAAGTCAATCTGAAATTGACTCAGTTTGCTGCTAAGTCTGCAGCTCGAGAATTGAATTAAAAAAAAAAACGGCAGGCAGGAACCAAGCCGTACTGACGATTATACGGTTCCAGCTTATATGAAACGCCCTATTTTTGCAATGAAATTTTTTTTTCAAAGATTTTTCGTTTGCATAAAGAGTTTTTTTTTTCAACTAAATAGGCTAAATCGGGCAGCCCGTTCTTGGTGTTGCGCATTAGTATCCCGGTCTCAAACGAAGATTTTCTGTACAAGTGAAACCAAAAAACTCGTTACTGACATGTATATATGCACTAATAAAGTTTAATTTTGTGGTGACTAAGAAAGACCATTGTCTCAAAATCATCCTATTCTACAACCGATCAATTGATACCTCATTCATCAAAGTCCACCCAGACAATTAAGTATAAACTGCTCGTATATAAACCTATTATACAGGGTGTTCGGGAAGTAGGGTAGAGTATCGCCATGGATTTGACCCGATCAGACTTTATTTCTAGACGTCACCCTAAAACCACTCCTTTCTTTGTATGAATTTTTTCGTACACTTCAATTTTAAGGCTGGACAACTGAAATATTTGTCAATAAATCGTAATATGTTGGATATCGTTAAAAGTAAGAAAATAACCTCTTTAGAACAAATTGCTTAAGTTTGATCCTTGAACAGATTTATAAGCATTTATTTAGCTGACTACACCCCGTGTGAAAAACGACAAATTTTTAAATGTAATGGGGAACTCTCATTTTAGGCCCGACACCTCCAGACATGAGGGATGTCATAAATCATGCATTATGATACTCCAAACATATTTTACCAATGTTTATTTCAATTCAGTGGGGAAAAGCTGGGGGTGGGGGACTTAACGTTTTATCTTGTACATTTTGGAAAATCTAGTAGAAAATCAAATTGCTTAGGTCCTGAGAAGAAGTTTGAGTACCCACACTCCACACGGAGGCTTAAGTAACTCTTTATAGCCATTCCCATAGTTACTTTCCCTGTATTTCCCTCTTTTTTATTCGAACTGAACTACAATACATTTTTCGCACTTTAGGTCGGCTTTAACTCAGTAGGGTTATCACCAATCGGAAAACGGAAGACTGCTCGCCTCAGCTCATTACAATTCGTAGAGGACAATTTTTTTCTTCATACTCTAGGGTGGGGGTAGGAGCCCCCGGATCCAATCCGGCATGTTGCATATCGAATTAAAGGTCTCGCGGATTATCGAGTAGTATACTTTTTTCCCGATTCAGAAAAGTTTCTCGGGACGTTTTTGCCGCCCTAAAACCCATTTTAATGCACTTGGGTCACATACACCCCAGATACTACATTTCGCATATATTTTTGCAGTTTTTTCTTCCATGGCCATAAGTGCTCTGTTGTTAACATTTTTCTCATAGGAAGTCAGTTTCCACGACAGAAATAAAAATTTTGATAAGAGTATCATGATGCATCGTTTAAGCCATTTGTCATGTCTGGAGGTGTCGGGCCTAAAGTTGTATGCAAAGTAATTTCCCTTTGTCGATAAAGGAGTGATTTTAAAGTGTGAAGGGGGAGTGTGATCAAGACACTCCAAGGAATCCATTGGCATATTTCTTCCTTGTTATTTATGGAACACCCTGTATACAAAAAAAAATCTAAGCGCTCTGTAAATATTAACCGCCTATAGATATTTATTAGGAGTTGCAATTGCAAATCAGAATTATGTAGAATCTCATGTTGAATTATACAGTAATTAAATTACACCGATTAAATTATATCCACCACAAAAAGGGTGTGTGGATAACTTTAATTAAATCATGTAAAACATACAGGAAATGATTATGTATGCTCGGATATTGTTCTGTCTAAGTACTCGTTGTTCGCTCAAGTGAACCCAAAAGAGATTGCCGCAATGAGCTGGGCCAATTTCTGGATACCCTTAAAATTGCTGCTGTTAATTGCACCTGCTCTCATATGTTAATTAACGAATTTTACAAAAACAAAAAAAACAATTACGAATCAATATTTATAATTAAAAACAGAAATTTTATTTCAATTGAGTTTGAAGAGCTCCAATTTCATCGACCAAAAAAAAAAGGAAGTAGAGTATCAATCATAGCTGGTACGAGAATGTGTATGTGTGTTTTGTGCATTGTATTTGTATGTTGCATGTATGTTTTTAAATAAATACATAACAAATGGTGTGCTAATTTGAGCCGAAAGCTTATAAGATTGATTGAAAAAAGTAAGTAGTAGATATAGTAAAGAGAATTGAAGGAAATTGCATTTTGATTTTCGCTTTCACATTATGAGGGCTCGGGGCGGAGTAGTTCTACAATGTTTTCGTACATAAAAACTATATGCGGTATAAAATATCGAGGTATAATTATACGATTGATGTAAGTCTTTCGTGGATTTTACACACATTCTATATATACTTATATATATATATACTTATCAGAGTTCAAGCCTATCACATGCTGGGTTATTCAGATTTCCGCTCAGGGCCATTAATTCTTTCTTAAATTTATATTTTTATTTTTTTTAGTTTTTATTTATTTATTCATTTTTAAAAAGCACAGTTGAGATACATAGCTCATAGATGTGTGCATACTCGTAGTAAAAAAAAAATTACATGATAAATAAAAGTATTATGGCAAAGCAAAAATAAACTATCAAATAGAAGAGAGTCAGGGTGTCCCAGACGTACCGCATTTCCTTTATACCCCGGATTCCTCACTCAATTTCAAGAAATAAATTGTATGGGAGGAGAGCCAGAAAATGCAACTTGTGGGCGGTAGGGGGGGTTTACTATTTTTAGTACTATTTCCACTTTACACCCTGTAAATTACTTCATATACACCCTATCAAGGCGAAATTTATCTCAGGTGATAGCACACCGTCTATGCTTTGCAATGAATTCCCAACCAGCCCTACTGTCACCTTCAATCTTAAGTTGTAGTACGTCAAAGTCCAAAAATTGGAAAAAAGTCCTATTTTTTTTTCAAATTTTAACGTTTTTTCCGCCAAAATGTACGATAACTATACAGTTTATTTACATGATTTAGAAAGCCCGGAATGTTACCTTTAATTTGAATATGCACATGTCTCTACATAAATGCAACCGTTTTTGCAATATTCCCGTTTATATGATTCATAATGTCATGAATTTTGCGAATTTGCGTGGAATTGCATAAAGTTAGGCGCGATATTTATTGTTATTAGTAAAATTAATGAAATTCTGCATCATAAAAACAAGAATATCTAAAAAACGGTAGCATTTAGGTAGGTACATGTGCAACTTGTCGGGAAAAGGCAGATATGTGATCATACCTCCGTAGACCGAATATATACCGAGCACAAGCATTAAATGCGACATTGAGCTTTCTCCTACATGAGGAAACCAAATTGCAATATACATAGTCACCATATGTGATTATTGAAACAAGCAACACTTGTCCAAGACGTTGACGCAGTTGGCGTGGTGTGTACCTTGCATGACGCCAAAGTGTTCTTAATCCTTGGTAAACTTTTGAAGCCGTAATATCAATATGCTTATGCCAGGATAACCTAGAGTCAACATGCATCCCCAAATTTGTCACTACTTCCGTAAGTTCAATGGGGATGTTATCTAAAAACAACAACGGCAAAGAGGACGTGTCGACGTATCGATTATGAAGAACAATACTCTGGGAGTTAGAAGGGTTTAACGAAAGTTAGTTCTCGGTCGCCCAAGCACTGATTCGAGCTAAGTCTTGATTAAATTTAAAAATATTGATAGCCATGCTATCAGCGGGAGACGAGAGTAATAGTTGCACATCATCGGTATAAAGTAGAATCGAACAATGTGTAGGCATCAGAACTATATCATTGATGTATAGCACGAACAACAAAGGTGCCAATATTGATCCTTGTGGTACTCCTGAATAAGTTCTTAATACTGCTGAGCTGCGAGATCCGCATACAGTGACTTGAGTACGATCTATTAAATACCAAAATTTAATTGATTTTTCAATTTCTGGGTTAGAATACAATGATCGACTAAGTCAAAAGCTTTAGAAAAGTCAAGTAAGCATAGTATGGTGAAATTATGCTGTTCAATATTACGACGAACAGCCTCAATGAGATACAAGAGCAACGAAATTGTATTATACTTAGATCTAAAACCAGATTGTTGTTTAGCAATCATATTATGAGTGTCAATATAAGTTTTACTATAATTTGATTATAAAGTAGACGCTCCAATATTTTAGATAAGACATGAAGAACACTAATAGGCCTGTAATCTTGTGGACTTGTCGATTTTCGGTTTTTTTAATTCGAAGTATTTTAGAACTCTTCCATTGTAAGGGGAAACAAGAAGTAGTAATAGTAGTGTTAAAAATATGCAATATTGGTCTTATTATGAATGGTAGAATTAGTTTAAGAAAACGTAAATCTATATTGTCTATTCCAATGGCATTTGATTTAAGAGATTTAATAGCAAGAATAACTTCATCAGTAGAAACGTTTCTAAATGAGAATTCATCACCGTCGTTGGGATTAAATATCGAAAGGTCATTCAAATTAAAACGGGAAATAATGGGAATACTATTAACAAAGTAGGTGTTGAGCTTATCAGGATATATATTCGCTGTTTCATTAGTATTTAAATGATACCCGTTTGTTAAATATTTTTCCAAAGTATTTTCGATGGTTGAGACGTGTCAAGTTTATTCTGATAAAAGTTATATTTGGCACTCCGAATAGCCACTGTAGTTAAGTTACGAAGTCTTTTGAAATTGTTCGTTATGGTCCTCATGACTAAAAATTGCTTTTTCAACCATTCTCTTCGTTCCTAGAATCCTAATACACGAATTTTAAGGAAGTTATTGAGTCTGCTCTATTAGATATCGCTACCACAAATAGTAATTCCAAAAAAATTGGTTTTAAAACATTTTCTGGCTTTCTAGATCGATAAACTCTAAGTTCTGAATTCTAGGAAGAGTAAATTATAGAGTCCACTCTACCAGATGATTTTATAGAGCCTGCTCTACTAGATGGCGCTGTCAGAAATATAATTATTTCACAAGTTTCTAGTTTCTAATGACTTTAAATCACGTTTTCACACACAGAGCCGTAAATTTTAAATTTTCTTGGTCGTAGGGAAGTTCTGGCAGCTGGGACTGTAAAATTCAACTGACAAATAACAATGACAAAATGATTTCAAAGGAAGGACAATGACACTATTCCAGATTGTTGGATGACATGACATGTATCTTAAATTATAGCAGTGACAATTTAACTTTTGGGGGGAATTGAATATATTCCTGAAAAGACAGTAATGGAGCAAATTCTGATGCGAAAGTATATACAAATTTTGTAACAACTTTATTTAATGTCACCGGCCAGTTGGACAAGATTTCCTGTAAACCATGTCACAGAATTCCGTTTCTTGATCCGTAGAAGAAGTTTGTGGGGTTATTTCAAATGATGCTAACAAATTTCCAATTTCCGAAGAAGATCGGAACCACATTAAATAGAGGTATATCAAATAAACATAAGTATGAAATACCTAATTCAATATGCTTGGTATTCGATTTTTCCACAATTTTGGCATACCTATATTTACTATTTTTATAGTTCCTAACTACCGGTATCGTTTGTGTTTTCTTTTTGTATTGGAATATGATAAAAATCAACTTTCATCTTAATACTCTGGAACACTATAATCCGTCTTCATAGTTCACATTCGTATTTCTATCAGCATTTGCTTATTTAATTCCAACACTCTGCGGTAGACTAGCCTCTATAGAATAAAGCAGAAAATTTGGAATCTGCCATTCCAGATGGCGCTATTAAAAATAGCATTCTCCGCGTTTTTAGGACCCCTTTTACATACTTTAAATCACAACCCATATTTTTTCTGCCTACCTACCTAATAATACAAGTAATACTACTAATAATACCGGCAATAATTTTTCGAAGTTCTGGGAAGAGTTATTACTCCGAGTCCGCTCTATCAGATGGCGCTGGCAGAAATAGTCACACTCTGAGAGACATATTCTTGCATCATATCGGTGATCGGCTGGTGATTTATTCAAACATAACAAAAAGAATTACTTAAGAGGGGAGAAAACGAATAATAGTATTATTCAAATTTGCAGTTTCACAACTATCCTACTCTTTCAGAATAGTGTCTATGTAACCGCCGATTGTCTTACAAAATCTTCTTTGAGAGCCTTATAGGAAAATTAAATCCAAATATATAGTGAAAATCGAAGTTTTTGTATGACAACCCTGCGAAGGAGTTGCCCGATTGGTCCCATTTTCGAATTAAAGTTTTCCTTTTTTTTAAGAAAGCCGCGTGCGCATTTTCAGCGCTCTAAGTGAACGCGCTCTCGAATTATCGTTCGGACGGATAGACGGACGGACATGCAAAAATCAAAATAATCAATCCACTTTGCCCTACAATTATTATTTCTGTGTTTTACAAACGGAATGAGAAACTTGGTATATGATTTCATCTAGGGTATAAAAATATAGCAGTTCAGAATATTTTCAAATAATTAGAATGGCACCGTCTGCCAGACTACTGTAGTGTCTTCCAAACGGAGGTTCTAGCTATAAGTAACGCGGTAAGGCTGCGGAAACTACTTACAATGTCCCTAATGATCGAAATATTGGAATTTGTATTAACAAAACTGCAAGCTCCAAGCAAAACTTTCCTGGTTTCGAACACCATTAGATCGCGCCTAGTCCAACGCTGCCGTAATGAGCTGGGAAAACTACAAAATTATTCTCTGCTGAGTTGGATACCTATGGAAATAGTACTATACCAAGGAATGACGCAGCTGATGCTCTGGTCAGGAAGATTTCAGCTTTTATTGTATACTTATAGGAGCCCGTAAAATGAGCGAAGAAATTTCTAGACTTACAGACCTGTAAGTTGGCTAATTGAGGGTAGAGAGAAGTGGTCAAGTAGTTGGAGGACCTAGTGTGGCTAGTTTTAGGGCAACCCCCCCCCCCCACCCCACAATTAAACAATCACTTTCTAGTTGGGTACTGATGAGATGGCATTACGATAAACCAAATACAGCTAATCGGTGGTATTTCCATCACCGCCACTCTAACCTAACCCAAATGATGCATTTACCATGTACGTTGCTGAAGTACTTATCAATTGGACTGTTTATAACAATGGAAGTTTCCCGCGACTGTGTTATGTATCCTAGAGGATTCTACCGCGGAAGATATCAGCGACATCTTGTTTTTGAGGCCATTCGCTTTAACTCGTTCACGAATTTGTCTGTCTAGATATTTCTTTTTTACTATTTTCGACACTCTCGTAGACCCACTTTTCGTCATCACAGCGAGCTGAAATTTAGCACACAGGTTCATGTCGCGTGACAGTTAAATCTATCAAAATTTGAACCGGAAATTTCCATGGAAAACCCAGAAAGTCGGGAAAAATCATTTGAAAATTTGGTATAAATTTGATTAGTGATAAATCCGTTTCAGGAAAAATTCAGAGTTTTCCGATTTTTCCGAAAAAAATTCATGTAAAACGCTTTTCCGGAGTTTTTCGGACCAAGGAAGCGTTTGAGCGTTTTGCAACCTAACACAAAGTTGTAGAGCGAAATGAGTTGCATAAAGTTGCTTTTGTTTAAAACTCCGTGGAAAACCCGGAAAAGCGGGAAAATCATCGGACAAATTTTCATTGATATGATTAGTGATAAATCTGTTTCAGGAAAAATGCAGAATTTTCCAATTTTTCTGGAAAATTTTCCGAAAACTTCCGGAATTTTCCGACTTTTCCGGTAAAGTTTCCGACAAAAAAGTTTTATAACCTATGCGGAATCATTTTTTTTCCGTCCTACTGGCATCAATACTTTCTCTTCAACAATCATAAAAACTTGCATGAAAAATCGAGGAAAATTCATGTAAATTTTTAAAAAAAATTCATAGTAATAGGAAAAGTCTGTGGAAAACATGGAAAATCGGGAAAATGCAATTTATATAGGATCAAGTTGGAATACAGCTAAAAAGCGCTGTTTAAAACATAATTTGAATTTCAGAAAACCGTTGCAGTACTTCAACGATTTGATACTCGAAAAATTTTTGTTTTCGGATCGGCATGAGTTAAAAGTTGTTTTAAAATATCTCCATGCAGCACGTAATAACAATTTAGTTAACGTGAAAGAGGCAGAAAATAAAATAAGTAAAAAAAGAGTTTTCAAACAAAACTGAAGCCAAGCCGCATGAAAAAGTAGAAAATAAACTTTTCTTCACACACAGAGGTGGACTCAGATTTTATTCGCTGACAATCACCCATACATTTCATTATGATCAATCAGAGGTAGTAAGTGATTTGATTCATGAAGAGAAAGAATATTCAAGAGAAATGTCCCAATCAAAAAATCTGAGTCCACCTCTTTGTGTGAAAAAAAGTTTATTTTCTACTTTTTCATGCGGCTTGGCCTCAGTTTTGTTTAAAAACTCGTTTTTTACTTATTTTATTATTGACAAAATCAATCTTCATCGGAGCGTTATAACGTAAAAAAATGTATACTACTCCAGGGTATATTACTCCGATCGGACAAGGAATCAAAACAAGCGCCATCGGAATTCTTGTTCCTAACGTTGATACCTTTCCACTGATTAGATTAATCAATTATTTCAATTGGAGCGGGTAGCAGAGTTCATATATTTACTGGCATCATCCATTCATACAACAAGCTACTTTCAAACAAACCATCACATGGGAGATCTTGGAATGTGCTAAAATATGTTGTACCAAACATTATATTTCTCGAAGAATTTAAGGAGCAGTAAAAGTATAAATGTGTCTTCAAAATGTTATGCCCGTCATGAGATAAAAAGCATAATGTCCTTTTTTTGTGTCATCTCAGTAGTCAACAATTCAATAAAATAATCTACACCATTGAGCATCATTTAATCCCCGTCCAAATTCTCCACAAAAAAGGCGACTTAAAAGAACTGTTCACCTTCAACAAAACTATTATATAACCCAGGGTACTAGAAGTATACTGTACCATTTTGTATTTTGATCTGAATTCATAGTTATACACAAACAGAGGCAAAAGCAAGCCGTCATTTTCTTCTATTAACCGTAAAAGGTAGAGCTCTTAAAATCCACTGAATCTGCAATGTGTACCTGACCTATACCACAGCTAATCTCACCGTTAAAACGAAAGCTTTCGATTCAATTCTATAGGTATGCAGGTGTACATTAGTTTTATCGGAATAAAAAAAAACAAAAAACAGAAAAAAAACAGTTACCGTAGTATAAATGCATATGAAAGAGGCTTGCTATTTGCTAAAAGTTGGCAAAAAGCACAAAAATCCAAACAATGGCAAACATGAGAAAGAGAGAAAATCGATAAAAAAGAAAAAGCCCAAACGAGTAAAAACTGCTGCTTTCGGTTTTTTATCGATGGTAGATGCGAATTACTCTAGAGTCCTGAATGTCCTGATCCTGACTCCTGACTCCGCACAGAAAACATTCGGCAAGGGAGTTTTTTGTTCATTCATTGTGATTACAGTAGATATGCAGCATCCTGTACAAAACAGCCAGGTTGTTCTTTTTTACCTCCCTGGACAGATTTTTGTTTATTCATCTACCTATGTATAGTAAACTTACAGTAGTCCCCCCCCCCCCCCACCGCTTCCTCCCTTTAGTTTTTAATATGCATCCCTGAAATCTGATGTAACAATACAAATTCAAAGCCTGTTCGGCATAAGTAATTGGTCTTAGAAACAAAAGTAGTAGCATGACCAGTAGCTAAACCAACGTCAATGACGCAAAACAAAAAAGGACAGCAAACATATGCAAAAGAGCGATAGTGCACGTGGGACTACGAGATTTATTTGAACAAAACAAGTTCAAAGCTAAAAGTGAAAATATAGAAAAATCTTAAAGCATGAGAAAAAGAGCCCGTAAATTTCTGGCTTGTGGCTGTTGAATTCTAACGCTAAATTCACCGCTCCCTCTACCCACCCTTTTTGGCGTTGGTAGCACTTGATTTTACAAGGTAGCTGCGCCGCGCCACCTGTATCACTCAACACTCAACAGGCTACGACTGCCCTTGTATCGAACACCTTTCGCTGACGTTGCCTTACACGGAGCAACCTTCGAGTGTATTTTCATTGAAAATTCAACTGGCAACATGTACAAGAAAAGTTAATATAAAAAAATAGGAAAATGCTTTTTCTTTGTGGAGGAAAAGCTCCTGGGTAGGGACGAACACAAGTAGCAAAGATTCGTCCGCTCGGGGAATTCACATTATTCCAAAATGTGCGCCTTGTAAATTTTCGTGTGTTCCAACTTCAAACTTCAAACTTTTAAATAAATATGCGCCGGAGGAGTGTGTAGCTGCGGGGATAAATATACCTCCTGCTCCTTCCTGCTTCCGAAATATTTTTCTGCATACTCATAGCATCATGTATGTATGTATGTATGCAGAAAGATACGTGACTTTCGAGTGTTGATAGATATATATTCGCCTCAAACTGGAAGGTCAAAATATCTAAAGATCCTGGATCCGGCACGACTTTTATATACATATAGGTATGTATAGGTATGTACATCCGTAACTAAATTGTCGAAGAACCTTCTTTGATTTCGTTAGAAGGCTATTTATGTACTACATACATATATGTATGTATATGCAGAGGCGATGAAAACGTTTTAGTTTTACCAGGCGTGATAATTTGCAAGAAAAATAAATGTAAAAATAATAGGATTCCAGGATACTGTTGAATTTGAGGGATTTATTTGAAGATGGTCGCAAAATGTTTTGATTTTATTCTTCTAAGGATATCTCCTGTATTTGAGTAATTTATGATTGTTGAAATCATGTAAATTCCACAAATGCATTGGTGGTAAATATTTTAAAATATTTTAGTTTTTTTTTTTTTTATTAAGGTATGCTCAGGGGATATCCTATGATGCAAAACACAGCATGGCAGGAAGGATATAGTGAAAGGATTATGTGACATGAGGAAAGTAGCGGAGGTGCTGATGTATGTCACTCTTGATCCTTTGCAGATTGCAAGTCCGAGGAAATGGTAAACTGTTCCACATTCGCACAGTTCGGGATAGGAAGGCATTGCGGAATTGTATTGTACGGCCCGAAAGTAATTTGAAGAGTAAAATAACGTGCGCGGTTTGCAGTACGAGTATTGCGTGCAGGAATGATTCTACAAGGGCTTAGACTAGATATTTCATGAGAACATTGACCATGCATGTAGCGATAAAGCAGTGAAACGCATCCTATATTGCGGCTGATGTAGGTAGAGGTGGATTCGGTGGGCTAAAATATTTCTTACACCTTTTCAGAAATCCAAGACATTTCGATGCTTCTTTGGCAGCAGAGGAGATCTGATCTATCCAGCTTAACTTACTGGAAGTATTATTGCCAAGAATGTCATCTTCTGCTGTCTTAATAGTATACACAAAAAAATAGTTTTTAACTTTTCTATGAAGTTATATATACACACAAGTTATGTACTGGATCTGCTCTGTGACTGCAATTTACATAGACCTACGTAGCGCTTTAATTCCTGCATTTTACAAAGCTACAATTTCTGATGAATTCGTGAATTTGAACAAAATATATTTTCCTATTTTTACTAACTAAAATGGATGATATGGAAGTTTTGCACTTCCACCAATTACAAACGAAAACAAAATAAATAATTAAACACCTCGTTTGACTTTCGCGAGTGGCAAAAGTTGAACGTTGAGCAACTTTCTTCATTGCGAGTGGTAGCCTGTCGCTTGTCTGTTCGAACCGTATCTTTTGAATGATAAATGTTGAGCATTTGATACTTGCGAATAGTGGAGAGTGTTGTTTTCGAACTTCTGATATATTTACAGCTTACATACGTTACAGGGTACGACTGACTTGCCAAGTTACTTATTGCTTCACCACATCAAGCCATGTTTTAAGAGCTGCATCATCATCGTACCACGATTTTGATTTTTAGCGACTGCCATGCGCCGGACATTTAATTACAGCTTTGATTACGTAGATTTTTCAAATTGCCAAAAAAACATGAAAAAGCCACCCACCTACATCCCGCAATAAGTACCATTATAAAAAGATACATTTAATTTATCTGGACTCTCGGAGAAAATACATCTATAGACCTTTCGTATAAAAAAAAAACACCCATTAAGTTTTTGGATGGATTCACATCGGACGTAATAATCATACTTTAATCTCGATTGATTCAATCAGAGCACAGCACAAATTTCTATGCATATCGCTCTTTCCATTCACACCGATAAAGCAACATGTTTCAATCAGCAGCTCTGATAAATCATTGAAGCATGATTAAGGCAGCCTAAAAGAGAAATGATCAGAAGAATAGCACTGCATACAGATTAGAAGTAGACAAAAGACAAAATTAACGGAGTAATAATAGCTGAAATAGAAGATTTTACTAATTATTGCGATTTATATTTGCAATCTTTACGACTTTTCTAATTATTATGTTTTTTTTTTCAATTTTTCCCAATTTTTTCCCAATTATTACGATTTTTCCAATATATATATCTCTCCCGTGGACAGTTTCTCCTCCCACATTTTCATCAATCATCCTTTAATCTTGATTCAATCACAGCTCCGCATAAATTTCTATGCATAGCGCTCTTATCATGATTTAATCAGCAGCTCTGTTGATGTGTAAAAAAACAAGACATATTTGACTATATGTATGTACATTGCTCACTATACCCCCATTGCGCGTACCCCCTCTAAAGTTAAGATACTTAATTTTTTTTTATTTTATTCTGTTTTTGTCTGTATTCGTTTTTCTTTGTTAGTCAATTGGCACAACCTGTAAAGGATTAAATAAATAAATAAATTACGATTAAGACTACGGACATTGTCAGTCGACATAATCACATTTAATATGGTTTACACAATCTTTGGTGAGACCTATGCGATGACACAAGTAAAGGGAAAACTACATCCTGATGCAGGGCAATCCAGGAAGGACATTTATGTGTGTACTGCCCGTAGTTAGAGCGTATATGCAATAAATGAAGAGTGTGGTGAAAATTTACCACTGGTATAAAGCTAGTGGTTTCATTCGTTTATTCACTACACTAAATGTTTCAGGTTCAATAAATACTATAACTTGAGATCTACAAGATACATACATAAATATATTTTATAATATAAAAAGCTGAAATGATTAGAAAATAAATTTGAGTTATAAAAATGCTGCAATTAACTTGCACTTACTAAATTAATATATGGCAGCTGATTTACTTGACCTGTTATTTGATTGAGATTTGGGATTAAGATACTCTTTATTGCAGTCGATACCCGCAATAAAGTGGGTTTGTTAGTAATTGTCTTATTACAGTCGAGACCCGCAATAAGACTCTTTATTACAGTCTAGACCCGCAATAAAGTGTTTTGTGTTAGTAATTATCTTACTACAGTCGATACCCACAGTAAGACTCTTTATTACAGTCGAGACCTGCAATAAAGTGGTTTTATTAGTAATTATCTTATTACAGTCGATACCCGCAATAAGACTTTTTATTATAGTCGAGACCCACAATAAAGTGATTTATTAGCAGATTTCTTATTGCAGTCGAGACCCGCAATAAGAAACTTTATTACAGTCGAGACCCGCAATAAAGTGATTTGTTAGTAATATATTATCTTAGTCGAGACCCGAGATAATATTCTTTAAGTCAGTCGAGACCCGGCTTAAAGTGAATGTTAGTAAGTATCTTAACTTCAGTCAAGACCCGAAGCAAGATTCTTTATTACAGTCGAGACCCGCAATAAAGTGATTTGTGTTAGTAATTGTCTTACTACAGTCGATACCCACAGTAAGACTCTTTATTACAGTCGAGACCCGCAATAAAGTGGTTTTATTAGTAATTATCTTATTACAGTCGATACCCGCAATAAGACTCTTTATTACAGTCGAGACCCGCAATAAAGTGATTTGTTAGCAGATTTCTTATTACAGTCGAGACCCGCAATAAGAAACTTTATTACAGTCGAGACCCGCAATAAAGTGATTTATTAGTAATATATTATCTTAGTCGAGACCCGAGATAATATTCTTTAAGTCAGTCGAGACCCGGCTTAAAATGAATGTTAGTAAGTATCTTAACTTCAGTCGAGACCCGAAGCAAGATTCTTTATTACAGTCGAGACCCGCAATAAAGTGATTTGTGTTAGTAATTGTCTTACTATAGTCGATACCCACAGTAACACTCTTTATTACAGTCGAGACCCGCAATAAAGTGGTTTTATTAGTAATTATCTTATTACAGTCGAGACCCGCAATAAAGTGATTTGTTAGTAATATATTAGCTCAATCGAGACTCGAGATAATATTCTTTAAGTCAGTCAAGACCCGGCTTAAAGTGAATGTTAGTAAGCATCTTAACTTCCGTCGAGCCCTGAAATAAAGTGTAATGTTAGTAATATTTTTATTGCAGTCGCTACCCACAATAAGAAACGTTTAGTTTAATGGTTATCTAAAACAAACTCCTTAATCCAGTCGATACCCGGAATGAGAATATTTTATTTTAGCCGTCAATTAAACCAAGTATTTAATTTATTAATAAAATGTAACATTAGGAAAAAACACTAGGAAATAACACCAAGGAATAAATCGCCAAGTTAATCACTGCACTGCCAAATCACAAACTGCTGTTTATATAGCCATGGATTGCGCACGGCACTAAAGAACGGCATTCAAAGGGGCATGACAACAATAATTGGCATAGCAGCTGCACTTTGAAATACAACCGAATATATATATAAAAAAAAAGAAAAAAAAAAATTTGTGAATTAATTCTGTTTAAACTGGAATTTGTTGCCTACTCAAACAAGTTTTTCTTGTAAAAAGCAAAAAAAATAGATGTTCATGTCGAGCAGATGCGCTGTATACTCCCGTGTACAGTTGTTTCTGGCTTGTTTTACTGTGAAATTGTTACAATTTCCACTTGATTTTTTTTTCTTTTCTTTAGGTTAGTATGTACATGTTTTGCCATGCAATTTCGCTAATATTGCTAATATCATAATATCACACACACATTATTTTCACAAATGTATTCTAGAATATTCCAGGATTGTAGAGAATAGTCATAATAAAGTAATTGTGCTAAAATCGGCTGGACATACAGATGGTGTATGGGAAAAGGTAACACGTTCGCAATTTTGTCCAAGAGGCGGCAGAAGGTGCACCCAATAACAAAATTGTGATGAAAGGGAAACAAGGATATGATAAAAACAGATATCAACACAGGCGCGTATACAGGGGGGGGGGGGGGGGGTGGGGGAGGGGGGGGGGGGGGCAGGGGCATGATGACCCCCCCCCCCCCCCCCCCCCAACGAAGCGCGCCATCTAACCATCGCGGTGATGTGAGTAGTAATAGTGGATTGCGTATAATAAACATTCGCTCGTAGCTCTTCGTCTTTTAAAAGTATACAAATTTCTTTAGAATTTTTTTGCGTTTTTATATAGTGTCGAAAAGTCATCTATCATACATATCACAGAATAGTAAGTAATTTTGGAATGCATATTTATTTTAGTATTTGATTATTTAGAAAATGGCACGTAATGCTTAGCAGCCCAGTTATGAAGATGCTTTTATATTTTTGTTGCGTCCATTGCTCATATATATGAAAAAGAACACAATTTTGAATTTAAAAAGTGTTATTGTTTCTAAGATATTGGTAAGCGATCATAATTTTTTTTTACCTATCTGATTTTCTGACGGTAGATGGCAGCTGGAAATTCACTGTCAAAACAGGTAGTCGAAAAGCTGCGATTGTGAAAGAAGAAGATACTGAGATTTCATTTGTTATTATGTTTTGAGCGTTTTGAAACAGATTTTTATCGAGAATATTTTCTATTATTTTGAAAGAATTGCAAAGGACCAAAGCGGGGAAAGGAAAAATTTAAAATAAAGAAATTAACTAAATTAAAATCAATCGAAATGCCAAAAATATCACAATTTTACCATTCGTATTTAAACGCCTCGAAATATTCATCCAAACTATGTATTTTGTGTCTACTCGTATATAGTATGAGTATTGTATATAATAAAATATTTTATGATTTGACACTTCATCAATTTTTCATCAAAATTCATTGTTTTGAAATTGACGCGCGTCTTACAACCTTGGCAAAAATAAATGCCACAACATTTTCATTCGTTTGATTTTGTGGTGTCGACGGCAAGATTAGAAATTGGTCAATCCCAACGGCAACTTCGTCCACCGCTGACCGTCACCTGTCGAAATTTGGGCTTCGCATAAGACGCTGTGCTTTTAGAATTTTAACAGCGGCATTTTTTCGTCGTTTGCCGTTGCCCGTCGCAATTGTATTTAAGCCTTGACTTAACAAATTTTGTTTTACGGTTCTTCCATCTACCCAGATTCTTGCCAACGAAAATCCCTCATTTTGGACATAAAAATCCCTTAAAATCCCTTAATACCATATTTCAAAGAAATCTTTTAAAATACCTTAAGAATGGGTTTGTAAAGTGACATAATCAATTTCGTACAAAATCATTTATTTCAGAACGAAATTATCACATTGAATAAATCTATGGTAAATAAAAAAGTAACAAGAATAAGTAAATAAATATTTTTCGCATTTGAGTAAAAGCCTTCACTTTTTGGGACACTCATAATTTTAAAATTTTGTTTATGCAGTTTTCTAGTAGAATGTCTTTCTAGTTCAGATGTTCCACAAATAAGAATTTTATTGCAAGCCTATAAATTATTTGAAGATTTGAATGATAAACAAATTTCAAAACCGCAAACCTTGTATTTAGCTTTATTCGGTCATTGTGCTTTTGAATCCAGGCTTTATATTTACTTTCGTTTTCCAATCAGCAATCGGAAAATTTCTTGATATATTTTTTGTTTTCAACTTTTTTAAACTGTTTTATTTATTTTTTGAGGAGTTGAATTTTAGAATTCGCCATATCCTTTAATGAAGAAATATGTCATATTAATATCTAATGTTTCTTCCACTATTTACTATCTTTCTACTTTACTAATTTATTTCCAATACAAGATATTCCGCAAAATAGACCAACGAGAAACTAAGCACAAGTACACCGCAGCGCATTTGGGTAGGCTTATTATTACGTAACAAATATAACATAGTAAAGCATAGTGGCAGTACACAAGTCCCTCGCAATCAAATAGACAGAAAATATTTTGTACATGTGATATTTATAAAGAAAATACTCTAAATTTGCTTACTCAGTCAAAATACCTTAATTTGAAAGTTTTGTCCTTCAACCGAACTTTTAAGGAAAAAACCCTTAAAATCCCTCAGATATGGGAACACTGAAAAACCCTAGTTCCATGCAATCAACGTCTAGCCATCCCTTAATTTTTCATAGCGACACTGATTCAAGAGCTGTTCCAAAATTTTTACGTTCGTAGGGAAGCATTAAATTTTTCTTAGAAATACACTTGCAAATTGTTCTTAAGAATTTGAATGAATAATTATTCACCAACAATGGTCTAAACAAATTGATGCATTGATTCTGGTGGCTCACTCTTTCGGACAGGGGCACAAGCATTCAGTTTTCTTAGAAAGATCTGAAAAATTTTCTTTAGATTTTTCATGCACTATTGGGGGCGGACAATGATTCCAAAGAGTTATGTTGATTCAGGAGCCTTGGCTGATCTGGGTCGCCAAAGATATTTATAAGCGTTGGCAAGCATACATTTTGTTCTTAGAAATTTACTTAAACACTTTTCTTTCGAATTTTTATACACTATTGGTTGCTGAAAACGATCAGTTGGATTTATGCCACTAAAATTGATTCTACAATTTTTACGGCAAGACTATAAAAATAAAAACCATTCGCTTTCCTCTGCGGTAGTTGACGTTGCTTTGCTTGTACTTTCGTATTTAATTCAAGTAGTGTTGTTTAACTTAACTTCACGTTTACTTTTAATTTTAGTTAGCGATGGAGGTAGAAACAGTTGCGAAAGTGGAAAGCAGAAGACTGTTAAGACCATTGATAACTTTTTTCAGAAGAAAGCAGGATCAGTTAAGTTCGCATCAAAAGAAATAGTCAGTGACATATCATACACTTCTACTCCTATTCCTTTGAATGTGATTCAAAGTGCAAGCTCTTACTCTCAGTCATTTACTTCACCCGTGACAGAATCGGTTGCGTCACAACTATTTCTACAATATTTGCACGAGAAAGAGTATCTGGATATGAGTCCTTAATGTCTGTCCAGTCTGAGATCAACATTGATGTAGATAATATTATCGACAGGTTTTCCAAATCAAACCGAAAATTGCGTTTTGTGATATCTAATTTAAATATGATAAAAAAAAATTAAAAGCGACTACTTCCAACTTTTTTCTCCCCTCGAACATTTTAGGTGTGACCCCCCCCCCCCCCCCCCCCCCGGCTGAAGGTCTGGATACGCGCCTGTCAACAGATCAGTCAGAGATTTTTGTGATTATCATCAGAGCGATGGTAATACAAGCAAATCTGAGTTAAAATTAGTCCTGTCGAGGCGAGAGCACCATCACACATTATTCTTGAAATATTGCGTATTAGTATTTCCAATTAACATAAATTGCAATTACTCGTAAAGTCGCCGAAAAACATTAAGGTAATTTAACAGGATTCCCTGTATACCGCGAAAAGTAGTAAATATTCATAACTGACAAGGGGGTAGTAAAATACTTCAATTAAATAATGTAAATTACTGCAAATCTAGACCATTACAAGAAGGAGCAATTTCCAACCAATTTACTTAATTTACCGCAAAAACCACTATGGTAGCCTTCTAAGTCTCGTTCTATCCTTTTTGCATAAGGCTCGCGAAATCCAGACTACTTAACGTCGTCCTTCTTGTCGTTCGCTTCGTTTTTCTTACTTATTTTACAGAAAATTGCAATCTGGCGGTATTGACCTAGGCAGCTTTTCCCCTCTTTTCACCCTCTACTTGAACCATGCTTTCAGCCCCTTGTAACCAAATCTCACCATTTATTTCCTGGGCTTAGTTGCATAATTTTGCGCCCACCTCTATTCTATACCCTCTTCTACCATCATTTACTCTGGCTATACCCTTTTTCTGCCAACAGCTAGCTAATGGGGAGTTTCTCCCACGGTATATTCTATGCTACACAACACAATCATGATACCTGACTCTACGATACTTTACTGCTTCTTTCCTGCCCACTCGCCCTTTTTAGGTTCAAACACATACCAACAAACAGTTGTTGGGGTTGATGTGTCGGTGTATCTGCAGTATTAGATAGAAGATTAGTTTTAATTTTGCTATTTCCATATTTTTGCTCTTTGCTCCTTGCGGGTGCAGGCTTTTAGTAAAATTGTCATTCACTTTTAGCTAATAGAGTTAGAGTGTTGCTGTAATGGCTTCAGAGGACAGGAGCGAAAACGTAATCACCTTGTGGTGGAAATTAACGTACATTTGAGGTCGTCCTGGATTTGAGGTAATACGAAAGACTCATTAAGTTATCAAACCAGTGATCTATCTATGTATGGATGTACTCACCGCTTATCATACAGAGCACTAATCTCCACTGGTTTTTTTTTCTCGCTAAACTCTACCGTTTTGTCCACTCTATTTTATTTATTTTTTATTTAAATCTTTTAATTAAAATTGACAGTTTTACAGTTACTTTGAATAGGAGGATGGAGGCTCCTTCACCGACTTGTATTCAAAATAATGAGTGCATGCGCACTAATTAAATAATTGAATACGTAAAAATGAGATAAGAACGGAAATGTCGAAGCTTCCTTGAATTCTTTACAACCGTCTTCTACCTCTGGTGTAATGAATATTAAGGTATCCGGTTTACAGAGATTAAAATCTCCAAAATGTTTAGACGGCAAGAGACTTTTGTCTCTGGAGATGAATAAATTAGGTCTCTGGAGACCATACGAAGAAAGTCTCGAGGGACACCACGTCTCCGAAATTTATTATTTATTTATATTATATTTTAAGAGACACGAATCCAATGTCAGAAACTCAATTTGATGCATCGCTTATCACTATAGGTAAAAATAAGGTCCTCCATTGCGAGGCGTACCTGTGTCGCAAGGTGGAAAAAAGCGGAGGTGTTCTTTTCGTTTTTATGATAAAGAAACATTTATTAATTGAACTTGATTTTTTATTTAAAGAAAGTGGTATAAAAATGAAAATGGCTGTTGTCCACGATTATGGAAATCAAAAAAGCAGTTCTCTGTACATAGTTGCATTTCGGCATTTTACACATTTTTCCTTCTCCTTTCCAAAAATATGCACCAGTGACCTGCATGGTCAAATCGGACATTGTCTGGAGGCAGATATGCCTTCTTTAGTTTCGCTGGAGGTGGTGTTGACGATACTGGAGTTGATGGGCGACCACGTTTCGAAGGTTGAACAGAGTCCATTGTGCAAAGAGTTTCTGGCACCTCAGTTAGGAAGTTGGTTCATGGACTTTTCTTCGTGCAATCGGTGATACAATATATAGGCATTGACTCTAGCCAAATTCAACAAGTGGAAGAAAATACAAATTGTCAATTTTCTGGTCTTCATGCGGATGTGGTAGCGACCGATAAGACGATGCATTAGGTCGACAACACCCAAGAACTTTTTGTACTCTTTTATGATGGTTGGACAATCGATTTCCATATTCTTTTTACTTTTTATGTCCCGTCGTATTGACTTCTGAGTTTGTTGGGCAGAATTTCCAGATACAAAGGGTTTGACATCTATGTAGGTCAATAGCAGATAAATAGTTTTCGTGTCACGCCTCAAACCATTGCTTATCTCTATGCCGTAAGTTGTACCAACGTATTCTTCAGAATGACGACGCTCAGCTTTTTTTCTTGGTAAGGTCTAATTCTATGGATATTTTGATATTTGGTACAGGGTTCGTTTGCACTGTTTCCAAACTATAAATGCGGTTTCTAAGATAAACTAGCAAAAAAAATTTCGAAATACATAACATGGTTCACGTTGTCTGTAATATACTTCGACAAACCAACAACCATATTCGATGCAGCTCCAATATCAGGAAATAAATCGCTCGTTGAAGTGCTTTATGAGTGGACGAACTTTATACAACTAGTCGTAGTCAGGTTGACCTTTTGGAATTATTGCTGAATTGTCGTTGAAATGGATTCTGCTTCGGATCTCCTCAAACTGATGGCGGTCAATGTTCTCCCAACTGGTTCAGACAAATGCCTTCCCCTATACGATCGGATATTTGGGTAATGATTCAGACATTAAAATGAAATAAATTTACGAAGCTCAACTTCATCAGTGAATGGGGGAGGCGTCAAACCCATTTGGTTTCCCATGAGCTTGAATAATTCACCGGTCAGAAAATAGCAGAAGCAGTCATATGGATTTTCCAAATGTTTTAGTTCAGCCGAAGCATGAAGCTGCTAAATTTTTCTTTTTCCCAATCATTGGTTGGTTGAGTTCCGATGAATCGGTTCTAACCTCGTTGACAATGCCAGTGAAAATACCACTAGTAGCAGAGGTTGTGCTATCTTCTTCTTCTTCTTCTGCATCCACCTCTCAGTAACGCTTATTGGACAGTAGAGCAGTCGAAAGAGAACTAGAGGGAGCAGAAGAAGCAACAGAGGTAAAGTTTTCTGCAGATGCTTGAAATCCTGGAAAGGAATTCTCTAAGTATGCCTCGTCAGTATTGAATAGATTCACAGTCATAACCATTCCTTCAGCAAAAATATCTGTGAATTTGGGGTACTGATGAATTGCAAAAGTATAATCTGCTGGTTGCGCATGATATGGGTCGGCAACGTCATCGTCACTACTGTAATCTTCACCTTCACCTTCTCTACCTGTTTCTTCATGTTCGGTCGTAGCCACCTCTAATAAAAAAAAACTCTGCTCGTCCGACATTTCGGAGAGATCGCAATACAATATACGGTGTGACAGGACTACTACATGAGAACAAATAACACATAAATCAAACTATCAATAAAAAACAAATACGTCTTATAGCCCAGGTACGCCTACAGATGGCCTTAAATAATGTCTACTAATTGTACCCGGCCACGCGTTGCTGGGGCTCAGCCTGGTTATAGGGGAAAGAAATAAAATAGAAAGAGCACGTTTCAAAAAAATTTAAATTCACAATCCTCGGGGTAACACCGCATTACCCCGCGTACCCCTCTTACCACCACATTTTATGTATGACGCCTAAAAACTGTGCTGTCTGAACTATCCTTTTACCGACTCTAGAACACGGAACATATAATTATCCATATGAGCACCAATCCATGTCTAGATCTAACTTTTCGACCCAGCGTTCAGAGAGGTCTCGTCAGTATGGTTATCTCTGATCGCCTACCATAGAAGTGCGATGATAGGGTCACCCAATGACACATACAAATACTTTTTATCAACAGCAATTGTAAATCATAGGTAGCAAGGTTGCAATTTTCAAATTGGGTGATTATTCCCCTTGTCGCCATAAGGCACTGGATACATAAAGTAAACCTTGTAGATGGACAATTCTCGTCTCGATCAGATCGCTGGGTCGAAAAGATCGATTTTTCACGCATTTTCAATGCAATATAGAAATTTATTGAAATTATTTTCATTGAATTTCAGTCTATAAAGACGAGAAATGTCCACCTACTAGATCTAAACCGCACAATTCTAAAGATTATTGGCCCTGAGCTTATTCGATGGTGATTGCAAACGCCAATAGAATTGGAAATATCAATATCTTAAATTGAAATTGCATACTTGTAGGAATCATAGCAATGCGAGGAATGAGGACATCTTCGCCTTTGAAAGATCCTGTCAAGATTGTCGCTTCAACGATGTCGCTCATTATTTTTTTACTGCAAAGCACGTGCCGTTGTAAAGCTTTGGCTGGTTGATATTTCACAACATAATAATTGGCACGCCGATTCTCAATTGCAGATCGAGTGAATTCAAAAATTCTGTTGGATAATTAAACATATCATCTGCTTCCACAACAGTGTCGACAAACTTGTATGTGAATACTTCGCTTTCAATGTTAGACTGAACTGGGCCACACCGGCAATTATAAGCTGTAACGCCATCGAATACAACACGAATTAGGCGATCAGGGCCCTATTGCACCAACAATTTATCGGTTATCACTTAGCAACTTATCAAAATTTCTGATTAATTTCTGTTGCACTAAAGAGAAATTTGAAAAGACTTCATTTTTGACATTCTACATTGGTTGGAAAATGGAGACCAATACCATGGAATTGCCAATACGCATGGTATCAATAAATCAACTGTGTGTATAATTGTTCATCGGGTATCAAATGCAATATGAAAACAATCAAGAATTGGCGCTACAGCTTCTTGATATTGGAAGCTCTCCTCAGGTAACTGGATGTATCGATAGACCTATGATTTACATAGATGCCCATACAATGAATGAAGAGCACTATACAAACCGGCACAGAAAACACGCACTTAACGCAATGATGGTGTGTGGATCAGACCAGGGCTTTTATGCTGTAAATTCCAATTATCCAGATATAGCGTACCTACATGATTCCAAAATACTTCGAAATCTTGAACCTTGTTTTCATCCAATCCCTGGTGTGGCAGAGCAAAGATTAAAAACAACACAAAGAGTAGGGTAATTCTGTGGGCTCTCTGCTCAAGCGAAGGGGGTGCCGGTTTATAAAGGACAATTCAACTTTTCCAATTCAAATATAAAATTTTTATTTAAATATAGGGTAATTGCACCAATTACCGGCCACTTAAGAGTTACTTAGGATTTAATACATGTACTACTGCATTGAGAGGAACATAATTTGCAGTGAGATTTTATTTAGGTGAATTTGAACGTTTGTGAGCAATTTAAAAAGTATTTTTTTAGTCTAATTATCAATAAATACTTTATAAATACAAATAAATAAAAAAAACTACCTTTTGACCAGTCTCCGGGCAAGAAAAACCAGTCTCCGGCCACCAATCCCGGCCAACAGAAAGGTTAGATAAAAAGGCCACAAAGATAACAATTCGCACAGTTATCGCAACCGCCATTTTCAATTCATCATTTTCTATGTCCGCTTATTATATCTTCCTCAGTTTTTGACGCTTTTTTGATTGCGACTCGATTTTCTCGCACTTCCTTTTAAGTCTTTCTTCTTTTCTTTTCTTGCTTACGTCAGCCTTTTCTTTTTTTTCAGAGTCCTTTTTATTCATTATTTGTTGCCACTCTAGGGAAGATACAGCGCTTGGAAACTTAACCCTTTTGGTAAACTGCTTTGAAAAAATGTGGCTACTTCAAGGCATTACCAAATGTTTATCAATACTAGTCAAACAATCTCTAGACTGTAATTTAGTGGAAGTAGGAAAATCAGGGCTATCCTTAGGCGTACTTTCATCAACAACAGTGGAATCAATTGTGATGTCGTTTTCGCTGCACACAAGGTAATTGCCGAGATCAACAGCGATGTTGTCCTCATTGCCCATATGAAAGTTGGCACTTGAAAAGTGCAGATCTTTAACGAGACTACCATCCGGTTCAAGATCGTAGATACCTGGTTCCAATTCTTCGACAATGTCGTACATCCCTGGCTCTAAGGTCTTCAAAAGAGTGTGCAATATGCGATTCAATTACTGAGATTTCTCTGCCTTCGTTGTGAATTTTGGCCTTTATAATTTCTTCAAGTACTTCATCAGTATCTATCAATGCCCTTAGATTGCAGTCCAGCTCTTATTAATTCAATTACTTCAGCCGCAATATCATACCGATTTGGCTGCTACAATGTGTCGGTCTGAATTTCTACCTCAACATTGCTCAATTTATCTACGTTATCCCTTACACATTTCGTGAAATCAATGTCGTTAGGATCGAATGGGTAGAGACCACATTTACGGAAGCTATTGCGAATAGTTTTGACAATGATTTTATCTGTAAGATAGTGGACTCCAGTAGTGGACAAAAGGTTACTTTAGTAACGTTTTCTATTAAACCGGAACGCCTTTGCCATGTTCTAACGATTTTCTTCCATTCATTCTTTAATGGCTTAAAGATGCTCACATCTGCAGGCTGCATGATATGCGTTGTATTGGGCGGTAAGGCGTATATAATGATGCCATTATTGCTGCAGTATTCACTTAATTCTAGAGTTAAGTGTGATTTATGGCCATCTATAAAAATAATCACTGGTTTTTGTACGCCATTTTAAATTAACCAGTTGTTAAGCCCAGTAGCGATATACTCGAAGAAAACATTTCCTTTCATCCACCCAGAGTCGGCCAAACCGATATACCAGGCGGAAGGGACACTATTCGTAACTTCTTTTGGGATACGTACATACGGGTATACGACGAGAGGTGTAAATATTTCTCCGTAAGCTGTGAAGGTTAATAAAACCGTTATGATCTCTTTTTCGTTCCCTTTGATTTGGTAAACATTTCGGCATCCTTTGGGAGCCAGTTATTTTCCTGTTTTAGGGCATAGGCTAAATCCATTTTCGTCGCCGTTTAATATCCTCCTGTTATCTACCAATATGTCCTCTGCATTTATTTCAGTTAGGTAGGCTTTCAATTTATTAAGCCATGCCCTTATCATTATTTCGGTAACAACAGCCTTTAGATATACCCTCTGGAACTCTACAAGCTATTTCAGGGTGTTTTTTTAAAAAATAGTTGAAACCATTTTGTGCTTGGCCGACTATTTGTAAATGGAGTTTTCCTCTTGTCGTCAGTAACAATTTTTTTAACTGTGTCGAGGAGTTCATCTTTCTTGATGGGAAAGCCACAGCTTGTAAGATTCTTGCACCAATTTACAATTTTACGTTCTTCCGCACCTGTTAAAACTGTAGAAGGTCCAGGTGTTGAAATCGACTCTGGAAGTTTCCCACTTAATTTATCCTGGAGAGTAGTTCGAGGAATATTAAATTTCCGACCTGCTTCTCTAATTGAAATTGTTCCACTCCGAATCAACTTTAGGGCCGTTTTCAGCTCCTCTTCAGTATACATTCGTGTTTTTCCTTTTGGAGCCATTATTTCTAAAAGGAAATTGAAAAACGTATTTTTTTTTTAAATGCACTCTTCTCATTTAGCAGTAGTTCAAATAAACTCCTCCTTTTCGTTCAAATTTAACGGTTGGCCACTAATTGGATTTAGGGCAATTTCGAATGTTTCGAATGTATTTTTTTTAATCTTTTTCTTTACATATTGGAAAAATTAATTTAAGACCTTATATTAGACAGCGCCATTAGTGGTTTGTTTATCTGCCCTGCTTGTGTTTATAGTATTTATACAAGCGGTTTATCTTTAAAATATAATAGAAAAATTTATTTGTTATGGTTAAAAAATAGCTTTCCTTGCTATAAGAAATTTAATTTTGGTAGGTTAAGGTTTAGAATTAACTTTTTTCTAATAAACTATCGTGGCCGTTTTTAGGTAACAAAAAAACAAAACCAGGCCATTTGTGGCCAGTAAATGGCTTTTTTCGTTTATCTATGAACACAATTCACAATTATTTAAACAATAAAATTTAGTTTTTTCATGTTTTATGTTTTTTCAAAATATTCACTAAAGTTATGGTCGTAAACTGGGTCTGGCCGCTAATAGGTGCTTTTACCCTATATGCTTAAAATTAATATCACAATTCAATTCCTTAAACTAAAATCCAAAATATTCTAAAGAAACTAAAACCAAAAAAATTATAATTCAAACTAAAACTTAATTTATCCAATAATTTAAAATTCAATGCCGCCACTGTAAATTTTGTAACAAAATGGAAGTTTTGTCTGTGAGCACGGTAATAGAAGCAGAAGTAGAATTCTACAGCAGGAGTAAATTCCTGCTTAGATGGAAGGAAAAGGTGAAGTAGAAGTCAATTCCTGCAGCGGGAGTAAATTCCTACTTAGGTTGAAGCAAAAATTAGATTTTTTGTAAAGGATAGGAAACCGATTAATTTCTGGTGGAGGATACGTTCCGAGTAAATTCTGAAACGAGAATGGGTGATTCTGCAATCAATAAGACTGTTAATATCACACTTAAAAACTATAACTCCTTTGGGTCTGTTATCGTAAGACTTAAATAAATAAAAGTCTTCGGTAACAATTATGACTGTAGAAAAAAAAAATTTAATAAATAACTATTATCTTATGATCTAAAATTTTATAAGTTTTTTATAACGTTACATAGAACAAAAACAAAGTTAAGTTTTAACTATTATTAAGTAAAAGATTTTTTCAAAAAGTACCACAACACTTACGGTCCCTGATTTGTTTACTATTTATTAATTCCTGACATGCTGGACGACTACTGCTAGAAAACATGTGCTAGAAAAATTCACGCTTCTTTGGGTTGCTAGCTCTTGAACCAAAATGTTACAGAATTAAAATAATCGGGCACGTGTTAGTGGTTACAGCGATGTGTCCACCCGTAACTTCTTTCGCTTTTCCTGTCGCGCCCTTACGAGATAGGGGTTGGTCGACGTAGACTTTGTAACGAAGTCACAAAAAGTATTTAAATCTATAAATATCCGTTAATGCATGCCGTACAATAGCAAGTAATGCTTAACTCGATTGACTGACTGATTTGTTTACAATGAAGTAAAACTTAAATGATCATGTATGAACAAACCCTCTTACGTTCCATGAATGATGGTAACTCAGGATGCCTGAGATGTCACATGTCGAATGGAATCATCAAGACGGCCACACTTTCACGTCTATAAAAGGCGAGCTGGCACCAAGAATAAATCAGTTGGTCAACAAGCTTTGACCAGCTAGGAACTTTTCAGTTTATAGCCAGCGAAGAAGTTTATCAACTCAATTCCTGCCGAGTGCGAGGTATACCGCATTCGAGATATACCCGTCATCCCGTAGTTAGAAATATTCCTACCGAGTACGAGGTTTTCCGTATTCGAGGCAATTTCTCAAATTCCTGCCGAGTGCGAGGTTTACCGCATTCAAGATATACCCGTCATCCCGGTAGCTGATAGTATAGTTCCCGCATAAAATAAAAAAATATAGGAAATATAAAAGTGGAAAAATCTGGAATTGTGAAAAGTGCACTAACTGAAATAAAAGGTGGAAACAAATCAATTGTGTATTAGGTTAAGATTGTGAAATAGGTACACTGACATAGAAACAATAGAAACTGAACATAAGAGTGTAAAAAGTAAAGTGTCACAGATCTAAAAGTGAAAGAAAGACAGAAGATAGTTATAAATGAAACATATGTGTTAGTTAAGCAAAAATTATTGAACATAAATTTTAAGTTCAGTTTATTTGTATTTAAATCCAAATTTGTGAAATAAAAAACTTCAGTTCAGCACAAAAATAAATAAGTGTTCTCCTTTAAAACGTCAAAACCTGGTATTTATTTCTTCTTCTTCCCCATCGTTGAACACCTTGACCCTGGCGTAACTCCAAAGCTGACCCGCAACGTTCAACTGAAAATTAAACGATTACAACTTTTTTATTTAGAAACATATTCTGAATAAAATAGCATTTTTAGTCTTTTTAAAAACTTTACCACTTCCGATCCGTACGCATGACAAATAGATTATCACGCATTCTGGGGTGTTTTTATTGTCTTTCACCACTTTTTTTGGCCCTGGAACGCCGCATTTTTGTGATAGTACCACAAAATTAAATACGATCTTTAGCATTTTTTCGCCTTATTTGACTGGACTAAATGGTTGTTGCAATAGGGTCCAGATAATAACTTTCAATCCATAACAGAAGATGAGGATAGCGACCAAGCGCTTTAAGTTTGATCATGGAGGAAGCTGAAAGATAACCCATTAAACAGATGGATGGAGAGCTAATTTTCCCGCCCCAAATCGCTTAAGAAATTAGAGGAGATTAATGATTAAATAGTAGTAGTGGTAGTAGTGGTAGTAGTAGTAGTAGTAGTAGTAGTAGTAGTAGTAGTAGTAGTAGTAGTAGTAGTAGTAGTAGTAGTAGTAGTAGAGTTTTCCTAAATTTCCTTTTTTGAGGCCAGCCCGTCCCTTTAACTCTTGTCTGTCTGTATATTTATTTATATATTTCTTTTTCGACACTCTCGTAGACCCACCCAATTTGGCACACAGGTTCATGTCGCGTGACAATGGAATCTATCAAAATTTGAACCAGAAATTTCCATGAAAAACCCGAAAAATTGGGAAAAATCATTTGAAAATTTGGTACAAATTTGATTAGTGATAAATCCGTTTCAGGAAAAATGCAGTTTTCCGATTTTCCGAAAAAAATTTCCGGAATTTTCCGACTTTACCGGAAAATTTTCTAGTAAAAAAGATTTCTAAATTATGCAGGATCAAGTTCCCTATCAACTGGCATCATTACTTTCTCTCCGACAATGGTGAAAACTTGTAGAAAAAATCGAGGAAAATTCATGTATAACGCTTTTCCGGAGGTTTTCCGACCAAGGAAGCGTTTGAGCGTTTTGCAACCTAAGACAAAGTTGCAGAGCGAAATGAGTTGCATAAATTTGCTTTTGTGGAAAACTCCATGGAAAACCGGGAAAAGTGGGAAAATCATCGGAAAAATTTTCATCGATATGATTAGTGATAAATCTGTTTCAGGAAAAAGGCAAAAAATAAAATAAGTAAAAAACGAGTTTTCAAACAAAACTGATGCCAAGCCGGATGAAAAAGTAGAAAATAAACTTTTCTTCACACACAGAGGTGGACTCAGATTTTATTCGATATATTTCAGTATGATCAATCAGAGGTAATAACTGATTTGATTCATGAAGAGAAAGAATATTCAAGAGAAATGTCCCAATCAAAAAATCTGAGTCCACCTCTGTGTGCGAAGAAAAGTTTATTTTCTACTTTTCATGCGGCTTGGCCTCAGTTTTGTTTGAAAACACGTTTTTTACTTATTTTATTTGAACTAAATTACCTTAATTTTGACATTTTCTATAAATAAACTAAAATTGAAATTATGTCCCATGGCATGATCGAACGACGTGTTTAGCTGTCCAGTTTTTACATTTATTCAGGAACTAAGGATAATGTCCGTATCGCGAAAAGTTGGAATTATGACGGACCACCACTTGAAGGTCTAAGCTAAGGTAACTTGGAGGTCGTCAATCTAACTAGCCTAACCTAGAAATGATGAATAGCTTTTTAGTAAATAAATATGGAAATGTTTCTGAATTGTATAAACCAATCTTACGTAAAGAGGTCTATCCGCACAGCATTACAAAACCGAGGTGTGAAAGTTTGACAAAGCTTAAATCAAGAAATCCTTAAAAAACGAAAAAAAAAATCTACACTTCTGTGCCTTAAGGAGACATTCTTAACCGTAAAGAGTATCCACCACCATCCGCAACATGTGCTTGAGGGGGATTTTGACCCTTCCAGAGGGAATTCTTCCTTTGTTCTGACAAGACTTTGTTTTGCAAATGTTTACAACTTTGCCTCAGTTCAAAGTTTTGTAAACGATTCGATACAGCAAGAGTACACAAAAGTAGAAAATGCGCCAAAGGCGTCTCTGGATTAAGTACTTTTCGGTTGTTGGTTAAAGCCTTGAGTGTTTTGTAGGATGAAATCATCGTGGAAAGAAGAAGGCTTTTTACCACCCCATGCACGAAGAACCTCATTAAAATGAATGGCAAACCTGATGACGAGCGAACTAAGGCGGTATTTACTTAAATGTTGAGCAACGTTTAAGTGAAATGAGGCAAAATGCAAACATGAGGACAGTACCAGTCAGCCAGCCAGCAGAGGATTAAATTTGCTCGGCATAGTCATGACGGGATTTTTTTTTTATGTTTTTTACACAAATTTATTATAAAACTGTTTTGCCTATTTGTATGTCCAGTCCGTCCAGCTGACCAATGGAATGGAATTAAAAAAAATGTGAAGAGATATGCCCAGCAAAGTAAGACTTTTAGTTTTAAGGGATCTATGAACATGAATGGATGTAGTAGACGTAGGTTCCGTACTAAAATTTGCAGAATCTAGTAGAGGCCTCCTATTTGGTTGTTAATGTTTTGCTCCATGCAGGACAGGTTTCAGTGGAAAGGTTTTGTGGGTCAAACTCCTCCCATGAAAAGTCAAACGTGCACTAGATAATAACACAAAATTACCCAGGAAAATACCTGAGCTCAATTTATAATTTTTATAATATTATTTTAAATAATAAATAATAGGAAATTTGCATACTCCTAAGTAAAAATTCGCCGTACGGATTGTGAGTTCTGGCTATGCATCACCTAGCGAAAGTGGAGTGGGAATTTTCATTTTATTAATAGTTTTGCTGCCGTTTATTAGACAATTGCTAAAGGAAGGGATTGAACTATAGTACACGAGTTGAAATTTGCCAAAATTAAAACTGACTGCTAATCTACAAAATCAAGAAAATGATATACAACTTATATCTTTTCCCTCCTTCAGTTCTCATAGAGCGCACAAAGATCTTCCCTACGACTCTCCATGGACTCGCGTTTAAATTGAAAAGAGCTGCTTTGCACTCAAGAGTTAGATGGATGCTTTCTCAGTTTTACGTTCTAGAAAAAAAATTGAGTGCGCACTCAGGAAACCTATCAGCCATAGATGTATTGAAAGAATTCTGGTCCAATTTTATATTTTCTTGTCCGTAATTTCTTCCCAGTATTTGAGCCAGAATATCTTCTTTTCAGTAGCTCTGCATCCTAATACAATATTTATCGCTTATGTTACATATGCCTTTTTAAAGTTTGTATGTAAACGTTTTGTAAACAGGTTTCCAACAGTATTATGTAATTAGGGGTATGCATCAGGAGGCAAAATAATTTTGTTATAATATATATGAACAGTTTCTCTGGTTTTATCATTATTTTAGTAGCCCCACTCTTCCGAAGGATAGCACATAATTAACAGACCCACAGCAGTAAAGACCTTATACTTACAAGAATTTGTTCCATACAATGCACTTCCTGGATTTTGCTAGTGTTAACCGTTCATTAAGATGAAGTTAAAAAAAACATGTATGTTTTAACAAACTGCGGTAATTTTACTGTTTTTTCGGGCAAATACCGGCTATCGAGAAATGAAGCATTTATCCAAAAGGATTGAAGATACTGGCTCTGCTGCTTCCATTGTTCCATGTTTTGAGCAGAATTTTTGGATATTTTTAAATTTGTGATTCTTGTTCAAGAAGGTAAGTTTTTGGATTTTTTTGATTCTGCGGCACTATAGCAAATACGAAAAAACTCTTATTTCTCACACAACTCATTTAATTTTTAATTTTTAGTGGAAAGCTTCAAATCTTGTTTTGACCCATCAGCAGGTCCCAAATAGCGAAATTGAGTGACTCGAAAAACACAAATGAAAAATAGAAGAATGAAAAAAAATGAATAAATGACAAATTGAGAAAAATAGAAAAAAATAAAATATCAGATTAATTCGAAGTGAACCGAACCTGTGTAAGGCCGCAGTCGACTGAAAAAAATAAGAAGAAAAATAAGCGTTTCGTATCGGCAGAAACCTAATAATCTTCAGTACGGCTTGGTTTCTGTATGCCGTAGACTCTTGAAAGAGATCAAACTGTGATCCCACCTCATATAAACTCAGAATAAATTCTGGATATGAATTATATGAGGAAACTCTCCCATATATCTCACCAAGGAGGAATAAACAAGATTACTATGACATATTACCGGGTATTATTTTATTCTTGTTCGTGTTTTTTTGGATTTTTTAGCTTCTTGAAACCTTCTTGAATTAAAATAAAATTATACCCGGTAATAAGTCATAGTATAATCTTGTTAAATTTTTTAGAAAATCACAATTTAAGCGTATGTGACCATGATGAAAAGGAAACTATCTGCAATCCGGGGATTGTTAAGGATATGGTTTCATATATTAGATCTACTGATATCGTTATGGATGACTATTTAAAGAGCAATCGAATTCTTCAAAATAACTCAAAAAGCATTCAAAATAAACTTTCTGGATCGTAAAATTAATTTTAATTAGTTAAAAAAGGAAATCGATCGATTTAAAAAAATTAAACTGTCCGTCCAACGGTTTCTTTTATTTCTCGATTTACATATTCGGCCAGGGAATTATTGGTGTGATAGCGCATGATGAACGGTTTTTGATTTAACGAAAAAATTAATCTATCAAATTAATGGAGGAAACGTGGATGATAGGTCATTACTCAAAAACCAACTTAATTTAGAGAGGGTTTTTCCTCTATTAAGTACCTGTACGTATTAGGTACCTGTATAACGTAAACTTCCTTTTAGGGAAACTGATAACAAAAAATCGGTTAACGTTCTGAAAGCCATACCTGGATAGAAACTAGCATTATTTTTATTCCAATATAGGTTAGCCCCACCAAAAGTTATTTGCAGGAGCCACCTCAGACGTTCTCTGTGTACAATTATAAATACCACATGATTTGCTTGCTCCGTGAAACTAAAAACAAGTCCTTGAATTATTTTTCAATCTTCATAGTGCAATTAATTAGTAACAATAGAAGAATATTGCGAATTAGCTTTCATCGGAGATTTAATCATTAATTGTAAACCATACATTCATACATTTGTATGTATATATATTTGGTCAATTGAACTAGAAATATGTACAGAACCACAAAATAACAAATTGTAAACTAAGTGCCTTAAAAAACGTGAGGAAGCTCACTCTTTTCTACACATAGAATAGATCTCCCATAAGCGAAAAAAGGAATGCACCCGCCAGAAAGAGGGTAGAAAAACATTTTTCCTCGGGAAGTCAGGACCAGGAGCTAACCAAGAACAGCAGCAACCCAACGATAAAATCTTCATTGAACTAAGTTTTTTTCAACCACAAGCAAAATGAATGGAGATCGTTTCAGCCGGGAAGCAAAAATGTTGGATATAGTCACTCGGTTTCTATTCGTGTATATTTTCAGTTACCTAGTTACTCTTCCGCCTTATATTTACAGCGCATTTGTGTACAAGTGGACACTTAACTTTGACTTGGCATTCACGAGGTAAATTTCAAAGGACTGAAAAGAATCTTTTCATTTACCCCACCATTTTCGCCTTCCTTATCCTTAAAAAAACTCACTTAACTTTAGCCACGTTAATATATTAGAAAGGCAAAACTTTTCCAACCCAGTACTAACGTGGATAATTAAATGTTTCAATTGTGCTTGAATGACTTGCATCTTTATTTTAAAGGAATAAATTAGAGTTTGTGGTACGTATGTATGTATGGAGATGATTTTTAAGTTTGTTTCTCTGTAATGGTAAACTGTTATCCAGAAGATATCCATAAATACGAGTAACTAACCCTTCGAAGGTATGGTTTTTTCGTAAAATGAAAAGGCTTATAGCATAGCCAAATTAATGACATACAAAACACTGGACACGTAGAACAAAAATATGCAACGCTTTTCTCGAATATAAAATCGATGATTCCTCTACTTGCACCTGATGACATTACCAAAGGGCGGTCCAGCAATGCCTCCCTCCAATATAAAATCAACGATGCCCCGACCCGACTTGATGTAAGGAAGACCACATTTTTTTCTTAGAAATTTACTGGAAATTTTTTCTTAGAATTTGTAGGTACGCACTTTTGGAGGTCGGCAACGGCACATAAAATAGAATGAATACTGCCGAAATATTTTCTGTATCTCTGACATATAATGAATTCTGGGCCCAGTCTGAAAACTATCGTACTTACCCTTATTCTTTTTTTTAATGAATTAATTTTGTTGTGTTTAATAAAGATTTTAATAAAATAGTTTCATAGTTCATAGAAAGATAATTAGTACAGGTATGGATAAATGAGCACAGAAAATATTTTATGTATTATTTGGCTGGGTAAATACCTTGGACATTGAACATAGGGCACTAGAGTTCTTCTCGCTCAGATATTACGATAATGTCAGATAATTTTCAGTATATTAATAAAATGATATAGGTAGGTTTACACAGATATGTAGTGATATGAAAGGAAAGAAATAAGTCCATAATATCTGGGAAAAAAATATGAAATCATGTACGAATGTTGCTAAGTCCACAATTTGCAGATTGTTCGGAATTTTCTTTTAAATTGCAAGAAACACTTTTCCTAATATTACCTAGCGACATCTATCTCTTAAAGTTTACATTATTTACGGTTCATTTTAATGTTCTCAATTGACTTCTACAAATTGTTATCTGGTCTCAAGTTTACATTAATTTTAAAAGTTCATTTTAGTAATTTTTTACAAGTTCTTCTATCTAATTTAAAGTTCACATTTGTTTTAATATTGTATTCTAGTGGTTAGACAATTTTCCAGTTTGCAAGTTGGCAATATTCGTTTTTCTTTTTATCTGCCAATTGAAAATATTAGAAGTCTTTAATTCGGAAGGTAGCAATATTTGCTTTTCTGTTAAGGCATCAAAATTATTTTTATTTGATAAATTAGCAATATCCGTCTTCCATTCAGAAAGTGTCGCAGTAACTATATGCAAAATTATAGTGGTTTCACGTCTAGGCACAAGTCCAGCAAAATGCTTCCGTTTCGTGCTCCTACGTGTACGTTGGCCCTTTGTAATAAATATCAAGGGCGTGTATCTTTTTTTTTCGCTCCGTAGATCAAACAGATTTTTTTAAATGTTCAGAGTTCTCAGAGTAGGTACTCTGAAATTAAATAAAGATACAAGAAATCGGTGTTCAGAGCGCTCGGAGTGCTCTGAGAAGAATAAAGATACACGCATCGATTCGAGTAGTTTGTCCTCAAGGTACTAGACTCTGGGTGAAATTGTAGAAACAGTGTAGGGATCGGAATCGGGTTGGGGCGAGCGATCAGTTTTGTTTGGGGTTCTTCCACTATCCGCTATCTATTTTTTTTTTGACGCGGACCAGCTGATCGAAATGTCAGGTTCGGGTTTTTGTTTATCAGACGAAATTGTGAATCGGGTAGAAGTTTTCAAACAAGTACGAAATAGGCGGGTTTCTTTTTTAAATTACATAGTTGTTTTATGCTTAAAGCGAAGTTTATGCATAAAGCGCTCGGTCGTGCTTCCATTAAACCAGATAATGGTTTGACTGTGCTCGATTGCATTCCAGCGTTTCCATCATCCAGGCTTGAGGCTTTTTTTCCTGAGCACTACCAACATGTAATTTGGCTACTTACTCGAGACACTTTTAAAGATGAAAATGTGGCACAAAGGATAAGAAAACCTTACGCTCAACATAGTCAAACATTTGTAAAGTGTACAACGGCGGCGTAGCAACTGGAAAATATTTCGCCTGTCACACTAAAAGTGTTGGCTACAATTAGAGAAGCTGACGGTGTTATTGCTGGGGCTTTATCAATAAGGGAAGTGCTAGTATGTCGTTTTGTAACTGTATATATTTTTTTATTCTTTCTCCAAATTCACATAAAGTGCACCGAGAACGATCGTTAAATATTTCTATGAAGTCTTTCAGTGTGGAAACGTATTCGAATTAGTAAAAATAACTAAACAAAAATCCTTACCTTAAAACTTGCGTTAACTTTAACTAGTTATTTTTTTCATATAGGAACAATGTCGATCTTTAACACTAGTTTGATTATTTTCATTATAGAATATATTTACGAATTAATCGAAACCTCTAAAGCTATCTATATAGCTGCTTGTCTGGGCAATAGATGGTTCAACTTATGGGGTATTTTGGATTTTATAAGCCAGATCATTGGCCATATTGTCTTTAATTATTTGCCTGTTAACTTGTGATATAAGGTTGTAAGCTGAACCTGATCTAGCGGTTGTTCAACTTGCTTCGCTATTAAATATAAAAAAAAAATCATATATTTGCACGATATTCTAGGATTTTTGCTCTGCTCAGGTACAACAATTATATCATTAAGGCTAGTACCCTATATGCGGCCGCCGTGCTATAAATCAACTATCTGGATGAAGGTTAGTACTAAATCTAACATTAGTTTTATTAAATTTTATTATATATTTTATTATTATTAAATACTTGTTAGCGATACCTCTCTTGAGTGTTATGCTATTAAATTTGTTTAGCGTGCTTGCTGCTAATTATTCGTGGTGATCTCACCGAACGTGGATGGTCTTGGTTGCGTTAATTTCCTTCGTTTACTTAGTTGAAAATCCCATGCCGATATTGGTTATATTCGCTTGGGATCACTGCATTTTCTTGTATCCTATTCGTCTGTTCGATTCAACTTGTTGATTCCCGAGGGTTTTTATCGATTGCTTTTTCCTTTTAAATTCAAGTTTACTTTGGTTTTTAGGCGCTTTTTCTTTCCTGCGCTCTGGACTTGTCTTTCTCGTTGCGTTTCACCCCCCCCCCCAAAAAAAAAATCAGCTGTTCGATGTCATCCACTGAACTCTAAAGAACTATTTTATACTGAGGGTAAGGCACGAACACAGGGACAGTAATTTAATCGATTTAATGATTTTAAGTTTTGCAGCTCATTTAAATTTAATTATTGAAAGTCCCATTAATTCTATTTTTATTATTTCAACAATTATTATTATTTATCAATAAAGGTTTATTTCATTATTAGTTATATTTAGATTTACTTATACATATACATATGTACATCCGTATTTTCCTAATTCACTTTTAAATTCTGGACAAGCAAAATCCTTGACTTTACGTTTTCGGGTCTTTCACTTAATAGAATTAAGAATTGCTGGAATTTCACAGGGCACTTTATGGACCGGTGCCTTGCGATGATTTTCGACGAAATTTACACTTACTCTTCTAGCTTTCTCATAGGTATACGTTACAAGGTTGCTCATGAAAATTACCCGAACTTAATCTGATATAGTTTGTTCGGCAGCTGTAGTACCGGGCTATTGTGCGGAGAATATTTCGTGTAATCTGGACCTATATCCAGTCATATTTCTCTCAAGATTTGTAGCTTTAAAATAGGCGCTTAATAAAAATTCATTCATAGTTAGTGTCCATCACCCGCTCTGTCTTCGTCTCCCAGCCTGAGTGGTTGCTAGATCATCGGGTGCTTGCGAAACATTATCAGGCTGATGATTAAATTGAGTTTTGTTCCCAGAAGACCTTATTGAAGTGAGCTCACTTCCACGCACCCTGGGCTGAATCCGGAAAATGGCCTGCACAAGTTCCAATTCGCGCCGGTCCCTTCATTAGTGGTTTCGATCGGGTCCGAGGCAATTAAATTTATATTATTCATTTTGTTGTTATTATTTTTATGGATTTATTTTATACCGAACTACCAGGTTTATAAAACAGTCGGCCCTAACATGGGGAACAGACGCTAACCGAGAAGCCGCCCATTATGGGAAAATAGGGACTCCTGGATTTTGTCCATGCTTATTTAGCGTTTGTACTCATCATAACACAGAGCCCTTCAGCAACTTATGCCTTTTTAAAGGGAAACCTATACCACCGTGTACCCAAGCATGTCTCGATGGTTGTGCCGCAAATTGTTCCGGGACGAGTTGGGTACGGTTGACCGCAAGCTAAAATCTCGTTTTCAAAATTTCGCATATAAAAATCGTGTTGCTATAACCTCGGAAGTTAAAAGATTCTTAATTCGCGTGGGATAAGGTTACAAAGTTAATACCAGTTTCTTCTGTGCAAAAAATTAGATATGTCCCGCATTAAAAGTGATGTTAGAAAAATTAATAATATTTTTAATTTTCTACTTTTCATTAAATTTTTATTGTTATTTTAAAAATGAATTTATTAAAGAAAAAAATCGTTTGATTTTGAAAATATTTGCACTTTCTACATGGACACGTCTTATCACGTAATTCAAGTAACTTTTCAAAATAATTAATTGTTAACTTAATGTAAGGGGTAAAATAATAATAATTTTCACTGGTCTCTATTCATATTAACAGTTACATAATGTAAAACTCTAAATATATTGTCGCATTTGATTAGATTAGAATAATCCGAAAGTTGTCCAGTCTTGCCAAATTACATCATTCTCCATCCAAAATAAGGGTACCTACTAAGTATATAGGCACGAATTCCCCCCCCCCCCCCCCACATCAAAACTTCCCTGTAATTATAATTGTATCCTAAATCTTCTGACGTCTCAGCCTCTCTCATTAGTATTCTTGAAGATTAAGTAATGAATTTTTGATAGGCGTTTTCATGCAAATGTTCCCACTCAAAATGTTTACCGGTCGTCCACCCTCATTCCATCTCATTTCTTCCTAAAAGAAAAACAAAGATCGAAAAATTATTTCAACGACAAGGGCGAGCGAGCTATATAGGTACATAGTACGTACCTTTCCGACTGCATATTTTCACATCTCATTAATATTTCAGGAAAATTTACCAAAGATTTTAAATAACTAATTTTAAATCTTGCCGTCCCGTATAACACTGGAATGGATATTGTAAAAGAACACCTGCCACTACATATACTATGGTAATTAATAATATGCCAGAAAAGCGTATTAGACGAGATGAAACAATCTAGATGGGATTTTCTGCCATTCTCTTTATTCTTTAGAGAACCTCAACAATATTCCTTTGAGGAGAAAAGGTAGCCGCAAACTTAATTAGATTCTTAGTCACAACAGCGCCTGTAATAACAAAATGAAAATTTACTTCCCAGTCCAACCCACTGATTCCAATTCATCGGAGTATGCCAGGTATCTATAAATAACTGTAAGGATATCCTGAACGAAGGTCATCAAATCAAGTATAATCTTATAAGACAATAGGCCATACACAAACGCATTGCATTTACCTTTTGCATTAGGACTAGGTGCACATACTCGTATAACTCAATTATGTGGGTTTCTATTCTGGTAGTTTCTATGGATAGGAGCTCATTCAGCGGAAACTCGGAAAATTATGTTATACACATTGAGTACATCCTTTGTACGTGCTTGCACACCACACATAATGTATGGGGTCAAATCTATCAAGCAAAAGGTTGCAGGTTCAAATTCACATAATGAGTCTGTTTTAACTTGGACGATTCTCTTCGAAACTCACAAACAGTAAACTTGCCGAAGCGTAATGCTCACAACATTATGTTCCACTGTCAAGGATCAGATTAAGTTCATCTCATCTGCTCCCACCATGCATACATATATATATACATATATGTACATTTCCCATACATATATGCGTATTTTTATTTAAATTTGATCATAAATTCAAATTTACAGAAACCCCCTATCGGGCTTAAGTAGGCGAATATGCGGAGCAAGGATGAAAAAGGCAATAATAACACGCGAATCCTTTTTGCACGAAGAAAGCAAGGAAGCGGATTTTGTTATTCACATATAGGTGTGTATCAATCAAAAAAGTGTTCCCGAAGAGGTTTCAGATGCTGTAAGAGATACTCTTGCGGCTCCCTCCATAGATGGTTACCTATTTGGCGCAGTGAAGGGAGAAGTTTTTGTGGTCTACGGTTAGGGAATCAAATCAGGTCTCTGCCGCTGCTGTGATTTTCAATACGATACGGATACCATTTCGAATTCAGATTGAAAAATCCGTGCATATAATGAATGGATTTACGACTTTGAGCGGCAAACGACTTGGTTTGTTAGCTGTGTATAGCATATGTAGGCGATTGGACAAGTACACGAAGAGTTCTCTTATCCCTTGGCGTCAGGTCATACCCATAACACAACCAATTGAAATATGGGACTAAAAAACGAAAGGGGTGACGCTATTCTTAGCTTCTGCAAACACAGACTACAGCGGATAAGTGCGACTTGATTTACATAAAATTTTAGAATGAATTTCATATGAACTTACAGGATTGAGTTTGATTGGATTTATTGCAGGATGCCGGCCTGATTTTTTTGACTGAATTAGTTTTGCTAATAGTAAACCTCTACATATTTTTAGCTCCAATTGTGAGATAGAGAAACTTGTTTGTTTAGTGAAATTCTTGTTTTGGCTGCAACTAGGGTGACGTGAGTTTGGACATCGGATGACCTGCATCGAGATTTTTTTTTTTTTAATTTTATTATGCCAAACTCAGGGGATATCCTATTATGCAAAGCACAGCACGTCAGGAAGGAAAAAAGAAAAGGAAATAAGGAGCATGAGAAGAGTGGCGGAGGTGCCGATGTATGTCACTCTTAAGCCTTCGCAGATTATACGCCGGAGGAAAGAATGAGGATGGTAGAATGTTCCACATTCGCACAGGTTGAGGTAAAAAGGCATCACGGAATTTCGTACAGTATGTCGATAGTAATTTGAATGGTATATGAAGGGTAAAAGAATGTGCGCGGCTTGCAGCGCAAGTATTTCGTGCAGGAATCATTCTACAAGGGATCAGTATAGATATTTCACCGGAACATTGACATTCAACATTGCGGCGGTGATCGAGTGATCGATATGACAAGTTATTACCAAATCGTAAATGAGCTTTAAGGCTCTCTTTTGGACAATATCCAATTAAGCTAAGGCTGTGCGACCAGCCCCGGCTCAGATATGGAAATTGTATTCGATTCTAGGTCCGATGTAGGACTTATAGAGGAGCGCTAAATTTTCTGAATGGCAGAATTATCGGATAAAGATTAATTTGAATTTTCGGTCCAACAGGAAGCTTATGGTTCCGTTAAATACTGTTGAAAATTGAGGCCTTAGCACTGCGCGGTGAGGCAATCAAAAGTACTCACTGTTATTGTTTCGAATGATTTTGTGTATTGGAAGATCCAAGGAGTCGCCAAAATGGGGCGCATCATTCTTTAAAAGTAAACCTACAGGGCGTCGCGCAAGTTTTTGATCTACATAATAAGTATTAACAAAACGCAGCTCGCAATGTTGTCCCTCAATTGTATATAATAATGAGGTGGCCTTTTGTGCATTTGCAGATATAGGATTAGCACAGGAAGGAGTCTTTTCTCCACTCAAACCCCATTTCTATTTAATTTATCAGTTGTATCTTTAACACTACAGTGCAAGGAATTTTCGTTAAATAAGTCTAGTGTTCCCTTAAAGTTAACCAAATAGTACATAGAAAAACATATTCTGGGTACATTTCTTTTCAAATAGTGTATACAACCCTTTATAAAAGTAATTTTTATATGAAAAGAATGTACTTTTACCCCTAAGCTGTGTAAATTTCCATATATTTTATTATCTTGTGACCAATAAGTTGTGAAATCTTAAAACTAAATCGAACAGAAATATTCTCTCATTTGGTAAATTTGGAAAAATTATATCAATTCCATAATGTTATAGAAAAATGAAACCCTTCACTTTAGTAGAAATACCCCAAATACAAGGCATACATTGTCTTGTTATAACCCGATTAAATACGCATGTGTGCACTGTGTACTCTGTGTATTCTGACCTTTGTGTGGTTAAGACGTGCGCCAATTTAATAATTTCATCGATAAAAACAGTTATTAATATTAAAACTGGAAGTTTACCAGAAATTAGTGAATCCTTTAACCATTTCATTTTATTTTTTTAATTAATATGTAAAAAAGTCATATAATCGTTAACCTTTAAGTATGGACGTCATTTTTTATTAACACTACCTTGGACGTGGAGTTTCACAGGCTACTATATTCACATGCAACTTTTTCCGAGAAAATGATTCCAAATATCTTCAAAACTGTATCTATATCAAACTATACGTAGGTAATAATAAAAAAAAACGTGTATTTAGAATCTACTTTATTATTAAAATTATAAAAATATGAAAAATCCAACAATTATAGCAATTTTCAAGCTATATTGACTTAGGCTATATTTTTAGCAATTAAAAGTATCTAAAACTACACTCTAAAAAAATTATGTAAAACATCCAACAATCTTAATAGTAAATTTTACTACATTTTCTGTAGTTTAATTACATTTTGAATTGATAACTACACGTTTGAAGTGTAAATAAAATAATTACTACAACAAATGTGGTAATTCTTCTAACTTGGTTTAAATTTATCCAAATGAATGCAGTAAATTTACTTCAGCGTCATAATTTTACTGCTCTGAAAAGAGTAAAATTCAACTTGTCTCAGCTTGCATGGTAGCGTCCTCAGTATGCGTCTCACCGTTCAGCCGAAAAGGTTATAAATATTTAGTATGAATAAATGTGAGTTTTGTCAGTTTAGTGATAACTGTATATACATGTATAGCAAACATTTATATTTCCATCGTGTAAGTGCGGAAAAATCTTTAATAATTGTTAAAATCATATATAAAATGGAAAAGTACATTTTCAAAGTCAACAGACTGCAGAAAACAACTTTCGTCACACAAGCAATACTTGAAGAAGTTATTGAGAAAGGTAATCATGAAGAGTTTAATGCAGATGTTTCATTTAAATGTAATTATTATTTGGAAATTTTTAGCACATTTACATGGACTTCGGGGCTGTACTGTGGTCACAGAATCGGATGGATCACAGATATATGATGATTTTTTTCATTAATGCCATATGTGGAGATAAAGCATATTTCATTTTATATATTTGTGATGTAAAACTCGTAATTACAATTTTTTTTTATAATTAGTAAAGTGAATTTTCAAGTTCGAAATAAATCTTGCTTTTTTCCCCATGAAAATCGAATTAGAGTTCGCAGTTTATTTGTAACGATGGGATATTGTAATGCGTGGATTGAATTCATTTTTGAACTTTGAATGCAACTTCACCCACTTCGTTTGTATTCCGAATTTCAGGGCTCCCTAAAACTTGACTCAAATACAATCTGACCGAATAATACATTTCCGCTTAAGAACACTAGTTATTCAATGTAGTAAAAGTTACTTACTCAACGTAGTAAAACTTACTACATTTGTAGAGTAAAATTTTTTTCAAATTTACTCGCTCAATGTAGTAAAATTATTTACTCATTCATAGAGTTTTTTTTTACTCTACAGACGTAGTAAAATTTACTACATTTGTAGAGTAAAATTTTATCAAAATTTACTTGCCCAATGTAGTGAAATTTACTACATTTGTAGAGTAAAATTTTATCAAAATTTACTTACTCAATGTAGTAAATTTTACTACGTCTGTAGAGTAAAAAAAAACCCTATGAATGAGTAAAAATTTGCATTTACTTCTTGGTGTAAATTTACTACAATAATACGAGATAACTAATTTCCTATTATTTTATTAGTAAATTTACACTAAAATTTTTTAGAGTGTATTTATAGAATGAAAAAAACTTTTTTACCTTAAATCCCAATATTTGGGGATACAAAAAAACATAATATCCACTTCTTTTAATAAAAAACAAAAATTCTGACAACAGACATATAGCATGTAAATTATTAGCAGTCATTGCACAATGGACGAGAACATTGCAGGCAACACGGCTTCTAGTTACTTGACTGACTGCTGGTGCCTGGACATCTACTGTAGCCATGTCGTTACCTAAAACTCGAGTCATTGTCGACCTCAGTTCTGTCGGTAATTTTGTGTTGTTTACACGTCTGTGCATATGTGGCACCACGAGCGAACGAGCCAATCTTTTGAGAAAAACTCCTCTGTCAATATCCTTTGTTTGGTGCATGTTACAGAGAATGTACGCATGCATGCCACTCAACTTTAAAATTCGATAAAAAACGATAAAAAATCTTGTCTCTGACATACAGCACCTAAATATCTCACAACCTGTACCATGTGCAGCAAACAAGTAACTTGTATCTTCATGATTTGATTTTAAAACAGCCGAATAAAACAATAGAACTAAAAATGCTTTGAACTCCAGCACGTCCAAGTCTTTTAGTTCAGGTCTATTGTGACGTACAAACTTGGTCCTGTAACTACAAGTTTTCCCATTCGTCCAAGTCAAAATTTGTTGGAGCATTTCATCATCAAATAGCTTATTCCAAATGTAGAAAGGATTGTTGTCATCGTCAGCCGTCAATTTCGAAGAAGCAGCACGAGATATAATATTGTGTTGGGATGTGCGAACCCTAGCAGTAGGTGGCGTCTTACTCCACTTATACCAATTTTTTCCATAGTAATACTTAGATCGTAATTCCTGAAGAGGCGCGTTGTCTGAAATCTTACTGTCAACTTCTTCCGCAAGGTCCTCAAAGTCGTCTACATCTTCATCCTCGTCACTTACATGATTCTGCATAAACTCCGGCTCTGATATCAAAATCTGTTCAATATCCTCCTCATTGTACGAGATTTCTGAAGCTAACAACACTGCATTCAATTCTTCTTCGAAAGATGGATCATCTACCCGAAATATTTTTCTCAAGTGAACTTTGGGATGGCCGTTTTGTATTGGAACAGCCCGCTTTACAATTTTCTGAAATTTTTGGATACGAAAATCTAATGCAAGCAAAAACGCCTAATTTGTAAAGCATTCTATGTCTATATTTTGTTTTTTATTTGAAATAAACTTATTTATTTTGGTTTGAACATTTATTTTTTTCTTTCACCTATTCCTTAATAAAAAAATTAATTGTTTTAGGAAAACTTAATTTGAGGGAAAACTACCACTAATTATGTTATTTTTGTCTATATTAAAGAGATTGCTGCTAATTAATGTAAGTTGAAAGTATGGTAATTTAGCAAACCTCGCAAACTTATTTTGGAAAATGCTCCTAAACTAATTGGGGTAATGACTTCTGGTTTTCTGTATATGAAAGATAACAGATCATAGATAATTGTAATGAAAAGAAAGTGTTTTAAATGTTGCGAATATACTTGCAAGATGGTAATTATTAAAGTTTTCCGAAAAGTGTTAATTTTAACATACATACATTGTGCATTATTTCGGTTTTATTTGACGATCTGCAGTTCCTACTTGCGTCGCTTTCATTTCTAATCAAGCCCAACATATACTGTGAATTAGGACGAAATCGGTGATGACGAGTATGGCTAGGGACCCTCTCCTTGTTAGTCATACTCAAAAATTCACACTTCAATTATAAACACGAATGGATAAAAATTATAGATAATAATAATAATAATTTAATTATTTATTTCTGGTCTGTATACACAAGATTGTTATCTTTTATAAATGCATACTAAATAAAGAACTACGGCAAATCAAAAATAAATTCACAAGAAAAATTAGAATCAAATGAAAACAAAATGATGAAAAAAAAATGTAAGTAAAAGTAAAGAATTTAAAGTAAGAAAGTATTTGAAAGAAAAATAAAAAACAACAGAATATATAGATATGTATATACGTAAATAAATAAGTGTTTGACGAAAACGGTGCTCTTCATCGTATTACTCCACAACAGAAAAATGCTTCCGCAGAGCAAGTCTAAATTCATGCGTCCTCCCAAGTCCCCTGACATGATTGGAAAGGGTATTCCATAATCGAACTATTGAAACAAAAAAAGAGCGCTGCCCCACAATGTATGAAGTTTTAGGTATAAGGAAGGTTTTATGTCTATATGAGTGTAAAAATTCAAAAAGTTCTATCAAATAAGAAGGAGATCTTTCATTAACTATTTTATGTAAAAGTACCAATGTCCTAATATTTAGATAAGTGCCTAATGAACAACCCAAGACAGTATCTTTGAACTTGGCAATATGATCATAACGTTTTAGGCCATATATAAACCGTACACAGTCATTAAAAGCAGTATTAATCTTGCGGTAACACTCAGAGTCCAAAACAGGGTAGACAGTACTACAATAAATGAAATGTGACATCAACAGAGATTTTACAAGTCTCAGCTTTAGATTAATAGAGAATAGTTTAGCGGATAACCATAGTTGCCTAAGGCCACTATAAATCTTGACAAGAGACTGTTTTACATGGTCACAGCAACTCAGCTTACTATTTATACGTACTCCCAGGCTTTTAGATTCCCTCGTATAGCGGAGAATCATTCCATTAAGGTATATGGGAGGAAGATGGGAAAAGGTAAGATCATATCTGTAACAAGTAATACAGGTAGATTTTAAAGCATTTAGTGTCAATTAGTTTCTACACGCCCAAGCAGATATATTGAACATGTCAGAGTTTACTCTGTCAATGTAGGCCTCTATTAAACCTATTGGTCGAGACAAATAAATTTGAACATCATCAGCGTAAAGATGAATGTTAACATCATGAAGTACGTCCGGTAGATCATTGATGAACAGACAAAATAATAAAGGTCCAAGAATAGACCCTTGTGGGACTCCAGTATGTACTCTTTTCCATGCGGATTTTTCATTCCCTATCCTGACCTCCTGAAAGCGACTAGTTAGAAAAGCTCTGATTAATATAAGCGACGACGATGAAAAAGACAAGCAATAACAGGTTCAATGATGAGTCAATAGATGTAATTTTAAACAGAAAATTAAGAAATTAATTGCTTAAGCAGAATTGTATCAACCAAAAAAACTTGGTCCTCATTACCATAATACTTACTACAAAATTTTAATAGCCATTGCCCTAAATTCGGTGGCAACAATTTGTGCCACAAAGTTTAGGCATTTTCGCTAACTTGAAGGAAAAATACACTTCGGGCTTTGGAGATTGGCAAGTTTCACATATCTATAGGGAGTTTAAATTCAATAGGCTTTCATGAGTTTTCTATCGGGAGAAGGGAAATTGTTTAGATATTAAATGAATTAAAGAAATGCACCATTAAATTAATGTAAATTTTTCGACAATATTTGTAGAAATATCCGTAAAATTTTAGAGAAATTTTTGAATAAATTAATCGTAAAGAAGTGTTTTATGTATAGTTCATATTTCCACAGGTATTATGGAATAGTGCATAAATAAGCTCAAAACTTTTACCTTGAGTACGGAGACTTTTACATAGTTAGTGTAAATAACCGGCCAAGTGCGAGTCGGACTCGCGCACGAAGGGTTCCGTACCATCGAACAAAATTTAACACTATTTACTTGTTATTTAGGCGTAATATGAACAAATAATGCTGTCATTTGAAAAAATAATGCCTACTTATGATAATAATAATGAATGAGAATAAAACGAGGAAAAAACGCCGAAAAAATCACGTTTGTTGTATGGGGGCCCCCCTTTAATTTTTAACTTAATTTAATTTTTATTATTTGTTATTATATCACCAATAAAAAAACATAGTCTGTGAAAATTTCAACTGTCTACTTATTACGGTTCATGAGATAAAACCTGGGGATGGACGGACAGCGTAGTCTTAATAATAGGGTTTCCGTTGTTAACCTTTGGGTACGGAACCCTAAAAAGTAACCTTTAATAAAGGGGCATAAGTAGATGAGTATTGAGTAATTTTCTGCCGAATGTAGGAATTCTTTCCAAAGGAGCAAGGGAACATTCAATGCAAGTAGGTATAGTGAATTGTGGACATAATGAATGATATTTTGCACAACTGGTGTCTAAAATATACTGTAAAGCGACCACTTTTAACTCTCGGCCAAACTTCAACCGATTTTCAAAATTCTTCTTACGAGATTTGTACTTGTATTTGAGCATTATAAAGTGTGTTGAAAAATAATTATGGAATGTTGTTGGCAAGTGTGGAATTTCACTGAAACAAGATAACTTGGTCAAAACTCTGCAACATATTAAGAAGATGGTCGACGAGTGTAGCGTATCAAATTATATGCCCGGCTATTAGCCGAATCCACATTCCCAATTTCACACCCGATTTAGCGGCTAGACCCTAAAATTCGGAGTAAGACTGGCTTCGAGCTCACAGGAGTTCTGGTAGTTCTTCTTGAAAAGTGCTTTGTAAAAGAAAGATGAAAACTGTGTAAAATTAAACAAAAGCAAAAGTTATGTATAAATTGTGCTACATTTGTAAAGATCAAATAAAAATTAATTACATGAGCTTAAGTTGTAAAAAGGGATTTAAAAAGAATAGGAAGGATCTATATAATATGGATATTTGTATAATGGGAACCCTATGATTGTGCCTAGCCGTAAGCTCCGCACTTGTTCAAAATTACTCATTAATTTATAATAATGTATATATTCAATTTAGCCTTTTTAAGCACGAGTATAAAAGAAGGCAGAAAAAATTAAAAAGAACCAAGAATTGCTAACTTAAGAAAAAAAACTCCACGTGGAAACCAATCCAGAAAAATCCCAGGACCTACTGAAGAATATAGAAATAAGTCTTAGCTTAATATCTATTTATTTATTTAAATTCTATTTATATATACGCATGTTTTTTTTTTAGTTATAAGTGTTCAGAAACAGATAATGTAACTAAATTTGGTTAGTATAGCATAAAGGCACCCACGTAAGTAGTGCAGATGAGCGTATAGTTAAGCAGCTCTCTTTTATACATATATCATTGAATAAAAAAAAATGCATGCGTAAACTAAAGTGTTGTTCAAGAGAGAAAGGTGCAGGAATTCCACGGTCAACAAAAAAAAAATAAATAAGAACAAAGATTTAAAGATTTTTTATCGCAAATATTAGAGGCCATCAGAAATTCAAGTCGTCGTCTGAACGGGTCTACGATTTGCTCTCGCCCGATTACAATTCAATTAATTGTGGTATAAATTGCTATGCGAGGAAGAACAAGGCTCAATTCCTTCTTTAAACGGAACAAATCATTGCCTCCGAGGCAGGAAAAGGTATTACCAAAGGCAAAGAATGTTTAGTGTTTTTGAAATGGATCGAGAACTGGACCAATATTTAAAAAGTATCGGATAGGATGACATATTAAATGATCTTGCCCGAATACTAAATGGGGATAAAACGAGTTTTTTCTTTGTCTGAATAACATTAAAGTAATTACACCATGCCGTGGATTCAAAAACATTTATAAAATTTAAACCGAAAACGGAAAAGAGTTTTATTTTGTGCAGACAAAAAAATGTTCCCCAATGGTAGTCTTTTCATATTTGGATCACTAAAGGATATTGTAAATAGCATGCCAGCGAACCGGTTTTGGGGAAAAACAGAAAAATAATGGATGAGGAACAGGTGTTTTGAGGAGTACGAAAATATCAGACCGCACGAACCCTTTTCGTAGACGGCCAACTCTTGACGTTGAGCTCAGTAAAAAATTACAAAGAAAACGTATAATTTTATATGCATTGCCACCAAACATCACTCATATGATGCAGTCAGCTGACATCAGTTAGAAAAAATCGTTCGAGAATGGCAGTCAAGAATATTGGCCAACTTATAACAAAAAAAAATGTCAGTCCTTTGCTGGAAACTGCAATCTTGGGAAATTTAAAAATTTTGAAACACAATAAAAAATGCTTCTGGAAATATTGGCATTGCAGTTGTTTTCAGTGAATGTGTGAAAAATCTGATTGAAAATTTTGCAGCTACTCGAAATGCTGAGATATACCAACTACATTGCAAGAATCAATTCCAGTACAGAAGTTTCACACTGCTCTTGAAGTTATTGAGCTAATGAATCATAATGGTGAATTCTTTTCAACAAAACCGAACAGGCACTGAACTGAACCAGAATCTGTCAGATCTACACCGAACTTAGCCCTGCCCCGAACGGGGACAAGCTGAAAAAATGCAAGAAAGTAGAATATCCGAAAATGTCCGTCCATTATGATTTAAATAAACAAAAACAAAAAACATTTTAATAATATAGTTGTGTTTTCACAAAATGTCACCCATCCGCACTTTAATTACAAATACTTCTGATTTGACGTTTTGCTCTGAAGCGCAACCACAAATTTTCATGGAACAAGAGAGTTCAAAACCGGTGCAGAAACCGAACTTAGAACGGCTGTGAAAAGAGCATACGTTCGGTACCAAAGGCGTTACTAAAATTAGATCTTACATTGATTGATTTGTATGACATTAGAAAGTTGCAGCTGGTAAGAGTACTGATTAGTTATTGGTTCTAATTAAAAAAGTTGAAACTATTTCTCCAGAGCCTAGTCCTTCTTGTGTGTCGCCGCCGACTGCTCCCTTTCGCATATCATTACCCGCCATTGCCATAGGAACTCCACTTTCGATCTTGTGCAGAAAACCGTGCACCAGCTCAATTATTACTAACAACTAGCGTACGGTAATAATTTATTATAGGATAAAACCCGAATTAAGAAAAAAGGAAGTGATAGATCACTCAGACTAGTGATTGCAAAATCGGTTACTCGATTACCCGATTAATCGATTAATCGGCGCTTGAGGGCAGATTTCAGGAAACCAATTAATCGGTTTTAGTCTTTTAAAAACCGATTTTTCATTAATGACAATTTTTTCGTTTCTTAAAATATACTTTTAAAAAAAAAAAAAGATGAAAAATTGCACATTCATGTAATTTCAAAATTTCACGAAAAAATTTTACTACAAAATAGGTAAATTGAAAATATATTTTCAGATAGAATACTTTCATGTGTGCCGCAGTTGGGCACAAATAATGCATAAAATATCTAAAGAAAAATTGACAGTAAATTTCTAAGAGGAAATTGCGGGATGCTGACAGCACAGAACAAAGCGGAAAAAATCAGACCAGAACTGAACTGATGCACTGGCAGTGTCACTCCACTGGTGTTCACTTAATGCTGTGTGTGAATACCCGTGAAACACAAGTTGCCGAAAACGTTAAGAAAATGAGAGTTTCACGTTAAAAATTCGTTAAACTTCTCAAAAAGCGTTATCTTTTTTCCAGCAGACGATAGATCTGTGGTTCATAATGGTTGTCAAAATTCGTATAGTTTCCCCTCTTTTGTAATTCTCTACCGGATGTAAACTTTTCTTAATATTTTCTTATCGAAATGAGTTAACAATTTGTTAATTCTTAGACACGAAGCAACGTTTTTTTAAATATTTTCTTATCGAGATTCTTAATGTATTCCCTCCCATTCCCTGACGTCGACATTTATCATTTCTTTAACAAATAGTTTCATAAACATTGAAATAATAGGCAAGATACAACCTACATACTTATTGTTTCATAATATACATTTTTTATTATAATTAATGAACGGATTTTCGGTAGCTAAGTTACCATAATAAGAGGAATATCTTACAAACTCAGTTTTTATGATATTCCTCTAATGATCAGACGCGTTCATTAATTATAATAAAAAAATTATATTATGAAATAATAAGTTGGCTGCAATGTGTATAAAACGTTTCGTATCAGCAGCACCCAATACTCTTCAGAACGGCGCCAGTTCCCGCCTGCCGCAGATGCCATAAGAAAATGCTAAGCAGACCCAATATATGTATAGTCTCTTTCAAAAAGTTGGTTGTATCTTGCCTATTATCTCAATGTGGTAATAATATTTTGAAATCAATTCCTCCTACAAGTGTGAAATCAGAAAGGAGGTTTTCAGTATCGGGAAATTTGCCCCAAACTGAGATCACGATTAAGTGATAAAAACATTTATAACTTATGCTTTCTACGTGCTCATTTCAATTACATTTAAAAAACATGTTTCCAGGATTTTTACAAATAACTTATCATTTTTCTATTGTTAGTGAATTATATATATTTTTTTTATTTTTAAATAAATATTATATTTTCTATAATTATAAACATGAAAAAATTGAACTATTTTGACAAGAAATAATTTAAAAAAACAATTTCTTTTTAAAACCGACGAATCGTTAGCAGAAGAGGATTGCCTCAAGTAATCTACTCGGATAATGCCAAAACATTTAAACGATCTGAGTTAGAATTAAATAAGTTGTTCGAGTTACCAAAATCATCAAAATGGATTGAATATGCCAGCCAAGAAAAAATTAAGTGGCGATTTATCCCTGAACGAGCCCCATGGTCGGGAGGCTGGTGGGTGCGTTTAATACGGATGATTAAAAATGCCATGAAGGCGGCCATTGGAAAAGCTAGATTGGACCTAGAAAATCTTCAAACCATAGTTATCGAAATCGAATCTATGGTCAATTCGAGGCCATTGACATACATGACGGACGATCCACAAGACTTGTTACCGTTAACACCGTTTCATTTTTTAACAAGACACTTTTTGAAGGGTTTGCCATCTGGAAGCGCCGTCAAGGGGAGTGAGATTTCGTTACTTTGGACTGAGCGTCAACGAATATCACATTCTTTCTGGTAGAAGTGGTCAACGTAGATGTGTAGACGTGTAGATGGAAACGATTACACACCAGTGAATGCTGGAATGTTTTTCGATCTCTGCGTATTGCCGTAAAGAAAGAAATCGTACATATCAAGATCTCTTATTATAGATCCCAGTTTGATGACAGAGTTTTCACTAAGAAACTTTGGATGAACCTTAAAGATATTGGCGTTGGGAAATGTAAGCCTATTGGCGGGAATGTTGATCTTACTGTACTGAATTAAAGCATTATTTCAACATCTAGTTCGGGAAGTGAATATGCATTTAATAGTAGATATGCTGAATTCATTCGTAATATTCCTGCTGACGGGTTTTCCTTTGTGCGTATGACTGAACAGGAGGTATATGCGGCAGATATTGCTATAAGATCGAACTCAATGGGTCTCGATCGCATACATCCTAGTTTCGTTAAAACTATTCTACCTATTTTGCTACCGTATCTTACATTCAACTTAAACGCTATCATAACATCCTCCTGCTTTCCCAAAAGATTGAAATTAGCTAAGAAAATACCAATTCGTCCAATTCTTCCATTCTTCTCTAAGGTGTTCCAGAAAATACTGCATAACCAAATCTAATGTTATATTGAAAATAATAACTTGATATCCGAATATCAATCTTCAAAGTTAAGCATAGTTGCACAATTGCTTTGATTAAAATATCCGATGACATTCGCAATTCAATTGATCTTAGTATGGCGATAGTACTTGTACTGCTGGAATTCTCTAAGGCTTTTGCCAATGTGGATCACATACTTTTGTTTAATTAGCCCGTAGCTCACTTCAATTTTTTCTCATCCGACTATAAGCTTATAATACCTCACCTTAGTGGCCGCCAGCAGCGAGTTGTTAGTGGAAATATAGGCTCTGATTTTCTTTCCGTTCTTGCAGGGGTCCCTCAAGGATCAATTTTAGGCCGATTACTGTCCACTATGTTCATTAATCACTTAACCTTGGTATTCAAACATTGCACTTTTCATGTGTATCCTGACGACTTTCAACTTTATATCTCTAAGCCGCTGGAATCAATTGATGATGCAGTACACTGTGCCAATACCGATCTTATGCACACACATTCTTGGGCACTGCAGAATAAGCTAAATCTTAAGTTGAGCTTGATACATCTCTTTTCCCTGCCTTGAAGATTAATGATGAGGTTATCCCATTCCAGACCTACATATATCTTCAGAGCATTCAGTATTCCCATTAACATGTTGGTAAATGATCTGTGACGTAATTTCGTGACTAATGTATATACATTTTTATAGGAAAGACAGAGAAAACGCAAAGAGTATTGTGTTCTCTGTACCGTTCTTTCCTATACATTTCCACAATTTTTCGTCATTAATGGCGGAACATGGTTCGTAATGGGAATACCTTGTATACTGTATACCTTGCTTCAGAGGGATGGCAAAAATTATGCACTCCAAAAGAAAAAAGACCAATCGGGATCAAATCGATGCTGTATAGAGAACACTAATGAAAAAGGAACAAAGTCTAAAAAAAAGTCAATTAAGAAGAAGAAGAAGAAGAAGCAATATTTTAATTGAATTACAAAGCGATGTTGAAGAGAACGATTTAAAAACATTGGTTGGGTTCTTACACTATGTGGTTGGTGGTACCTACTACCCTAAGTGAACTCCAATGTTTCATTATCTTACGAAGAACAAGCAAATACTCCGTGTGCTGGAAATATTAACAACAAAACTAATATGCGATATCTTTTTTGAAATTATTGTTTTTTTAGATATCTACTTTATAATATTTTTAAAATTATTTAGGTATTTTTTTTCCATTATTACCAACTTCTTAAGTTAATAAAATGTTTATAATTTTATGAAAAAGCTCATTTGTTTTTATTTTTAACAATAAATGGGTAATAAATTTCTTCCAAAAAGTTTATGTTGTGTCCGAAGCGAACTTTTCTTTTCAAACCCCAAAACTGTAACAAAATATTATTAAATGACCTAAAAATATTTAGGTACTTGCAAATGTAAACAGCTTAAATAATAATAAAAAAATAAAATACATTCCATATCCTTAATATCAATAAAATGATTGAGCAAAAAAGTAAGGATGAAACGGGTACTATACATAGTAGATTTACCCTACACATTCATAATTCATGTTTTTTTTAGGGGACACAAGGAAAACTTATCCTTGAAATTGTTAAAGATACCAAAAAAGTAAGTCAAATAAGTTCAAGCAATATAAAAGGTGAATAAAAATCAGCTAATTTTGAATGCATTTAACTGTCAGAGAGACCACTATCCCTGACAACGAATACGACCACCCACCTCTAACTACACCATTCAATGAAAGCTCATATACATAAATCTGTGTCAAAATACTATAGGTACATATATCCATGTATGCAGTGTTGTAAAGTGTCTTTGGTTTGTATAATTTTCAAAGCTTTGAAGTTGCTTTGCATCCTGCAATCCTGACTAGAAACTAAATGCATGTCTTTCACAAAAGGCACAGGTTCTTTGCGTAGGTATAGCAATGTGCATAGAACAAATGAGGTGTGGTGTGGGTATGGAGCTCAATTGATTACGATGAGAATATAGAAGAAAAAAAATTCACTGAAAGATAATTGGCTTGTTAATTCTTAAACTTTTAATCAATTGAGATTAATTCCCTTGCAGAGAGGTTATCGTCAACAAGACTACCATGCCATCGTGGATGCATGAAAGGCAATCAAACTGTAATTACAAAGGACTCCTCCCAATCCAGACAGATACAAATTGCCAATACGAGACATCCCTTAAAAGTGTCAATGGCTCAGGTATGTAACTATAGTTTGGTGGCAACTATATATGGCCACTATCGGAATGCCATGATATTTGCTTTCCATAGAACAAACATTATTCTTCTCGATGGTTTATTAAAAGCTTGCGGTTTAAGGCCATTCTGCCATTCGAACCGCTGCCATTACCTCTCCGCATGCAATTTCTATGTTTACCAAAAAGCAAACAACAAAAAGCACCACCACCCCAACCCTCATGATGTGTAATTAAAAGCAAAATTCCATAGTTTTCTGTTGTGGACATGACAAAATATACATTCGGCTTGGCGGCAGGGATGCTGTCGCTGTCACAGAGGGACATGAGAGAACTATACGGGCAAATATACACAGTGGGGGCGATGTGAATTTCCTGCATTGTTTTGTGGTGATTCCAGACAGGCAAACAGACAGTTGTGTCGAAATGGGGATTGGTAAGGATTGCCTCAACCTCAAAATCACCACCATAGGTCTCCAGTACTTGCGGCGGAAACAGGATATGAACAGCCCACAGTATGTGCTCGCATTCAGGACGAACTGCCCTATACTATACAGCCAGCGGTTTAATGCTTCTCACGCACCACTGCAGCTAACAGCTTTATTTTCCACCCATACAAATTTCAATACTATGTATAGCGGTATAACAGAAAATAGCAAGTATGGGGCCCCTATGTACATATAGAGTCAGTCATTCCCATTACAACAGAAACAGTACATTCAAAACTGAGATTAATTTTGCATCAGGACAAATGCTCTGACCTGCGATCCTAATGGATGCTCTGTGTAATGTGATTTCATGGTGGAAAATTAAAATCAAAACGATTCGTGTGACTCGAAACTCTTGTGATTATTATGATGATCAGCTTCCTATCGAGCTGTACGCAAATTAAACTCGATCTTATCTTAATAGTTCACATTGGTCATTGGGTGTATGAAAAATTAATAAAATGCCCAATGGATCGAGCTGAAAATAAAATGTTCAAAGCATCCACCTAGTAATTCAGTGGAACTTTCTTTCAATACCCAGCCAAATTTCGAGAGCGAAAATGATTTTCAATGATTTTCAAATACATTCAATGACGAGGTGCTCCAAGGAAAACTCCAAATAGACGAAAAATGTGAGGAACAATCGATGAATCGCTCCAATACAACAAATATGCATCGAATTGAAAGGAGCATATAATGGACTATAATATTCTAAAATGCGACTAACTACGGTGCAACAGAGAGATTTCATTAACGCGTATATGGATCATTCAATTGTTGCAACCATCTTTTTACAAGTTTCAAAGCGGCATTAGTCTTGTTCACACCAGCCAAATCAATATGATCTTCAAACATATTCTAAACAAAAAATGGCCCCAAAATTTATCCTTGTGGAACTCCGAATTTGAGAAGAAAAATTCCTGAGACCTTTTCTTCAACTCTAAACTGTCTTACACTACCATAAATGTTTTGAAGTTCTTGATAAGGATAGACAGCAATGAAGTAAGTCTAAATTCATTATTCAGTTTGCTGATTAACTGTTGCCAGTAATGCCGAAAGATTTTTAAGAAATCCCCAAGAACTCTAAGATAATAATTTATTTCTGATCATACGAGATGTGATTGTTAGGAGAAATGGAATCGTTTCTATCAAGCATCAGAGGATATGGGTAGCTGTAACTGCAATGGTTACTACTGATTGTTTACTCCATTCCAGTGTTGTTCCTTTACGCTTAGACTTTAATTGTTTACGCTTTAGCGTAGACATTAGCGTAGACAAACACAAATTGAGTGTAAACAATGACGACAATGTCGACTATTGTGCCGTAAATGTAGACTTTGTATTCTGTTAAAACCTTAACTGTTGTGAACATACATATTTAACCTAGTTTTTTTTTTAGTTAGTCGATTTCATAAGATTTTATTTTCTCTAATTACGCGCATAGCATTAAGTAAAGCAAAAGAAAATTTCTTCTGACCAGTATATAGGCCAATTCTAACTGTGTAAATTTTTTGGCGAGTGCATTGAATCATGGCACAAAACAACATTTAAAATTTCATACAATTTTAAGCTCAACATGAACAGACTTGAGAGATTTCTTAAACGATGTAAATGATACTCTGAGCATATTTTATTAACAATGTTTAATTCGATTAAGCGAGACACTCGGCGAGCGGATGTAGCCTGAGCGACTTTCTTGGGTGAAAAAGTGGACTTTTCAACTTCTAGTGATTGCACGGAATTGGTGTGTTATGGAAAATGACTTCCTATGAGAAAATTGCTCACAACAGAGTACTAAGCCGTGCAAAAATATATGCGAGTTGTAGTAACTTTGGTGTGCATGAAAATGGGTTTTCCGAGAAAGTTTTCTGAATCGGGAAAAAAGTACCCCATCCGATAGTACTCGATGAGACCTTTCATTTGATACATGCCATATTGGAAACCCCCCCCCCCATTCGATGATACCAGACGCCCCCCCCCCAATCCCTCCCAAAACCGGCACCATTAAATTATCATTTTCATCTACGAATTGTACCTGGTAATAAGGTGAAGTGAACAGTGAATCCAGTTTTCCAATCGAACATAGCCCTAACGAGTAAGATCCGATCTAAAATACGAAAAATCGTGTACCGCAATTTGAATAAAAAAGAGAGAAATACAAAATAGTGAGTATGTGGATCGTTATTTAAACCTCCAAGTATAGGAGTGTCGGTACTCAAACTTCTTCTCAGTACCTAAGGATTTCAATTCTGTACTAAATTTACCAAAATGTACTGGATCAAACCGTAACCACCCCCCCCCCCTTGATAATAAAATATGTTCAGGGAATTATAATACATCATTTAAGAAATCTCTCATGTCTGTTCATGTAGGGCCTAAGATTGGTGTTTCCTTCACTGAAACCTGAAGCTCCTGACATTCAACAAACTGCACGCTACACCGTTAATTCCGGCATCTTACATTACAGTTCTATTCACAAGCAATCCAATTAATAATTTGCGTGTAGGAATTGTGTGGTATGTACGTACAGGTTAATCAACGGTTTATCAATTATATCCCTAACTAATTCGATTTGTCTTGTCAGCTTCTCTCTATTTTTTACTCATAGCATCATCGGCAAAGCAAGTGCTTGCTTACGTAGTAACATACATACATCCTTAAATGCGGAAAATACAACAAACAAATGACACTTGTTTGTTGTATTTTCCGCATTTATTCATTTTATATTATTTCATATTATTTCATATGTGTCCTTGGATGATGGTTTCGCACACTACTCTCCTCTGTACTACTGAATGTAAGATAAATCCCAGCAGACAAAAAGTACACAAAGAACACATTCAACCGCAAGGAACGAGGTGGATTCTAGCTAGATAAGTGCTACGTTTATTCGATTTTCTGATACTGTGCTACCTGCCACTTACGTCCATCTATAACAAGTGAATTATTATGTGAATTCGATTTATAAAATAAAAAACATAATTGAATCGGGGTTTAGTTGTGTAACAGCACATCAACAAATACACAACAAAAAAAACAGAACGGCATCAAAAACGAGCAACTTTTTATTGTATTTCTCAATAAAATGCAGCGCCTTCTCCGATGTACGGTGGAAGGAAGTTAAATAAAAAAAACACAATTTTCTCCCCACAGGTAAAAATCATGTAAGCTGAAAACAAGCAGAGAAAATCTATCGAGAAGCCATTTAGTAACTTTTTTGTTGTTTTATTTTTCTGTAGCAGGTACCTACCTATATACTTTCCTTTTTATTTCATTTTGCTTTATGAAGAAAAAAAAATAAAATCTAGGAAAGGCTAAGTAGGGAACAAATTTCCATAGTGCCTCATGCAGCCAGCTATACATAATGTAGTAGCTGCCGTTTTAACTGCAGAGTTATGGAAAAGTTCCCTGACAAACAGGAAATTTCGTTGGAAAAGTAGAGAAAGTTTATACTTTGACAAAATCTAGGAAAAAAATACGAATAGATGCAGTAAAAGTTAAATGGAACAATTATTGTTGGATTATTACGAAATTGAAAGCTGTACTGAAAAGCAATAAAATTAAAATACCGTCGAAAGAAATTTATTTATGTAATCCATTATACCGACATCTATCGGATGTAGTGGAAAACATTTTTCACTTATCGAAACTACATATAAAAACTGATGGCAAAATTTACAATTTGATAGGTGATAATTTAGGTTGTGAATGTTATTTCGAATTGGATGTAAATCTGTTATGTAGTGATTTTTCTTGCAGAGGATGCTGCTGTACCTTGAAGAAAAGATAGTGTAAGTCAGAATGAAGAAATTAAGTTAATAAAGATCAACTTAAGAAAAATTGAAACAAAATGATCTGTCCATGAATGATATTCTCCTACCAGATCCCTACAAAAAAAAAGGATGAAATTTACTTTTTTTTAACACATAATGACGTAACAAGTGACCATCAAGTTAAATAAAGGGGGATGCACATTTTAGGCCCCACACCTCCAGACATGAGAGATCTCTTAAACGATGCATCATGATACTCTTAACATTTTTTATTAACAATGCTGTTTCTATCTAGCGGGGGGAAATTGGTGGGAGGGGCTTCAAAATTTTATATAGTACATTTTGGAAAATCTAGTACAGAACCGAATTCCCTAGGTCCTCAGAAGAAGTTTGAGTACCCACACTCCTCTACTCGGAGGCTTAAATAACTATTTATAGCCATCCCAATACTCACTTTTTTAGTATTTCCCTGTTTCTTTTAAGCGAACCGAGGTACTAGATTTTTCACACCATAGATTGGCTCTAACTCGGTAGGGTTATGTCCGTTTCACTGTTTGTCTCAGCTCATTACCAGCTAGAATTCGTAAACGAAATTTTTTCTCTTTCTCTGAATTCTCATAGGGCAGGGGGTAAGAGCCCCTGCGGGGGGGGGGGGTGATTCCAATAACGCATGTTGCATATCGAATTAAAGGTCTCGCCGAGTACTATCGGGTACTGTTTTCCTCGGAACGTTTTTGCCGTCGTAAAAAACCTATTTTAATGCGCTTGGGTCACATACACCCCAGCTACTACATTTCGCATTTATTTTTGCAGTTCTTTCTTCCATGGCCATTAGTGCTCTGTTGTTAACATTTTCCTCATAGGAAGTCATTTTCCACGACAGAAATAAACATTTTAATAAAATATGTTCAGAGCATCATAATGCATCGTTTGAGACATCTCTCATGTCTGGAGGTGTCGAGCCTAAAGTTGTATGAAAATCGGGCATTCCCCTTTGTATTTGTGTATGGAAGCTATGGGGGTGGAAGACGAAGTGACGGAAACTAAACCAATAAAAAAGTGTTGGTTACTTATATATTTTCATTTGAAAGTTACTATTTGCAGAGTAGTATAACTACCAAAATTATGATATTATTTCAAAGAAAGTTCAATTTGTAAATAAGATCGAACCATTTTCTGTTTATTTTAAAAACTCAAATTCTTCAATGTAATGATAAAGGAAATAAATTCAATAATGATAACAATGCTTACAGTAAACGTTTCTTTTTATTTTCTATATATATTTTGCATACAATTTGGCGTTTTAAATTCGTTTTATCACCGCCAGATGGATTGATGTGCTTTTAGAACGCTTTAACTTTTTTTGAAAGCTCTTCGGGCTGTAGCCTGCATGCTCAGACAGCATAATCCGTCCATTAAATTATATATATATATATCTTATTTTGAATTGTATGGCTTGAACTAATTATTAATATTTGCTTGAAGAAGCTACCAATATAATTTTGAAAATTTCCTATTACACTTAGCTTTAAAGTTTATATAGGAGTAATATATTAATAGAAATCGTAGTTAAGGAAAACTTACCGTTTTAGCATAACACGGCAAGAAAATGTCCTAGTGTACTTAAAAATTTGAAGATTCTACATAAAGTCAAAATTTAGAAAACCTATACTTAACCGGCTCAGACTACATCACCATTGTAAATTGAATCTGCGGAAAGACCTGAACACTACCGATATTTCCGGCATTAGTTATACTGGATACCAGAATAGCACCTAGGGGCTGTTCCTCACTCAGTAAACTGGCTTTCACAAACTTCATTCCGAAGATCGAAAATAAAACAAACAAAAAGAAGCGCAAGCGGTTTTTCTACTAGTAACTACTTAACGCCTACTTAAAATTTTCCTCCAACAATTTCCAAGGAAGGAAAATGTAAACCATTCATGATTTATTGATTGCGAAATTTAGCGAAAAGCGGCTATTTCTATTTCTATTACTATAAAACTACGGGGAAAATTCTACGAGTTAGGCACTGCTGGTATGTGGAAGAGACAGATCGATTTCGAACTCACTTCTGGACAGACGACCGTACAGCGTGGAAGTACCGGGCAAGCTGCTGGCAAAAGTTATTAAAAAATAAAGAAAAATAGTAAAAGTTAAAATTGAAAAGAAAATTCAAGAAGTGTCTACAAAAAAAATGAAACCGGCAGGAAGAAGGAATTACCGACAAGACTACCAGAAGAAAATTAAAAAGGAAAAAAGTCGAAGAAATCGAGCGGCAGAATAAAAGAAGCAGAGGTCTCGAAGGAATTAGAGAAGGAGCTGGACAGGATCACATAGAATGAAAATGGAAAGATAAGTGGATCTGTTTTTAATTTCATTCTCTTGTTAAAGAAAAAAAATGTTTGGTTCTTTAATTATTTTTGTACTTATATTGAATATCTCGAGGTGCTGTGTGAATTATAAACTAGGAGGAAGGACAGCAGATATCTCCATTTAAGATTCTTCGATTAGCTAAAGTCGGTAGATTAAGCCTATACTTAGTCTATCATGATATTCGAGGGACACATAATAAAATTTCAACATAAGAAGCCTTGTAAATTTTCTTTGAGCAGATTCGATTTGAGCTGAGTATGAAGCATATAAAGGGCTCCATACTTGGTAGGCATATTCAACAATACTTCTCACTAAAGAAATAAATAACGTTACAATACATGACGTACACTTAAATGATTTCATAGTACGAAAAATGAAACCCACAAGACGGAATGCCATTGATGTTATAAAATTAATATGGGGGAGAAAAGTAACTTGGAGTCAAAAATTACACCTAGATCTTTGTGTTCAAAAGTTCTGGCGATATATTTATTATTGATGATATAATCGGAAAGACTGGGTTCCAGCTTCCTAATATGTTCCAGCGAATTTACATTACACCAGTTCACCAGCTCTATCAGATCTTCCTCCATGCGGAGACACTCTTCAGCAGTATTGATTACACGGAAAATTTTAGCATCATCTGCGTAGAGTTGACAGTAAGAATTTAATTGGGAGGGAAGGTTATTTATATAGGTCAAGAAAATGAAAGGTTCAAGAACGGTCCCTTGTGGAACACCAGATGTTTGCTTGTAGGAAGCAGAACGGAATCCGTTAAAGCCTACAATACTTTCTCTGTCCATAAAATACGATGACAATCAAACAATAGTGCTATTGCAAAAGCCCACTTTTTCCATTTTGACCAATGCACGTTTATGATTAATTTTATCGAATGCTTTTGAAAAGTCGGTATAAACACAATCAGCTTGTTGAGCTATATCTAAGGTACAGGCAACTGTATCCGTTTGTAAAGGATATTAGGAATTTTGTCCGGTCCAGGGTTCTTGCTACAGTCAAGCACTTCCGCTATATTAAGAACTTCTTGAAAGGATACATCGGATAAATAAATGTCTTCTGAGCCGATATTAAAACCAGATATCAGGCATGTCGTAATAGGATCACTATTTGTAAAAACGGATGCAAAATGCTTGGCGAGGAGAAGGTATCGTCAGTGTACACCAGCTCTTTCGGGTAAGTATTAGATTTCTTCAGGTCTTTGCAATTCGACCAAAAAACTTTAGGTTGATCCCTTAATGCATGTTTCGTTTTACTTATGTATTCATTGTAACATTCCTTGAGAAGTGATTTGCACTTTTTTCTAATTGCGGAAAATGTTTTGTAAACTTCGGGATCACATGCTGTTTTAGTAATAGAAAAAGAGATCGTTATATCGAGCGGTGGGTGATGAGGGTCTATACGAGAAATAGGGCATATTAAAAGGGGAACGTTAATCTTATCAAAAGAGATATTAAAATTGAAATTATTGTTGTACTGCTTCAGATCACATAGCGACATGTTATTAAGAAGAGAATGAGCAGGCATGCTATAAGCTTCAGATGCTTGCATCCCACCGTCAAGCGCTTCCAGTTTAAGTAAGGCAGATTGAAATCTCCGAACAGTATTGCCCGAATCTCGGACGGTTTCACAATACACCGTACTTGGTTGGGATCTTAACGCCAGACACCCGTTGTGAAATGACTCTGTCGTAAGTCAGTCAGGCAAAGAGTATATGACTGATTACTTTATAACACCACCCATTAGTCCGTAGTTATCTCGTAAGATACTCCGACCTTCCCGCGAACTGGATCAATTTTTGACACTTTCATCACAACCTCTTATTTAGTAAATTTCCTACTCCAAGTATCAAACTACTTTTGCGCAACGCATATGGCTTAATATGATCACTTAGCAGTTGAACATGGTTTCGGAGATATAGGGACTACGATGATTAAATTGACAATCATCGGACCTATCCAATGGTCTATAAACTTTTCCCCTCCACCCCACCGTTTTGTAGTTATAGCTCAACAGATTTAAAATTTTGGTATTTTAAGTCGGTTTTTATATTTATCTACTATTTTTATCAAAAAACACATCATCAATACGAATTTATCATATTAGATTTAAAAAGCCCAAAAGCTTGACTTTAAAATGATCTGTCACACTTTGTGTAACCTAAAATTTTCTGCGTTTTTTGCATTTTTTCCAGCGACAATGGTTTAAAAAGCTCATTCTCAAAAGATAATTGCGTACTTTCTGGCACTAATTGAACTTTGTCGCTTCATATGTTCAGATCGCTTACAGGACAGCCTGTATATCTCCACATAAAGATGATAGAAGGGTATCTGTTCAGCTACAAAAAAAAACAGTCCGGTAAATTACGGAGCTGTTTAGGAATGATTTGCATGGTGGGAAGTGAGCGGAAACATATTCCAGTGAGAAAAGTAATTAAAGCTAATTTATTAAAGCTAATTATTAAATATTATTCAATCAAGAAAAAAGGTAAAATCATTAAGGAATCAAATATTATAAAGACAAATTGGATAAAGAACCCAGCCCTGAAAGACCCGGACTTTAATAGGCTGGGACTTTGCGACGAGATACGAAGCCACCTACTGCAGCAAAACAATTTTGTCCTTGTTTTTAATAATCACAACATCCTTCAGAAGGAATTGGAAACAGGCGACCGAATAACGATACAATTAAATATGGAAAAACTTTAATCGATATATAAATTTTTGAATCATTACAAATTTCCCTGCTTACTTTCGAGAAGAGTTGTTGGGAATTTTTCTACTAAGCAACATTAACCGCAAGCTTAAAAGAACGCCAAAAATTTTAAAGAATTTCCATTAGCCAACAAACTAAGCATGAAAAAATTCAAAGTAGCATTAAAGTGGGCAAAAGAAAAAAAAACTGAATGATGAATAATAATGAGCGAATTAGTAAGTCACTCTCTCTAGCCATAGATTTCAGTCTCTAGAAGTAGGTAAAAGCTTAACAACAACAAAAATAAAATCTAGTGAAAGCGACTTGAAGAAGTGAGTTTGAGAATTTTGGCCCGTGTATTCACTCCGCCTAAGTACACCCCCACTCCTCCCTATTGCTCCCTCCTCACAGCTATAAACCTTCTTGAATTCTCAGTGGCCATATAGGAGTATGAATTTTTCCCATCTTGAGAACATCAGATATGGTCAAGGGAAGACACGAATGGAATGGTCCTATTTGGATGTATGTATAGATAAAAAGGATAAAAAGTTAAGGGCAGTGAAAAGTAATTCGTAGAGACTAAAAATAGTGGGGGTGGTAATACATTATTCTTTCAGTTATTGTAGGTTATGGTCTCATATAAAATAAGATAATATATTACGGTCCCGGAATAGACATCTCAAACGAAATCATGAACTCGTGACGTAATGGTACTTATTTATATAAGTATAGTTCCCTCCTCCGGTCCTCTTTTTACTCTCTGGAGAGCCTTATAGTTAAGCATATAGCAGCGCTCTCCTTGAACTGTTACAGGAGAACCCTCTGAAATCGTTATCCGTTTTTAACATTATGCTTTAATTTGCAACCCTCGTGCCTTTGGCATATGCAATTAGCAACTATGAGAAACTTCTTTGTTTGCAGCATCCCCTCTTGGCAACTCCATTTCATCTTAGTCGGGTGTAATTAAATGTAAAGAGCTTTCGTTTTACTGCTCTCGTATAGGGTACAGGTCACGGTAATATCTACTAGTTATATATTATATATATATATATATATATATATATATATATATATATATATATATATATTGTGTAGATGCATCTGTCTGTCTGTCTGTCTGTCTTTCTGTCTGTCTGTCTGTCTGTCTGTCTGTCTAAATGCATTCAACTGCAGCGTACCGTGAATCCTGATATTATATTACCCAGTTCTTATTCGTATGAACTTTTCTCGTTAGGTACTTATACTCTTGAATATCACCCATCCTGTGCAGAGGATTTTTTCGGGGTTAAATGAACACCGCTCTTTTCAATATATTCTCAAGAGCCAGGAGACTGCTGAGTATTAATTATTATTTACATTGTACCAGAGGGGCATTTTTACTAAATGGAGCTGCTAGAATTACGCGGGTATGTATGTAGGTACATATATATAGCATATAGATATCTCTACTATACCTAAGTGTAATTGTATTTACCGCAGAGCAATTTATTTCTCGAGAAAATTGATGCGGTATGCTTTCCATCCCTATAGAAAAATTTCAAGTGTATTATGAAGGAACTCCGGCGAAAAAACAATGTTAAAAGATTTTTAAAATTTTTAAAAGGTTTCCTCGAGCTCTGTCTGTTGGCCCGAAAATAAAGGACTTTGTAATAAAATTTTATGTTTTCGCCTACCGAAAATCCGAGGGTTTCTTTTATGCTATATCTAAGCATCTATAAACGGTATCTTAAGTGAATAACCAGGTGTCCATTGATAGATGTTTTTAAGATGAGAAAATATTTTATGAGAGGAAAGTGTGCTTGGAATTTTTGGTTTTGAGTGGGGGTAGTACGATACATTCAAAATTAAAACACCGATAATGAATATAAGTCGAACACTAAAATGTCGACAAAAAAAAATTTCGATAACAATATTTGTCGATTCATAAAAATGTCGAAAATAGAAAAGTAAAACGTAACTAATTATTGAATGATATTTATGAAACATTAAATTCAATTAAATTAAATTAGATACAAAAGCTAGGTGCCAAACGGACTCGCGCAAGAAGGTTCCGTACCATCGTATTCAAAATTTGACACTATGTACTCGTTATTTAGGCGTCATATGAACAAATAGTGCTGTCATTTGAAAAAATAATGCCTACTTAGGAAAAAACGCCGAAAAAATCACGTTTCTTGTATGGGCCCCCCTTTAATTTTTAATTTTATTTTATTTTTATTATTTGTTGTTATATCACCAATAGAAAAACATAGTCTGTGAAAATTTCAAACTGTCTACCTATTACGGTTCATGAGATACAACCTGGTGACGGACGGACAGCGAAGTCGTAGTAGTAATAGGGTTCCCGGTACAGTACCCTAATAAACGAGGTCCATTATAATATAAATCTAAAGTTCTAAATTAATTTTAGAAAAGAACCAAAAACTATATTGAAGAAATAAATATTCCAACCCCATTTAAGAACAGTGAGAATTATAAAAATTAATTCTTGGCAGTAATTAGTTATTTGAAAATTTTGCCACAATTACGGATGGTACATTTAAAGTTGTTTCAACCATAATAACTATTGATAATAATTCCTCTAACATCTGATTTTATTATACCATAGATGAAATCACAGGATATACTAAGTTTGTCATTGCATTTGTCACACCTAGAAATAATTATGGTAGAGCAAAATGGATTGGTCACCCACACATAATATTCAAAGTTATTTTCATATTTGCATGTCAGTCCGTCCGACTGTCCATCCGTCCGTCCGTCTGCCTGTCCGCACTATAACTCAGAAACGCGTTCACTTAGAATGCTGAAATTAAAAAAAAAAAGTAAATTTAAGTTCGAAAACGTGACCAATCGGGCAACTCCTTCGTAGGGTTGCCCTATACAAATTTCATTTTTCACTATAGCTGTGTTCTTTTGTGTCCGCAGAACAGAGCAGAACAAAAGATATACAAAAGAACGCCTCATACATTTTTATAGAAAGATTTAAATGAAGCGAACAATACAAATAGTTCACTTTAATCGACAAAACAATTTGTTCTCTGCAGTATATGGGAGTTCTACGACACAGCTTATATATTTAGACGCTGCCTGTCAACGCGTCGACATAGAGACCAGAATTTTGATATATGGTGTTTTCATAGTAATAGTAAATAACATTTCAAAAAAGGACTAAATGGGGTAACCCCTTCTTGGTGTTGTCATATAAAAATTTTGGTTTTTTTCATATAGTGTGAAAACGATCAGTCCTAGACGTTTTTATTCTACTGAAAAGTTCTTTATAATCTAAAATCCTCTGAAAATGGTTATAATCATTTTTACTATCCGACAAATCGTTCTAGAAACATAAGCGAAAAACCACTTCAAAAATCAAACTAGCACGTGATGGATAACCATACAAAATTACATATGGGCATTCATCTAGGGTATCATAAGAATTGGTCTTAGACCAATTCCAGTTTTTTTACTTGTTTTAATATCTATAATTCACATTGTTATGGTCGAAGCGTACACAGTTCAGTATGCTGCGATGTTCCACGTAGCCACACAGTTCAGTATGCTGCGATGTTCCACGTAGCTACACAGTTCAGTACGCTAATATATTCCACCCGACTGTGTGAACCACACCAGGGGTCTGTTCTCGCCGGCGACTGCAGTCGACTTTAAACAAAAAAACTGCAGTTGACTTTAGTCAAAAAGACTGCAGTCAAATTAACACAGCCTGGAGAATGTGTGAGTAAACGTCAAAGAGGTAAAAACGGAAATGGACGCCAGACGAGAAACTTGTGCTTCGATTATTAATTATTCGTTTAAGCTTCCTCGTACCTCAAAAAAAAAAGCTCTGAAATTAAAATCTTTTATGAGATTTGTTACATTTTTAGGTCTTATCTGATTCATCAATCACCATAAAATTTTTATCATCCATTTCCATTTTTAAAAACTTTCCTCTTTCCCGCGCGAGTTAACTTACTTCCACCTCAGGAGCACGAAGTTAAGTGACTCAAGTCGACTGCAGTCAAAATGACTTGACGACGTGAACTCAATTTGGTATACAGAAAGCTGTCATGGTTTTACGTGAGCACCTGCCATAATGGCTTAATCTCACGGCACTCTTAATGCACGGATTGAAGACAAGCGACAATCAACGCCCTTGAGAGGCAGAATATTATTTATATTCTGTCTCAGCAAGTACCAGTTTATGTCAGTGCATGCTTGACATTGGACTTCCTGGTCGAAGCAAAACCTACCTTAAATCTCTTCCGATCTCTGGGTCACGGCACCCGGTTGATTTAGCGCAACTCCACGCCGAGAGCTAATCCTCTAAGCATACATTAAATAAGCGACCATCCTTCAAATTCACGGACGCAGTATGCAATTTTGTCAAAAGAACAAACTACTCAGTTTAGAGAAGAATGTTCGCCCAAGTCATGCAGACGCAGATAATCTCAGTCTGCCCGCGATTTGGGCTACCACAACCACTACGATGCTCCCACAAGAGAGGCCTTCCCATGTTGAGGCGAATATTGCTCAAAGAGCTCTATTCGGGGCTCCTCAACCCCGTAGTACCAAGTTAGCAATGTCGGCTAACCAATTGGTATGACTTCGTATCACATGATCATACGATCATGAGTACTCCCAGTGAATCTTACATACAGACTGTTAAACGTTACTGGTACCTCCGTTCGGGCTTAATCATATTAGCACTTAAAAAGTAACAGTAGTGGACCACGACAAAGTTATGATCCGCTCTTTAGGCTAGAAGAGGCTTGAGACTAACGCCAGTAGTCTTATAGCATACCAAGGTACAAATACAAAGCTGCATACTAGGTCATATACGCGCTGGCTTCACTAGGTACACGCACAATCATCAGAAATCAGAAAGCTATGTCCTCAGCCAAAACCCTCGAGAATACTTCGCAAGCAATGAAACAGACTCCCTCCCTACCACATACGAGGCCCAACGGAGTCCTTACATTCTAAAATATTTGCAGTGTTCTTATGTAAAACTGACAAAAGTTTGACTTGAATAGCTCCTCCGCTCTAAACTACTATTCATACAGAAAAATGGTGTTTTGATAATCTTGAGCTTGCTTTCTTATCTTCCGAACCGTAAGAAATTTTCATACCTTTTGCTAACAAAATTATTTAAAAAAATTTATCTGAACCAAATAACTACGACTCCTCAAACAAAACTTCTCAGCTGAGTAATCATTCTAATGTCGCTGTGCCCTCATGGCATGCCGTGGGCTGATGATATCGAATGTAGCTGCCTACAGATTCGGACTACGGCTGCACATACACACATGCAATTATCACTCAGCTGCGAGGTATTGAGCGTAAAATGGTAAGGTTACTTTGTAATCAAAACTATTTTATTATTTTGTTAAGTAAGGTATATAGGAAGCATAGCTTTTGGGGAGGTAAGGAACCAAGCTTTAAATTACTAGAAGGCTATTTTCCAGTATGGATAGTAGTTTAGGCTCTATAGCAATTATAAAATCAATGTTTAGCACTTTTCCATAAGCATCAATATAGAACATTTTAGAGAACGGACTCCGAACGCACACATATAGATTTCTGTTTCAATGCTTGGGAAGTATTCTCGAGGGTTTTGCCTCAGCACAACGAAGCACGGTGCACATATATGTATGTATGGCTTTTCACATCCATTTATTCTCCCTTGGCAGCTCTGCGCTTCACTTGCTCTTTGCACCACCAGCCTACACATACAATTAAAAGAGCCGTATCCATGTACGCTCTGAGTACGACCAGAACGACATTTTCTGAGTCAAATTGACTAAAATCGACTGCAGTCGCCAACGAGAAAAGACCTCAGATGATGCCACTGATATCTGCCTGAGAGAAGTTTGATTTCTTTTTCTGAAAAGGGGACACTTCATGTCAAACAAACGAGGGAAAGGTTTTTCTGGTTGAGCGTCGAAAAGCCTGAAAGTGGTAAATCAAAATAGTCATATTCAAAGTGGATAAAATTAAACGAACCGAAAAAAAAGAGCAAGTATAAAGGTGCTAGCAGACTTCATGCAATGAACGAGAGACCAATTATGATAGCTGAGAGAGAAAACTCAGGAGAAAAGGTGGAAACAAGGAAAAGCCGTCTAAACTCATTTCATCCGTGAAACAAGGAAAAAATTTATCAATTTTTGCGATTTGGCGAGATCAGATGATGACTCCATGGTCCAACTAAAATAATACAATTAGTCTAAGACAAAAATAAGAAAACAGAACGGCAAGTAATCGAAAAAGAATTGTAGAGGTGAGCAAGTAGCACCGCGCACACCCCAATCCTCATTCATAAGGAAGACGAAAAGAGTCCGCATAAGGATGCATAAACTTTTACACAAAATCATGTGGACAAAATTGACTTAGTTAAGTATGTGAATTCTCGTCATCATTCTAATATTCGGTTATGAAATTTCGACCATCCAATTTTTGATAGACTCAAATGTTTGCAGTGCTATGAACCAGGTGAACTTAGTTAAGTACATGAACTACACTAGGATACTATTGGTAGATTACCACTTTAGTAAAATAATTTCAATGAGCTCAAATGCCGAGTTTTGTGGACGAAACGTCAATTGATTAAGTGTTTATGTTTTCGTTACGATCGCAGGATTGGAATTACTGTAGAAATTGATAACCAGTGCACGTAACATGTACGGTGGTATAACATTGATATAAAAACAAATAACATAGTATATAGTATATTCTAACGATTTCCGAAATAACGGGACTTTAAGATATTCGGGTATGTTTATAAAATTTCCCTGTAACTTCTGAATGTTACACCCTATAATAATGGATGATAATGGTTTAATCTTTGGTGGATAGACAATCGTTGGACCTTTCCAACAGTCTATATTTTTTTTCCATGCTCTTCTCCATTTTGACGTTATTGCTCAACAAAGTTAAAATTTCGGAATTTTTGGTTCACAGTTTCTGAAACATGTTTGCACTCGTTTCTGATAATGCGTCATATAAAAGATGGAGGAAAATTTCAGTTAAGTGTCGTAATTCGAGGGAAATAGTAATAAAGCCAGTGCCGGATTCAGAGATTAGTGAGTAAAATTGTAACAGAAATTGTTTTAACAGGTTAATTACTAAGTTTTAAAATAATTTCAGTAAAAATATCAACAAAATCCATTTGACTAGAGGACTGAAACTTTCAGAAAAAGAAATTGCTAAAATTTAAGTTACTGTCCAAATTGGGAATGTCAAACCGAAAAATTTGCGGGTGAAATTGGAAGATCACGTTCCGTGGTAAATAACTTCATCAAATTGGGAAGTCAATATGGGTATAAAAAGCATCCAGGACCAAAATCTAAGATAACTAAAAGGTTAAAAAATGTGATCGTTCAAAAAGCGGCGAAGGAAAAACTGGTTGCGTCGAAAATTAAAAGTGATTTAGGTTTGCCTGTAACTACTAGACGAGTTCGCCAAATTCTACATGATTCACAATACCTTAAGCGGACAAAATGATTGTCCAAACTGAGGCATAAGCAAGTACGCTTAATGTTCACTAGAAAGTACATGTCATGGAAGGAGGAATGGCGTAATGTAGCTTTTAGCGATGAAAAAAAAATTAATTTGGACGGCCCAAACGGCTTCCAGTTTTATTGGCATGACTTGAGACGAGATAAGGAAGTTAGCTTAAATAGGTATTTCGATGGCGGTACAGTAATGACGTGGGCAGCATTTTGTTATAAAGGAAAAACCCCAATTTGTAGCATTTCATCGAAGATGAACTCCGAAAAATACACTGATCTCCTGGATGAAGTGTTAATTACCTTTTCCGAAGTCGTTATGGAAGGACAGTTCATCTTTCAACAGGATAATGCACCAATCCATCGTTCGCATCACACCTTAGACTGGCTAAAGGATCGGAACATTGAAGTTTTAGAATGGCCTGCTTGCAGTCCTGACTTAAACCCGATCGAGAATCTGTGGGAGATTCTCTCGCGTCAAGTTTACGAGCAGGGTCGTCAAGTCAACAACGTTTTAGAATTAAAAGCACCAATTCAAGAAGCTTGGAGCACCATTTCCATCGAAACCTTTCAGGGCTTGATAAATTCATGCCCTGGTGCCTAAAGACTGGCAGGTAGCTTCCCAACAGCGAATATACATACGTATTCATGAAAATCTAATGAATGACTACATCGATGAACTTAATGAAAATGTAATCAAATAAATAGTCAGCTAAATGTAATGCAGAAAGTAAGGAGCAACTGGTTTTCCTCTGAAGTGGCACGTGGCATAGCAGACAATGAGTCACTGAGAACGGTGTTGCCGTAATTAGTACAAGGAATCACAGCTTAGGGTTTTAGTTCATATTGAGAGTTTTAATGAGCATGTTAGTGATGCGTGCTGTTGAGTAATAATATTTGTTGTGATTTTTATTATTTTATTTTTTATTTAAATTTTTAACTTACATCAACTTTTTATTTAACTTTCTCGTATGAGTTTTGGTGTTAGTATATTTTTGTTTTTTTCATTAATAAAGTTTCCTTTTTTATTTTAGTTATTATTAAGTTGGATTATGTATGTACGTTTTATTATTTATATTTTAATAAATTGCGACATCTTAACTGAGGCATTTTTATTTCCTCAACATTTTTCATTACAATTGTCACAGCATGAAAAATTTTGTGACCACCTGTTTCACTCGGTTTCTACTACATAGGATATAAATGAGAACATCAATGAAGAAAAACTTCTTCCACTAATGAGTGCTGCATATTTTGGAATCACTGAAATCACTGATTACCATGTAATGCAGAAAGTAGCCATTATGGTTACTGCCCTATGACATCGCACTGTAAATGTAAGTGATGATCTCAGTCAAAATGTAGCTATTGTAGCCATTTTAATTGATGAGAGTATTTATTCTTTCATTGATGGTGTCGTTGCTGGGTTGCTAATTGTCACACCTGTGGATGTTATTACCTTTAATATAGATACCAACAACAATGTATTAAATTTGTGAAGTAGCCTAAATGGGAGACTTTCAGAAATATTTCTTTACAGTGATCCCGGATCCAGGTCCAGAATGCCTTCTCGATGAATGGATGGTGAGTAAGTGTAGCAAGTTTAAATTTCTGAAAAGTTAAAAAAAATTTCAACAAAATCGTTATTAAGAAAAACCACAAATAAGTTTGCTGGTTCTGTAGCAATAAGGAGACTAATAAATACTAAATAGTTCTCCCCCTTGGGCACTGTCGTTAACCAGTAGGTAGGCATTTATATTTAAATAAGTATTTCATAGTGCTAGTTACATTCAGTTAGCGGGTTATACGTGCTAATAATTTGCTCTTGTTTAGTCAATAAAGGAAATAGCTGTAAGCATACGAAATATCTCCGGGTGTGAATATAAGAGACCAAAGATTGTATATTAAAAGTTAGCTTGAATTTTGTTAGCAAAAGCATTAATTTGGTTGACATGAATCAGAAGTAAAGTCTTTTATTCTCACTCTCCTGGAGCACTCTTATGTCCTAGACATACAGTGATTTTACCAGGCGGCTACGCGTAATACATAGTACAGCTTGCATGCAAGTTGCACTGTCATACTTCTTGCACGTGTAACCTCTACTGCCATGCTGGCAGCTCAGCTTTCAGTGAACTTGCATGACGAAATAACATGGCAGCTGAGATGATAGTAATTTGACAGTTTTCAAGATGGCGGAAAAGAAATGCTTGAGAGAAATTGATAAATTTATTCTGGGAAAATGAGATTTTCTGGGATCATTTGCATTACATTATTTACCAACACCTTCCTCTTAATTTTTTCTAGGGTTTTTATCATTCTGCTTCTTCGTGTATTGCTACACTTTTCCAATATACGCAAGGCTTTACTTCTCAATGACAATTTTTAAATGAACTTGCATGCAAGCTTATAAGACTTCATACGAACTGCCTTCTGCTGTCAAGTTTAAAATCGCGTTGGAAGGGAGGTTTGCATGCAAGCTGTACTATCTCGTGTAATCCCCGGGTTAATGAAGAAATTACTAACGACTCATTAGTCTATAATGATTTATTATAAACTGCAGACGCACAGCCATTTCTTTAATTAAGTTGTTCTGTCAAACGTGTTTTGATACACTTATGACATTAAAGAAGCGATATGGATCCGAATCAAGGCGATAAACTTTGCTTTTATTTATTTTAATTTTTATTTATTTTTATTTTATTCAATTTTGCGATTTGAAAATGAAAAAAATACATTTTATTAAAAAATATTTTGACATAATATTTTGTGCTTTATATTTCTTCTTTTTATTTTTCAAATCCACATTTATATTATATGCCAAATCTAGCACATTATCTTCATTATAGCTATAATGAAAGAAGAAAACACTTCATTAGAGTACTTCATTTTGATCTGATTGTCGAGCCAAAATGACGAATACTATGTGACACACGGCATTTTAATGAACAGTTAGTACTAATGACTCATTAGATCGTGCTGTGTGTCTATGGTATTACGATGAAGGTTGATTAAGGTCCGCTCCACCACTTTTCAGGTCATCATTAGGGACATTGCATATATGTGCCGGCAAATGTCACAGGGAGGTCGGACAATGAGTACATTCCATCCAGTACTTCATCCAAAGCTACTCACTCACTGCTACCATAACAACATACGGGCAACATCCATGGTCTATCTGAAATGCCAGCTGTTCATGACAATCTATGCGTTCTTGTGTGATTTTAATCTGTCTGATTTTATGTGATCGATTACTGGTGATGAAGAATCGTTACCTCCGACATAGAATGTCTAGTGATTGATACACTAAGTAGCCTGAACCTTGTTTAAGTTAATAATGTATGCAATCTATCTCCTTGATAGATTTTTAGACTTAAAGTTTTAGAATGATATCTGCTCGTCTACAATAGTTGGAATCAAGTTTTCCTTTAGTGAAGTGTAATATCCACCATAAAGCTTTGATTATGTATATCAAAATGTATAATTTTGACAAAATAATTTGTAACAACTCTGTAGTAAAATGTAACTATAGGAAAGCTAATTTCGTGGCTTGATATCTTTTCACATTCATACAGTAAATTCTTAAGTGTTATTCAAAAGGGCGTACATATGTATGGTTCCTCTTTGATATAGAAGTAAATCTTCACACCCAGTATGGTTTCATAACTCGCTTTTACGTGTAAAAAACGCCAAAAATAAAACACATAAGTAATATAGGTTGTTTGGGGATCGGTATTATTTTGAAAAATTCAAAAGATTTCGTAAGGAATTTGCTTTTCTAAATAAATTTCTATACAATCCATATCTTTGGTCAATGGAATCTAATACTAAAAAGAGCAGCTGGGCATTTTGGTCGTACATTAAGGGGGGTTATTACTGAAATCTTAAAAAACACGAAAAGTTAATACGAGTTTGCGTCAAATCTGTGCGTATTATCATGATCAAATATTCGACATATTTTTGAGAAAAAGCATAAACTTAGGTAATGACGTGTCAAAAGTAAAGATTTCGTGGTTTTATATGTACATATGTAATTAGCTATAGAAAATTCTCAAATCCATGAAATTTGCAAAGTTTGGTAGATAATAACGTAATAATGGTACATCAAGTAGATAAATTTGTACTTGAGTATGGAAGATCTTGAAGTGGAAGGGGAGGTGACAAAAGAATACTAGTATAACAGTTTTGATTACTAATATGGTATAAAAATGCTATTTTCAGAGACGAATAACTATCACAATTCTGATATTATTGGAAAGAAAGTTCAATTTGTAACAAAGATCAAACCTTTTTCTGTTTATTTTGAAAAACTCAAATTGTTTAGTGCAATGATAGAGGAAATAAAGTCAATAATGTTAACCATGATAACGACAAAAATTTCTTATTTTTTATATATTTTGCATACAATTTGGCGTTTTTAATTGATTTCATCACCGTTAGATGGAATGATGTGCTATCGGAAAGCATTCATTTGATTTGAAAGCTCTGCCGCGGGCTGTAGTGCTCAGGCTCGGAAAGTGTAAGCCGCCATTATATGAGTATAGATTTTGCGGAATATTTTAAGTTTTATCATTGGTAATTTCTCATTTTTGCTTCAGAGGCGAGAAATTATTTTGGCAGTTTTATTTATAATCTATTTGTTCCTAATTATGAGTAACTATTATTTAATCATGGGACGTGTTAATAAAATTCAGTCCAATAATTATGGAATAAAGAAGAGAAAACTGAATGTTACTACGTATGTAAATTTGTATATATGAAATATTTAATCCTATAAACCGTTGCACGGAAAATCGACCAATTTTGTGTATTTTTTTTTTATATTGACGAGATTTTACAAGAAGGTTAGCAATGCTGCGATCCGTATATGACCGAGATACAGTGTTTTGAAATTTAAAAAATGTGGGAAATTTCCTTAGTAGAGTAACGTTATCATCGTATCTCCATGAAATAAACGTTATTTATTTTGGGAAGCTTTGACGTTTCCGGAAAAAATTAATCAAGGTCATTTTTCTGAAAAATTTCATTCCAAGGGTAATGGATATTTCGGTTATCTTTGAATATCTCAAAATGTGCAGTCCCGATATTTTTTATTTTATTGTATGGATCTTAATCCCTAATGGGTTTCAGTGAAGATGTAGGAAGGAGAAAATGGTTGTTGATAAAGTCAAATCTAACTCTTTAAAATAGTTCTTTGATTATCTAGAGTTAATAAAATGGTAAAATTGACATAGTGTGAACATTGTCAAAATTATATGAAACATTACAACTCAGAGCTTTCGGAAGAGTTTTATTTGATGAGCGGCTTCAGTAAAATAAAATTTGCTCAAGCAACAAATGAAGCCAGACAAATTACAAGGAAAAGTATCTGACTAACAGCAAACAGCGCACACATTTCGTTCGCCCTTGCCTGCTTCTCACGCAAAACGTTTTTTAAGTTCCAAAAAAATCTATGAAAAATCCGACAGCAAATCTAAAATCTTCCCATGGTTATGCAATCCTACTGCTGTGCAGATGGTCGAATCGAAATGCTTTGGACTACAATGCACTCGAATACCATAGCATCATAAAGCTTTATTTCAATTTTCAAATTGCATACTTTTATGCGTTTATGTTCCACTGTGCTTTTGAGAATAGAAATCGTGAGCTTTTTTTTTGTGGTAACTCCCCTCATCATTATTTCCAAATTTAATGGAATATGATGGTATTAAATCTTTCAATATCCATAGTACGTGTAATCTGTTTGCAGGTTACTTCGAATCTGTGTGTATGAATAATTCAAATATAAATAATATTATTCTTCCGGATTTTCCTTATTCCCAACTAAATCTAGGCTCAATATGCTTAGAGGGAGATGACTTAAATAAAGCTATTATGGAAATGAAGTTAGATTATAGCCATGACTCAGATCTTATTTCACTCATTTTAATTAAATCATGCATGAGCGCCTCAGTGCCCGCTCCAACCTATTTGTGTAATTTGTCTTTAAGTACTGGAGTATTTATAGCTTCATGGAGAACTTCAATTATTAAGCCCATTTTTAAAGGTGGTGTTAAATACAAGATTGAAAAGTATAAACCGTGGTAGCTTATAAATATCATTCCAAAATTATTGAATAGCATTATAGCTGGAAGGATCTAAGGAATTCGTTTATTGATTGCAACTTCTGAAGTTGAGATAGTGGTTGCTCGTAACGGGGCCGAGCTGCTTCTACAAACAATCTCAGTCAAGTCTAATTAGGCATTCTTGAGTTGCATCATGTATAGTGACTTGATACACTTTCTGTAGTTAAACTAGGCTGAGATAACATTTTATTCAGAAGCACCGTTACAAGAACTCTAGTATTGATGTAGCGGTCCTGTGCATCTTTCATTCTGCCGTGTAATTTTCTTACGATAAGCTTAAGTTGTGAACTAATTTTTCTGCTTCTCCGCAGAGATTTATTTTGATTTTGATAACAAATTTTAAATCATCATCATAGAGTGGTGCAGAAGCTACAAGGAGATCTATAAAAACTTACCCAAGGCCCGTTAGCTCGGAAACCTGCATAATTTTTCTTGTCTAAACATGACCAATCTATAGCCTTCGGGTGTAACATCACATACAGGACACCCTGTATAGTGTGCAACTATAGTTTGGCCTTCTTTGGTAGTTTACCTCCTAACATCCTGTAACATTTTTTTTTGTATACACGCTGGAGACGACTAACGCCTAATGATGATAACAGTAACGTATCTAGGGGGAATCATTTATACTAATAAGTAATTATTTGAACAAAAATGCGTGCTGATCCCGCCAGTCTTTACCGACGTTGAAATTTTTAAGCTTAATCACGTATGTAAACAAACATCAGCTGTTAATACCTTCTTTAGCGCCATTGTTATTATTGCAAACACAGTCCTATCGATCATGGACTTCGCCGCCAATACGTGATAGTTAGCAAAGGTAACTTAAGAACAAGTTAAGAAGTAAGAGGGAATCTCCTTAACACTAGATTGCTTTTCAATTTCGTTTAAAAAAAAATATGTCTACAACGATACAATTTCCTAAACTTTGCAGACTTTGTATACATGATATAAATGCATTTATGAATAGTTGTATTTACCTCCCCCCTTCTCTTTGTTTCTGATATACAGGGTGTTTCCGCCTAGGAGGTCAATAGAGCAGGAGGTGATAGTACATAGATACTCACCTACGCAACATAAAATTGTATGGCAGGGGGAGGGCCAACAGTTTCGTAATTACAGTGTAATTGAGAAAAATCTATTTTTTCATAACACATCCTGTATCTTAAAATTTACAAGGTGTACGGTCACTGTCAATAAGTAGACGAACTAAGCACTTCGAATCGAAGGATTTATTGAAAGAAAACACAAGCCTTTGCCTGGCAAAATGATTATATCTAATTGAGTTCGCACTGATAACAGGTCTCGAAGCCGAGATGCTTATTCAACTCTATCTAAAGTCAAACTAACTGGCTCTTATTATGATGATGTGGTTGATTTACTGGTATATGTCTATTTCTTTTCTAAAAAGTCACAGTTAAGAGCTCATCGTATGCAGAACTTCATGGCCTTTCCAACAACTGCTCAACCAGCCGGGTAATCCTCTCGTCTCAAAAGTTATTGTGGTCTAAACTAAAAAATTTTGATTTTCTTACCTTTTTTCTTTATTTTTACCTCTATTTTTTTTTTTTTTTTTTTGCAAAAAGGTCACATAACTTTTTTTTATAAAAGCTGTAAGCTGTAAACTCTCCTCTTTAATTTAACCTATTACACCCTATGTGCTATCGGTATGCGTTAAAGAGTTATTAGCTCACAACCTATTTAGGCCGTACCGTAATTAGCCGATTTTAAATTACGTGTTTTCAGTCACTAGGAGAACAAATTATCTTTGAGAATAGGATTGAGAATAGCTTGTAGAGTAGACTAAGAGCCAATAACTCTTTAACGGTTGCGGATGCACATAGGATATAATAGGTCAAATAAAAAAGGAGTATCCACAGTTTACAGTTTTAATAAAAGCAAATTATATTAATGACCTTCCTGCAAAAAAAATAAACGTCAAATTAAGAAAAAGGTAAGAAAATCCGAAATTTTTAGTCTAGACAACCATAACTCTTCGGATGAGAGGGGTACGGGGCTGGTTGAGCAGTCGTTGGCCATAAAGGCCATAAAGTTCTGCATATAATGAGCTCTTAACTGTGACCGTACGCCCTGTACTTTTTAAAATATAGGATGTTTTGTGAAAAACTAGCTTGTTTTCTTAATCACCCTGTAACTCCTAAACGGTTGATATGGACCCCCTCTGCCATACAACACAAAAAATGTTTTGTTTATGTGAGTACTATCACCTCCTGCTCCATTGACCTCCTAGACGGAAACACCCTGTATGTATGTATTATACCAATATTGCCCAAAAGCAGTCATTTTGACTTCTTGGGTATTTAAAATTAATTAAATGAATTTTATTATTGAATTTCGTAAATTTTTTATTTGACTAATCGACCCCTGTATTGCAATTTCATGACAAGTGAGACGAACACTAAACATTCAAAAATCAAATTTTGCAAAAACAAAATTAAATTTTGCAAAAAAATTCAATTTTTCAAAAAAAAAACAAATTTTACAAAAAAAAAATCAAATTTTGCAAAAAACAAATAATATTTTGCAAAATTTACAAAAATTGATTGATTTTTTTGTAAAATTTGATAGTTTCTGTCACTGGTCAAGGTGTTAAGCACAGTGTAGAAACTCATTGGAAGGTGAGAGGAGATGCAGTGACTGTTGAAAAAAAAAGATTTATTAAACATTTTAAGTGCTTTGGAAAAATTTACATCTGAGGAAGAAAATATTAAAACGAGATCAGACGCTGGAATATTATTCAACTCAATGCAATCTTTTTCTTTTCTGTGCTACCTCCATCTATGGGAATCCGTCCTTTTGATAATTAATGACGCGCAAGAATACCTGCAAACAAAGGGATTAAACATCTATCAACGTGATTTAAAAATGAATTCATTACAAATTTATTTCATTGGACACAGGGACAAAAGTACAAAAAGCAGTTACAACAGCCAAAAAAATATGTGAAGCTCTAACTCTCACTGAGCGTCTAGTTACAAGGAAAAAAATTATTAGTGGTGCAAATTTGCAGGACGTGAGGCTATCTTTAGAAGAATAAATACAAAGTGAAATGTTTTTTGTCATTGGATGGACTTATCCAGGAAATAAAACTACGGTTTGAGCAACTACATGTTTTTGCAGCAAAGTATTTGTGCATAATACGTCAAGTAAATAACTTTGTGGATATTGACGAGGAACAATTTCATATTGAAAGGAAAAAGACTTATGTCTCTACCTGATGTACAACAGCAAGCAAAAGGTTGGAAAACGAGGAAGGCCTCTTGAACTTTTAATATTTAGAAAACTCTGTTCCCAATATAGTAATGTTATTAAAAAAAATTTTAACAATAGTCATCAGTGTCGCTAGTTGTTAGTGATTTAAGATTTCGAGTTCTAGCGATACTGTCAATAGAAAGAGAACTGACAGATAATATAAATTTTGACATTATGTGTACAATCTGTTTGAACAAAATAAATAAATGGTTTTACTCATTTATTTATTTATGTTCAATAATTGTTAATAACCACGTTTGATTAAGTTAAAAAGGCCGGCAAATTGGGGATCGCCCCAGGCGGGAAATTCAGGGATCGCCCCAGGCGGCAAAAGCTCTCGCTACGCCACTGGATGATAATAAAGTGTCTAAACTTTCCAAATAATTTGCAATCACTTATCTGCAATTGACGTTAAAATGAAAATTTTGAAAAAAAAATTACAAATGTTTTCTCGCCAAAATCCATATTCACCATAGAGCTGTGTTGTAAGATTAGAAAACCTCCGAATGTTACTTTTCATTTGACCCTGTACTTATCTGCAGTAACCCTTTTTTAGAAAAACCTATTTTTTTATGCATAATTTCATTAATCTTGCTACTGACAATAGAAATCCCAGTTAATTTTATGCATTTCCACACAAAATGATTAAAGCTAATGAAACATGCGTATAGAATAAAATGAATGTTAACATGCCGAGGTTTTGTAGTTTTACAAGACAGTTTTATGAAGATCATGCTTTCTGGCGGGAAATAGTTGAATTTAAAAAAACATTTGGAATATTTTTCGAAATATTTTTACTTTGACGTCCCAACATTGCGGCTGTGGTCGAGTCGGTTGATATGACGAGTTTTTGTCATATCGCCAATGAGCTCGAAGGCGCTCTTTTGGACATTGTCCAATAAAGCTAAGGCTTTGCACCCATAGCCCCAGCCCATATAAAGAAATTGTATTCCTTTCTAGATCTGATGTAGGACTTGTAGAGAAGCGCTACATTCGATGGGAGTTAGGAGAAAAAGTACCCAAAATCTCCTCTGCCCGCTCTTCTTCGCATATAATTGCTTATTCCACATTGAGTGAGATATCCTGGGGTATAGAGGAAAGACGCGAGTTCTGGGACACCCTGTATATCTATAATCTTGAGTATAGGGATCATGAATCTAAATTGCCTAATTATGCGACTCTGTTGGATATAGTATTGCAATACCGATTCAATTTTTTATTTTTCGCATAAGCAGAAATGACACAAACGGTTCAAGCCATTGCATTCACCCCATCAAAATGCCTTTCAACAAAAGGTTAATTATCAACTATGCTTCTTTTATTTTCTTTCCATGTAAAAACTTTTCTTAAAATATGAGAACTCTGAAGAAATTCGCTTTTCTCGCAGCATTAATTACAGCTTTGAGAGTCTCACTTCGAGTGAAAACAGTTCGCATAAGGAAAAACTTTTTAAGGACGACTGCGTGAGTGTTCGTATAGGGATTTATAGTGTACCTACATTGTATATTTCTCTTGAGAAGGCCACTCATTGTACAAGGCTTTGTGGGTTCATATCTGAAAGCTTTGTACCACTGATGGTCAGTGACATCGAAAACAATACATCAGCGCTCATGTTTTCTGCACTGAAAGTTATGTTTGGTGCTAGTCAGTCGACCGACTCGCCCTCACTCACCCTCAACATTCTTGGAAACAGTCCCCATCACACATAACACAACACAATCGTATGGTGTCCATCAATCAGTGTAATTCGAGGAATGTTTTTAATTACATATGTACAAGCAGCAGAGAAATATGATAAAATGTAAATTAACGTGTCACCAACAAACCCACAGACTTGACTTGTGATTAATGTGTCTCATTTGTATCTCTGGGACTGCGAGTCTGGAGGATGCTGCTGAGATTCGTATTCAAGTCAAGGACCCAACCGAAAGCTGGATGAGATATAGTTATTGAAGAGTCAAGAAAAGGAAAGATATAGTATTACAATATTTTGCGTTGCTCTTGTTTCCAACAGTTGTGCAATGTAGATATATATGTGAGTCAGATTTTTTGCGACTATTATTTTGTTCCAAGCAGGAGAAGGGGTAGAGGAAATTTTAATTAGGACACATAAGTAACGTTACGGAATAGAATGCTTTAGACGTTTGCTATTCAATTAATATGTAAACATCAGCACACTTGGTTTATGTAAATACACAAACAATCTTTGAGATGCAGGACATATGGACTTTCGAATACGTTTGTATGTAGTAGGTATGTAATGTAATGTGTGCACTTTCCTCTCCTAATCGAATTTTTTAAGAATTCATGAAACTACTTCAGTATAAGCGTTGAAAGCTAGATTTGAATGAAAAACGTTTCAACATCGTTCAGAGCGTATACCATTTTTCCATATTTACACAAGGTTCTTGTAACCATTTTGAAATCCTTGGGGAGGTTGTCAGAAGAATTCAAAATCTCTGTAAATTAACGCACCTACACAAAACCCTCGAGAATACTTCCCAAGCCATATGAAACAGAAATCTATATGTGTGCGTGCTTAGTCCGTTTTCTAAAATGTTCTATATTGATACCTATGGAAAAGTGCTAAACATTGGCTTTATATATGCCATAGAGCTTAAACTACTCCCCATAAAGGAAAATAGTCTTCTAGTAATTTAAAGCTTGGTTCCATACCTTCCCAATGGATTCACTTCCTATGTACCTTACTTAACAAAATAATAAAATAGTTTTTATTACAAAGTACCTTACCATTTTACGCTCAATACCTTTCAGCTGAGTGATAATTGCATGTGTATATGTGCAGCCGTAGTCCGAATCTGTAAGCAGCTACATTCGATATCATCAGCCCACGGCATGCCATGAGGGCACAGCGACATTACAATGATTACTCAGCTGAGAATTTTTGTTTGAGGAATCGTAGTCATTTGGTTTAATTTTTTTTAAATAATTTTGTTAGGAAAGGTATGAAAATTTTATTACGGTTCGGAAGATAAGAAAGCAAGCTTAAGATTAACAGAACGCCATTTTTCTGTATGAATAGTAGTTTAGGGCGGAGGAGCTATTCAAATCAAACTTTTATCACTTTTACATAAGAACACTGCAAATATTTTAGAATGTAAGGACTACGTTGGGCCTCGCATGTGGTAGGGACAGAGTCTGTTTCATGGCTTGTGAAGTATTCTCGAGGGTTTTGACCTACAGCATAATACGTAATACAAAGAAACTAAAGAATTGGGTCATAGGTTGTGACGACACGTCTGGTGCCAGGTCGCACATTTCCGTACACTTCAACAACTTTGTTATTAAACCTAGCAATATTAAATTCAAAATTCTTGTCTAGGAACACTTCGCTGAAAGCACAAAAAGCTTTAGCTAGGTAGGCTTTTGTAATTTTATAAATGTTTTAAAAAAGAATATACTTTGCATATGCAATCTCATTACTTTTGTTACCCTGTAATCATTCGTTATTCTGTGAAAAATATTCGTTACTTTCTAATTCGGTCCTTTCCGTAAAATACTCTTTTTGTGAAAAGAAGTATTTAGTTAAATATGATAATAAAAGTACACAATTAGAATTCAAGAATTCAAAGTGAAATTGGAAGAAAATGGGATCGGTTGCAGCTTCGCAGAGTTGCCATTTTAGCCGCTTTCTTATACTTTTAACCGGAAGAATTCCCCATTTAGCCGACAGACTATTTTTAGCCGATTTTGATATTTTTTCAGCCGATTTTTGTGATTGATGCAAAGGGCTAGTTTAGACGGCATAGTTTTTGCGCGCCGCGCACAAAAACTATACCGTCTAAACTCGCCCAAACTTCACTTGGTTTCGTCACGTGACCGACGGTTGCCCAATCAAAGCCAACGACTTATATTGTATTGGTTCAACCAATAAGAATGCTTCTTTCTTATACGAATGCTTTTAAAATCAAAACATTTACTTGTAGCCCTATAAGCCCTGGTCACACCGGAAGCGGCGCGACGCGGCACTACCCGGTTGTACGCGGCAAAATAGAGTGTTCACACCGGGAGTGGCGGATTTTATCCAAACGTATTCCAGTTCCGATGAAGAAGTCCGGTAATTAGTAGCTCTGCTTGAAGAAAAACAGCGAAAAATGATGAGGTTCGATTACAAAATACTTAAGAATGCAAAAAGCCTCATTTAACTAATTGTGCGGACTTATTTCGAATGAAAAGGAATTTTGTCGCCTGCGGGCAGCGGCAAAATTGTGTTTTTGAGTAATCTCCAAAATTGCCGCGCGGCAACTATTTTACCGTGCCGCGCCGCTCCCGGGTGTGACACCCACTATAATCAGCGCCAACGGCTTATATTTTATTCGTTCAACCAATAAAAATTCTTCTTTCTTATAAGAATGCTTATAAAGCTGTTCAGATATTTCTGTTCATATCGAATTGCTGTTTTTATTTGTGTCTCTCGGATTTCTGCTTGTAAGCTAATTTGCATGCTAAGACAATAAAATTTTATGGAAAAGTAGAAAAGATTATTATAATACCAGCGTTCAAAAATAGTTTATAAAGTTTCTGAGTGTAACCCTAGAATTTTTGTAAATAAATAAATCGACTCCCCGTGGGAATCTCCAGGATGGTGGATCAATTGAAACAATGAATGTTTATGGGAGTCTATTGTTGGTTTCATATGTGTATATAAAAAAAATCCAAATTAACTACAGTGGTGTTCTTATCACTGCTCCGTGGTGTAAATGACGATGTAAAAATGACGTAGAAATTGAATAAAAATCTTGCGGATGGCGTTACATTTTAATTTAACAATTTCAAAATTAAAGTAGCAAAATTGTTGTCTTATGTGTTCCATAAAGTGGGTTTCATTTTCTAGCCATAATCTCTATCTGCGCTATCTAACTCCTAGCACAAAACTTACAAATGCTAGTTAGGGAAACTATAAATTTATATATATTTTTTTTTTATTTTAGGGATAAATTGGATACCCTCTGCGAAGTTATATGTGGTATTAAAATGGAAAGCACCAACAAAAATTCATAAGGAATCTATTCCAGTAGCACTTCAAGGCAAAGTTATTGACTTAGCTGGAACTGGTTCAAGAAAACTAAACTGGAGCATTTATAGACTGCCAATTTTGCAAACTCTACTTGACAATCCTCAACTCAAAAATATTTTGCTCTAATTTTGTAACCAACAAGGGAACTATCATTTCAAATTTCAGAACAATTTGAACCTTTAAGTGGGTACAATATTGTGTAAATTATAACTAGATTCATGCTATACGAGTGTAAGATAATCATAGCAAAATATCCGACATGAAAATCCAAGTAGTTGAGAATTAAGTCTCACAGCATTTATCTGTTTTGATCTTGTTCAAATTCAAAATTATTTATGCACCTTTGTTTAAAGCTATGTACAATGTTGAGAAACTTGTCCATTTCAATGTTTTACTCGTATGACTATTATGAAAGGTAAATTGGGGTCGAATGAATTGAGTTGATATTATGTAATTAAAATAAAAAACTTTATGTACCCTTTGACATCAACATACAACCCTTAAAAAAAATTGTTGAACGAAACTTGCGTTATTGTTGGTGGAGTAGATATGACTTCACAAACCTTACCATTGATGAAAGAGGCGCATATAATCATGGCGCAGTGCGCATTGCAAAAATTTCTAAAAATTGTTGACATTTATTTGTTATTTCTATCTTTTGTGCTTGCCTGCGACCTGAGAAGGTGAGACCATTCATCAATCATCATTGTAATAAATATAATTATCGAAAAAGTTAAAATAACGACACTGCAACTGCACAGTAAAGTAAATGCAACAAGGAAGGGATTACAGTGTTGCGAGGCTCCTTCAAGTGCTTTCATATTAATTATTACAGGTTTACTCTGTGTTTGATTAGATTACAGGCTTGGGTACATGACTAAACCTCCTTTTCCAGTTTTGATTCTGATCTGAATCAACGAGAATTGAAGTGACAACGATTGGTCACTTCACTGGTCAGGTCAAGTCCATATTGTCAGTGATAAATGATGATGCACATGTAATGCAATGCAAGGTTTCCCCTTATCATGAAGTCTAGCTATGTGACGCTCTCAACAAGCTTCGCGGAGTGCAGTACGAATGAGAGACATTTCGGTGGACGAATGTACTTGTAATAGAATGCAGTCATTACAGAGCTCACCTTTGCGTGGTCTCCTTGGATGCTGGAATTGTAATAGACCAGGGCACCTTCAAAGAGAATTTAGAAAACGCCGACGAGTACAATTTCTAGATGAAAAATGAGAATGGAATTGCAAAGATATCGAGCTGGGTAACAGACTTGCAACAGATTGCAGTTATCACCGAGCACCCGTTCACGTAGTATTCTTCGATGCTAGGATTGTAATAAATTGGGACACCATCAAAGCGACTGCAGAAAACGCCGTAGAAGGGAATCAACAGAAAAAAAGGAAGAGAAGAATGTCCAAATTGACGAGGTAGAGAGCAAACTATTCTTAGAGAGACTAGACTCCAACCTTATGGCTTTGAGATCCAACACAGGAAAGGACGTATCCATGGCAAATCAGACGCCTTTATACAACGTCCATGCAAACCTATAAATGTAAACATTACGGCTATTAGAAAACAGCTACTATACAGTTGGTGACTGTGGAACCATCCACAGGTTGGGACAGCGAGAACTTGCGAACAGCGCAACGAGAAGATCCGGACATTTAACCTATTCTTGCTTGGAAAGCAGACATAGAAAAACCTGATTGGAAGGATATTTCGAGGATGAGTGAAAAGCTACTGGGCTCAATGGAATTCTCTTCATTTTGAATGCGGCAAGTGGGAAGCACCTAACGGTAAATCGTTCCGAATGCAAATAGTCGTTCCGACATCAAAGGTCAACGATGTTCTAGGTAAAATGCATCGTGGAACTTCTGGATAAAATTTGGGAGTGAATTAAACAATTTATAGAATACGAGAAAAGTTTTATTGGCTACATATACGGGAGGATGTAGAGAAGTGGTGTCGCAGATGCACTGTGTGTGCTTCTTATAAATGGGCCGCCACGTACCAACAGAAAGAAAATGTATAAGTGTAATGTCATAGCCCCATTGAAACGGTGAGCTGATGTAAAGGGGGCCACGATGGCAAAATTAGCAATAAATACCAATCGGATGAGGACCCGCTATGACTTTCGTGCGAATTCAGCAGGATTCAATGAAGGTGATCTTGTTTGGCTACACAACCCGAACCGACGTAAAGGACGTTCTCCAAAATCACAACAACACTGGGGTGGACCGTATTCAGTAGTAACTAGAATAAATGACGTAGTATACAGGATTCAACGTGGTACAGGGGCAAACGAAAAATCGTCCATCTGGATCGCTTGTGTCAAGACTACGAGCATCAAGATCGTGGACCACCTGTTGTTCGGGACGAACAATTTTAAGAAGGGGGCAGTGTTACGTGCAACAGAAAGAGACAACTGGTGACATCTACTGGCAATGGAGGGTAAACAACTTCAGGTTCGGAGAATCGATGATGGAATCTTCGGGAAGGTTCAGGAATAGAAGGAATAGAATAGTCAAGAAGCTTCTGGAATAGAACACTCCAGAATAATCTAGAGAGTTTCTAGGATATAAATATAACAGTTGTCACCGCCAGAAAAAGAGTCTTGCCTTATACGTCGCAGTATTAACAAGCGAAAGTAATAAACAGGCGGAAGTGTTGTAATTGGATTGCGATAATTGAAAGTACAGTGCTAGCGATAATTATAGTTAAGTTGATTAAATGAATGTTTGTGAATTAGATAAAATTCAAGTGAAATAAAGAACTTGTATATTAAATATTTAATATTGTGTTTTAAATAACGAACCAAAGGCCACGCTCGCAACAATATATTAAGAATCACTTAAGAAATAGATTAAGTGATGATCATGTAGATGCACTGAATGTAATGAACGGAAACAAAGATTTGTTAATGGCTATTGATAATGAAGTAGTACATATGTAAAGGTAGTCCTGAATTTTCTACAAATTTAATAATTTCAATAGTGATTTTGTATAAGCATTGCATTGCATTGTTGTTTTTTTCAGAGAAAATTGGCCGGTATTCCAAAACTTCCAGTTGCAATTTGCATAACCAGTTCAACCCTTCGGAGGTGACAAAGAATTCGCTGTCGAAATTGGGATTGGATAAGATTGTTGTTGAAATGAGTTTATTTCGCAATTCGCAGAATGCTTTATCACAAATTGCATAGAACTTGAAAGGGATATCATTTGTTCAAAAGATTTGTAAGGTATTTTGCAATCTTTAAAAAATTAGGTATGGCGATAAAAGCCCATGAAGCCAAGGAAAGCTTTAATGGATTCTTCCTTCTTGGGTCTGGAATTAGACTGGACTGGCTTTATTTTCTCTGAGTCCATTTTCAGTAATCATGCATGTGCCCTAAATACATAATTTCCTTTCTTAGGAAATGGCACTTGTCTGGTTGAATCTTTAAATGCAAAATACTGCTGTGAGTCCTTAAGGATGTATCTATGGACCACATGTATATGTAGCAATAGATACTTTGAAGTCCAGATAAAACATAAATCATGGCCCGCTGACAAGTAACAGGGGCGCCTTTTAAACCAATGGCTTATACGATTATACCTTAATATATAAAAATCCCGTGTCACTGTGTTTGTACACGCTAGTCTCCGAAACCGCCCCCCCCCCCCCCCGCCCAGATTTCAATGAAATTTTGTGAATGTGTTTGGTTGGTTCCAGCTTGAAAGATAGGATAGCTTTGGACACTATACATAGATGGTGCTGTTTGCCAGATCTAAGAAACAACGCGTCGACGTGGAAAGCTGAAATTTTATACCCGGCGTTTTCATAAAAATTGCAAATACAATTCAAAAATGGACCAAATTGGGCAACTCCTTCTTAGGGTTACCATACAAATATTTCGTTTTTTAGTATATATTTGGACACTGCCTGACAACGAATACACGTAGAGAGCTGAAATTTGGTACGTGGTGTTTTAATAGCTATAGTAAATAAAATTTTAAAAATTGTCTGAATCGGGCATCCCCTTCTTGATGTTGCCATACAAAATTTTGGCTTTCAGTACATATTTGGAAACTGTCGATCTGGAGAGCTCAAATTTTGTACATGGCGTTTTCATGAAAATTTCAATTACTAGTTTAAAAATGGACCAAATCGGACGACACCTTCTTGGTGTTGCCATACAAAACTTAAGGTTCTCACTATATATTTGGACACTGCCTCATGCGTCGACGTAGAGAGCTGAAATTTTTTACACAGGCCTTTTTTAAAAACAAATGTAAATTAAGTTCAAAAGTGGGATCAATCGGGCAACTCCTTTGTAGGGTTGCCATACAAAAAATTTGGTATGTGGTGTTTTCATAGCAATTGTAAATAAAATTTCAAAAGAAGACTAAATCGAGTTACCCCTTCTTGGTGTTGTCAAACCAAACTTTTGTTTTTCACTTAGGTACTTGGTAGCTGCCTGAGAAAGCGTCGAGGTGGAGAGCTCATATTTTATACACGGCGTTTTCATGAAAAATTTATATACAGCTCGAAAATGAGACCAATTCGGCAGCTCCTTCGTAGGGTTGCTAAAGAAAAACTTCGTGCTTTACTATATATTTGGACACACACACACACACACATTTAATAGCAAGGAGATACGATTCCCACTTTTATGGAATTTTGTAGGACATTTGTTGTCATTTCTCGAAGTTTTATTTAATTTATTTCTAGACTTCACCTTTTGTGAAGTGCTAGATGATGGAGATAGATTTTCACTTGATTCAGCCTTTTGTGGGGCTGTAAATGGAGATAGGCTTACATGTTTGAGCTTCGTCCTCTGTGAAGCTATAGGCGGAGATAGATACTCATTACTTGTTATTTCCTCTTTGTTTGGAACTACTGATGGAGATAGATTCACTTTAAATTACTGTTCAGCTTAACTTCATGTCAAGCATTAGGTGGAGATTGATTTTCGTTGCTTTGTGGAGTAATTGAGGGAGATGGGTTTTTGTTAACTTGATTGTTGGAGAACGTTATATCTGTATATCATAAACTTTTAGTTTGAGACCTCTTTTCTGGGTATTCGCTTTTCAAAAAACCGAATAATATTGCTCATAGGGATAAAATTCATTTGATTCGTTTATTTGCAAGGAAATGCATTTATTTCTATAATCGATACTCGCATTGTATCGAGATAAGGAATCATGGCCAAGCAGGCCATCGTATGAGAGGATGGAGTTGTTTTCCTCAATTTGAAATGGGTATTCTAGGTTGGAGTTATTATGCGCAGATTCCAAAGTTAATTTCACAAAAATGAGTCCTTCTGTAAAAGTGGACTCTGTAAACAACTTGTTTACATTACAGACAGCATTTCTGTAGGAGATACTATCTGATTTTAATGGAATTAATTTAATTAAACTGACCTCTGCTCCTGCATCTATTAATAATATAAGCTTTGGAGTAGAGCAGATAACGACAAGCAAAGAAAGAGCTAAAGAATTTTTATTTATTTGAATTGGGATACATATTAATTTACTGTTGTTTAGTTTTCTACGACAGGTTGCCGAAATTGACCTGCATCCAGTTTCCCTGCCTGAATGCCGATGAACTTCTATTGTCCTTCTATTCGGTGATGAAGATCTAGCCGGATGATTGGCTGCTGCCAATTCCTGTTTTGAGGGTGTTTGTTAGCCGTGCGTGTTGATGGAGTATTGCTTACCATTTGGAAATTGTTTTGATTACCTTGGCTGCTGTTAAGACGAGAATAGTTTGCTGCTCCCATTCTACATTCTTCCAATGAATGTCCCATCCGATGACAATATCGACATGATGAGATTTGTAATTGGAATTTAACATTATTTGAAATGTGGAGGACGTTGAAATAGCGAATTTGATCTTTGTATTGCGTTTAAATGGATGGGATAGAGCGTTGTGTGACTGGGCATCTTGAAGCAACATGCCCCAGTCTATTACATTTAAAACATTGCAAATCTTGACTTGTATTCTGTCTAAACGGAATTTGATTTATCTTGTATGTAATTCATTTTAAATTTTTCTTCCTTAAGCTCTAAACTGTTCCTGAATCGGCTGGCTGAAGTCGTCCGTTGAATGTCCGAAGGTAGAGAGTTACAGATACTTGTTATACATGTACAAAGTAAGAACGCTGTCCAAGTAACGAGCGTAAGCAAGAAGCTGTCGATGTTTTTCAGAACGAAGGAAATTTAAATATTCATAAAGATACCCAGGTTCTTTCGTATATATAATTTTATGCATGAAAATTAAACTCCTGTATTTGCGATAAGTTTTAATAGAACATCCAAATATTTTGTGTTGATACAGACTTATCGTGGTTAAAACGTCGCAATCCGTAGATAAAACGTACACAATCGTTATAGACTACGTCAAGTTTACGACTGCAGACAGAGTTCAATGACGGAAACATTAAACTGCCATAACTAAAATGTGGCATAACCAAGGTTTTCATAAGCTTAAATCTGGTTTCTATGAATAATACCGCTGCAGTTAACCATAACTCTTGTAGACAGCCATAGACTTTGCTGATAAGAGCCTTGATAAAGTCGCAATAGGTCATATGATCATTCAACATGACACCAAGATTCCTGACTGCTCTTATATACAGCAAAGGAGAACCGTTTAGAGTTATCGGAGGTACACATTTACGTCAATGTCATTTATATATTGCAACATGCAGAAAGATTTACTGGCATTGAGTGCCAGATTATTTACGATTGGCCATGAGTAAATTCGTTGAAGATAGTCATTCATGCGTGGTACCCCATCGTTGATCAAACCAATCGGTCTATTAAGGTATATTTGAACGTTGTCAGCATACAGATGTACTTTGAATTTTTAACAAGACTAGGGGGATCATTTATGTATAAGCTAAATAGCAGTGGTCCCAGAATTGAGCCTTGTGGGTAGCCACAGACTAGTGGTAAAAGCTTCGAACAAACATTCTTTAGTTTAACTTGTTGGAACCTATCAGACAGAAAACTTTTTATACTTGCAATGGCTGACGAAGAAAAGTTATACAAAGAAAAAGCAATGTTAATAATTCAGAATAATTCGCACTGTAAAAAGCCTTCGAGAAGTCCAACAAGGACAGCAACCCAATTTCACTTTTGTCAAGTGCAAATCGAAGATCTGTAACAAAGCTGTCGCGCAGCTATGTCCACGACGAAAGCCAAACTGCCAGCATGACAGTGAACATGAGCTTTCAAGATAACCAAGCATTTGTGATGTCATTAGCTTTTCCAGAGCTTCGATAAAAAGCAGAGCAGACTGATAGGATGGAAGTCTGAAGGTATAATTCCAGCGAGTTCGTTGTTGCAATAGGAAATATAGTTGCTATTTTCCATTGGGTGGGAAAAAACCCAGAGGTCCGACTGGTGTTGAAAATATGGGTTAAGAATGGCAATATGATCGGGAAAAAGCTTCAAGAAGCAGGGAGAGAGATTATCGGGGCCAGTAGCGTCAGATCTTATTTTGTATATGGTTCATAGTACTTCATCTTGGTCGAAATTTCTGAAACTAAAATCTTCATCATTTAGCATTGGAGGTACAACACTATCTACAGAAGATCCGTTGGTTGACACTAACGTATTACTAGCATTCATGATGTATCCATTTAACTCACCTGCATTGAAATTACAGACATCTACTTCTTTTATCTGAAGTTTGCGCAAATTAGCCCAGAAATGTTTTGGAGACAGATTGGGATCAAGCTTTTTATGATAGTAGCGGCGCTTACCGCAGCGAATTTTTGATGTTACTATATTTCACACTTTTACATATATCTGTTTTGCAGTATCAGTTTTGAGCCTTTTATATTTTCGATACATCATAATCATGCAACATTAGAAAATGTCATTGCAATCATATGCACATTTCTACAAATTGCAACATAAAATGCAAAGTTCAACTAACTTCATATAAACGAAAAATGTATAAGTTTGAGAATCATTCACATCAATTTCTCAATTATCAAAATGTAAAACTCAAAGTTCAATTAACTTGACATGAATAAAAAGTTCAATCAGTTCGTGATTATTTGTGATTTATTCATATCGCAATAATATTCAAGCATATCAGATTATCGCGTGACGGAAGCACTAAGAGAATACGTACAGTGCACCTGATTGCACAACAATGCAGTTCACATGAGGTCACTGATCTTTTGCAATTATGCAAATCAATTAGATTGTAATTTTGTTGATTGTCACATAGGATATGGAATTATATATATAGAGTAGCGTTAAACAAAAAAAACCGTGGGTATAAAGAATTATCCATCACAGCGGAGGGACGTCTTTCATTCTTCATTAGATTACACAGGCAATTAGCCAAGTACTCACTCGGCGAAGATATAGAGGCAATTTAGGCAGATTCAATGGTAATTACGGCCCTTTAGCCTTTTGAGTGATGCGGCGATACGCCGAATATATTCATGACATTTTTAATTACTTATTTTTCATCATAAGCAGATCCGTATACTCAGGAATATTCGCCCCATTGCTGGCAACAACAATATCGAGAGACTTGTATTAAAACTCTGGACAAAACCCTTTATATTTTCTTATATCCTCTGCTTACAATTATTTAATTGAGTCTGCAAAGTGGATCAGGGAATTTTTAGCTTGAAATTTTGTTCTAGGATTGATTTTAATTCAAGCCAATCTGATATTTGATTGTACCTAATATATAGGTATCATACGCCTCTACAGATAATCTACTCCTTATTAAACTAAGGAAGGAGTGTTTTATATTTCCTTTACACTCAATTTATAGTTTGCTTCGATGATAATTTTTTATTATAGATTTATAATTTTGCTTTTTGTGCAGTCGAGTACAAGCACACTTTTCACTCGACGGGACTTAATAACGAATTCACCGAAGTTTGGCTGGCTGTCCCCTGGTACCCATGCTAATTCCAAAAAGTTTTTGATTTTTTTTATTGCTTTCTCACGACGTAGAAAAAACGTACGCGAGAAAATGCGAAAAGTTTTGATGCAGGTTAATTGCATCAAGAAACTGTAATCTGATATGCTTGTTATCGTCACCTTAAAATGATAATTTTAAAACGGTAAGAAAAATTATATGTATTGAAATGCAATTTGGAGGAATTTAAGCGTTATATGTAAGTAGGTACTATGTACATGCGAAGAGGATGAAAACACTGTATGTAGGTAAATAGGCATATTGTGTGATTGGAATGTGTGTCTGATAATAAAGTACAATTTATGGTTAATTGCATTTTATTATAATATGGGAGACTGGAATTGAACGAAGTTTAAGTTAAATTAAATTGAAACGAATGAAAGTATCTTTTGTTTTCAGGGCTACATGTTGCGAAACATTAATATATTATATAGGACAATATATTAATGTATTGAACTATGGTTGTGAGTCGGCGCATTTGGTACCTGAGTTACAGCATCAGTAGAAAATGTGGAAAAACTTATACTGTGGGATGCCCGTTTAAAAGAAGAGCGAAGCTGCTTGCAGAAATAGTTGGATTATCGCCTGCAACCATTTTGGAAATGCTCCATAATCGACCATCTCGAGTGCTCAACCCTGAGTTTTTAGACCTCTGATACCGGAAATGAATCTTGGGCTCATCACTATGACTGTGAGTCGAAGAAGGAGTGGCATAAAAAGGGTACAACACTCCTAAGGAATTTAAGGTTTCAACGTCGACTAGATATTCATTGCCAATATTTTTTGGGATACACAGGTTATCCTACTGATGACTATAAAGATAGAGGTGTTACAATAACGGACGTATACTACGCTTGACTGCAAAAATGATTGCATTGATAGTGGTTGATAAAAAAAAGACGGGGAAAATGGAGCAAAGGTGTGTGACAAATAATGTGCCCGTGCTCACGAACAAAGTTGCAATGGGGCTTCGAAATTCGCAGCCACTCTCCCAATAGTTGAGACCTTACCTCGTCTAACTGTTATTTGTTCCCAAAGATGAAGAAAAACTTTCGAGGGAAGAAATTTAGGGACGAGGAAGTGTAGCTCGCGATTTTGCTCTATTTTTCGGCTAAAACGTTAACTTTTCTCCAGGGTATTAATAAACTAATTGATTTGTTTCAGAAATGCATATGAGTTAAGGGATATATTTTCACTTTCTTTTCCATTCATTCCGCGAAACTATCGTTTTCTGCTCATCTAATAAAATAAAGAAGATCCTGCATTTTATGGCTGATTTCTTCACTTCTGTTTCATTTTAGTCATAGTTTAGGCGATTTTAACGATCTCTGGTTAAAGTAATCATCTGAGCATTGTATACAAGGTTGTAGACGTTACTCGTTAGTTAATAGAAATGTAAATAAAATGAAAGTGATACATTAATAAATTAATGCTAAAATTTAATTAAAAATTCCTTTCGTATAAGGCCTGGGCTAGAGAATATAGAAGAGATAAGGAGGCCATTTCAATTTCGCGACCAGATAAAATATTTACATTTTCATCTTCCATTTTTCATTTTTCAATTTACATTTTCAATTGTCATTTTCAAGAAAAGAGGGTTTGGGGGCAATACTTATATCAATTTCGATGGGACTAAGCAAAATCCTCGAGAATACTTCACAAGCCATGAGACAGACGCCCTCACTACCACATGAGAGCCCCAACTGAGTTCTAACATTCGAAAATATTTGCAGTGTTCTTATGTAATACTGACAAAAGTTTGATTTGAATAGCTCCTGCGACCTAAACTACTATTCTTACAGAGAAATTGTCTTGTGATAATTTTAAGCTTACTTTCTTATCTTCCCAACCGTAATCAAATTTTTATATCTTTCCTAACAAAATTATTTAAAAATTGTTATCTCCACCAAATGACTACGCTTCCCCAAACAAAAACTCTCAACTGAGTAATACTTGCATATATAATGTGCCGTGTGCTGATGAAATCGAATCAATCTGCCTACAGATTCGGACTCTGGCCGCATATAAACTATTGCAATTATTATTCAAATGAGAATTAGCGAGCGTAAAATGGTAGGGTTACTTTTAAATCAAAACTATTTTATTATTTTGTTAACTAAGGTGTTAGTAATGGTAGCCTTTGGAAAGGTAAGGAGCCAAGCCTTAAATTACTGGAAGACTATTTTCCTGTATAGATAGTAGTTTAGGGTCCATAGCATATATAAAGTTACCTCGCTGTGTCGTTGACTGCTTTTTGCCTTCAGTATGCAGAATTTCAATTTAGATTTCTGCAACATTCGCGGATTAAGAGCAAATCGATTTTCGGTGTACTGCCACCTTAACTCAAAAAATCCGGCAATTCTTGCGCTAAGTGAGACCAAGGTCGTTTCTGATGCTGATATTAATCAGTATCACGTCCCTGGTTACAGCTTCGTGCTTCTTTTTTCTCAGCATAGAGGGATCGCAGTATATATTCGGAATGATGTGGCCTTTACTATTCTTCAAGATTTTCCTTCTGCCAATCCAGAGTTTAACTATATCTGGATTAGGTTCACACTTCGCGATTTTAATGTTCTTAATATACCGTGGCTCAGACATTCTTCTACCACAAGTCCTGCGGGCCGTTTCGTTGAACTCTTCTGTGAATCATTTAATTTACAACAGCTAGTGGATGCACCAACACGAATTCCTGATGCAGCTGGAGATAAAGCTAATTTATTCGACTTGTTTCTAACATCTCATCCTGACAAATATTCCATCTCAGTCGGTTCCCCTCTCGGAAATTCAGACCATTGTTTAATCACGGCTCAATTTACCACCTCAAACATGTGCCGCCCTACATCTCCACCAACAAGTAGGCTTCTTTGGCACTATAAGAATGCTGATTGGGAAAGTCTCAATAAGTATCTTAGAGAAATTGATTGGTCGGTCTGTTTTGCTTCGAGGGATGTTGATGAATGCACATTAGAATTTAGTAACATACTAAATTTTGGCATGCGTGAATACATTCCATATTCTTACAGCAGATCTCAACAACAGCATGATCGCTTCTGGTTTAACGATAAGTGCAACCAAGCTATAAAAGCGAAAGAGTCTGCTTTTCGTGCCTATCAATTGCATCCATGTCCGGAAATGAAACAAGTCGACAAGACAGCACGGAACACCTGCAAGTCCATTATCCAGAGAGAAAAATTTCTTTTTGACCAGAATATTAGACAAAGAATCTTGGCAAGCCGCAAAGGTAGCAAAGGTTTCTGGTCTCTGGTCAAAACCATCAGGAACAACTTCACCAGTTCCTCTATACCTTCACTACTTAATAATGGTGAAATGATTGTTGACTCCCTGGATAAAGCTAATATTTTAGCTGCTAGATTCGCTTCAAATTCTTGTCTTCCACCCACTTCACAAACACCTGGTGTGCATCGCCCGTGTGAATGTGTACAAGAGCCAATACACGTTCGTACGAGAGATGTGTTCAGGGTCCTTAAGGAGATGAACGTCTCCAAAGCCGCAGGTCCTGATGGTTTTTCGCCCTTGTTAATTAAAAGCTCATCCTTGGCTAAACCTCTGCGCAAACTATTCTACTTGTCTTATTCGACAGGAAAATTCCCAACTGCTTGGAAACTAGCTCACGTTCAGCCTATTCCCAAAAAAGGAGAGGGTAGCGATCCCTCAAATTATCGACCAATTGCGATCACTTCGATTCTTTCAAAGGTTTATGAATCTATCATTAACTCAAAATTAATGAAGTATCTAGAAACTAATCGTCTCATCAACGATCGCCAATATGGCTTCCGAGCTGAACGCTCATCTGGAGACTTGCTGACCTTTCTGATGGAGCGTTGGAACCGTAGTCTTCACAATTTTGGTGAGTCTAAAATCGTTGCCCTGGATATTTCAAAGGCCTTTGATAGAGTCTGGCATCCAGCCCTTTTAGCCAAACTTAACGCACTTGGTCTCTCTCCTCCTCTTCTATTATGGATTGAAAGTTTCCTATCTAGTCGCCAAATACGTGTTGTATTAGATGACGTTACATCTGAACCGCATCCCATAAATGCCGGTGTGCCTCAAGGCTCTGTTATTTCTCCAACTCTCTTTTTAATTTTCATTAATGATCTGCTTTCCCTTACTTTCAATCCCATCCATAGTTTCGCAGATGACAGTACTCTTGATTTCGCTTACTCCTTTGACACTCTTGCGGACTCTAGGGGGAACGCCGCATGTGTTAAAAGAGATTGCATGACTAGATCATTGAATAACGATCTTAACAATATCCTCGCTTGGGGCAAAGCGAATCGCGTCGAATTCAATGCATCTAAGACCCAAAGCTGTCTCATCTAATTAAAACAAGATCATAACTTAACCACACCCGTTTCTTTTGATGGAGCATTAATTTCTGATTCACCGTCACTAAGCATTCTTGGCATTAATATTTCTAGTAAGTTAAACTGGACAGATCACATCTTCTCTGTTGCCAAAGAAGCATCGAAATGTCTTGGATTTCTGAAAAGGTGTAAGAAATATTTCAGCCCGTCAAATCTAGCGCTCCTCTACAAGTCCTACATTAGACCTAGAATGGAATACAACTCCCATATATGGGCCGGGGCTGGTCGCACAGCCTTAGCTTCATTCGATATTGTCCAAAAGAGAGCCTTCAAGCTCATTGGCGATTTGGCAATAACTTGTCATATCGACTCACTCGAGCACCGCCGCAATGTTGGATGCCTTTCGCTCCTTTATCGCTATATGCATGGTCAATGTTCTGATGAAATCTCTAGTCTAATCCCTTGTAGAATGATTCCTGCACGCAATACTCGCGCTGCAAACCGCGCACATCCCTTAACCCTTCAAATTACTTTCGGCCGTACAATAAAATTCCGTGATGCTTTTTTATCCCGAACAGTGCGAATGTGGACCAGCTTACCATCTTCTGTTTTTCCCCCGGCATACAATCTGCGGAAGTTTAAGGGTGACATACATCGACACCTCCGCCATTCTCCTCATATGCCTTAATCCTTTCCCTATCTCCTTCCTGCCATGCTGTGCTTTGCATCATAGGGTATCCCCTGAGCTTGGCTTAATAATATAAAAAAAAAAAATGTCTGACACTTTTCCATAAGTATCAGTCTAGGACATTTTAGAGAACGGACTCACACGCACACATATAGATTTCTGTTTCATATGGTTTGGGAAGTATTTTCGAGGGTGTTGGACTAAGTCAGTCTTACACTTTTTCTAGAACTGCTCACTTTTTCTGGCGTGTGGAGCACTGAACCCATCGAACATATTTCTGTTATATTCATTGTATTGTTGCAAACACGTAATATATTTCGGTATATGCGTACCTGTCAAACGTAATAAATGTTCTTTATTGATATACGTATATGTGAAAAAATCCCTCTTAACCTTTATAAAAGTTACTCAAGTAAAATCTTTTATTACATTTAACTCGAAAACTTCACAAATAATCATAATCGCCCAATTTGACAGAAAAAGTGACAATTGAACTTCAATATATATTTGTAACACCGAGAAAAATCCAGTGCAAAGTAGAAGAAGTTTATTGCGAAACTAGTTTCGCACTTCTACTATAAAAGTAACCCCATCTCCCATCGAACATTTTCAGTGCTGTACTACTAGAAAAGTGCAACACTGTTTTTGCACTGAAGTTCCAACGAATTTGCTGTAAATTTCATTAGAGCGACAAGTTGGAATTTATGAGCAATGTCTTGTAAATGTAGAGGGGGGGGCTTGTTGTGGCCTAGTTGCAATAAAGGACCTTCCAGGGATTCAATTCAATTTAATAATCTTAGGCCATAGTATAATATGATATAAGATTCTAAAAAAAAGAGAATACAAAAAAAAGAAGAAAGAAGAAAATAAAATAAAGTGAATACATTATAAGTTGACAAAAAATTGTAAACTTTCAGTCGTAGAGTCGAGATCGAAGGAAAAGTTACATATAAAGTATAAGCGGTTTATGGTTTATGATGTTAGATTATCAGCAGGGATATATTGGATAAGAAGCTTCCGAAAGATACCCATCGAGCGCGTTCCTTACAAATCAGCAAGAAGTGAGTTTCACACACGAACTGTTTGAACGAAGAAAGAGCTTTCCAGAATGGAATGTCTGTGTCGAGGTATCTAGAATATAGCATGAATACAAGCTCATTGTACAAGTAGGTGGGATCTTTTGAATAAATAAGTTTATGCAGGAATATTAAAGCCTTGCGAACCAAATGAAATTCAAAGACCAACCAAGTAGAGCTTTCCGATGTGCGGAAACATGCTCAAAGAGTTAGGGCCCAAAAAAAAAAAGTCGCGGTGCAGTCGATGTAAGCAACATTTATCTTTCTTCTATAGACTACGTCTATATGTGGAAAAATCACGCTGCCACTGATAAAATAAGGCTTGAGTAGTGTTTTGACAAGCTGCAAGCGTAATGACCTTGAGAGGATACTAGCCGATAGTCAAAGTCTGCGGAAAACAGTGTAAATTCGACGAGCGACACTATTGATATGGCTACAGCACATCACCGCGGCATTGGAATAAACTCCCAAGTTCCTCACCAAATCAGTATCTCGCAAGATTTTCGAATTAGCAAAGAGAGTCCCTCTAAACATCACCATCGACTGGGATTTATCTGGATTAAGTATCAAATGAATCTCCACAGCCCAATTTGAAACCTCAACAATTGTCCATGAGGCCGATTGGACGTGCTAAATATAGCTGAACATCATCCGCATAAAAGTGAATACTGCAACCCTTAATAGTATCATTAATGTAACTACAGAACAATTATGGTCCTAGTCTGGATCTTTGGGGGACGCCACATGTTAACGACAGCGCATTAGATAAAGAGCCTCCGACCTTAACCTGTTGGGATCTATCCGACAGGAAAAGTAAATTTAGCTAACGGCAAACGAAGAAAAATTAAACTTACCTGACAATTTAGACAGCAATTTAGAATGGCTAAAACTACAAAATCCTTAGATAGAGAAGTCCGACAAGACCAATATTAGTCGATACCTTTAGGAGATCAGTTTCACAGTTATGAGAGGCGCGAAGACCCGATTGCTAGCTGGCTAAGTAATTATTGCTCTGAATATACATATTCGATTATTTCAAGGGACATGATTTTTTCAAGAGCTTAGGATAATCGGCCTGGAAGTCATTCAAATGGGCAGGGATCGCAACCTTTTTTCAATCCATCCCATCCATCCCCACAATATTACCTGTGGCATTCTCTATAATAGTACACGAGCAAAAGGATAGCAAAATCTTGTCTCTATGTATGTACATACATATACATATGTATACATCTAACTGTTCACTTTTTTTCGAAGAAGCAATTCGAGCAAATAAGTAGAAGTTAGCTGTTCACTTGGTTGTTCCTTAAAAAAAATTCTTTCTAATTAAGGGAATTAAAGAAGCGAAAGGAAGATAAAAGCTCTCCTCAATAAATCACTCTACCCTCCGCAATTCTCTGTCAATTTTCCAGAACGATCTCTCTGATGGATAAATCCAGTTTAGCTTTGAAGTCAAGATGAAATTCTGTACATCCTTTTCTCGGTATTATCTAATTTTCGACAAAATGATGAATCTGTTGCTCTATGTCAGAAGCAAAAGCTGCTAGTGAAACCAACCGTTAGCTGGCCACATACTTATAAGCACACAAAGAGTTATTGAAGCGCTTTGTGTGGTCTTATCATGGCGATAATTCCAAGAGAATCCATTAAACTTGCCCCAAAATGCCCCCCCCCCCCACAACAGTAGATGGAGGAACAATATGGTCTACTATATACCTATATGGATGTAGTCTAGAATCATAAATTGTTCCGAAGATTGTTAAAGTGCTGTGTATGCCTTGCATCCCTATCCCCCATACTACCGAGACGTGTCTATTACAAGGACATAGTGTGGGAGCATTGTATTAAGTCTGATGTTAGTGAGCAAACTACATGCGTTCGATATACAGGAAAATCACGAATCTCGCATACTCCTTCTTTATACAACCTGAACTAACCTTTACTCTGAATCACATTCCAGGATGTAGTGGCAGAGAACTAGCTACTACTATACACTATATGCATACTATGTGGGAAGAGGATACACAACAGGACCTTGAGCCACAACATAGCAGTACCCAGTAAATACTTTGGATAACTAAACAAGAGGGGGCAATTAAGATTTTATCCATTCCATCTGGATCTGGATCTGGGTACTGGCAAGAACGGGTTGCCTGCCGGTGAAAATAAATAAATTTGATCATAGTTTTCGACAGATTGGTGTGAGCATATATGTAGGTAGTGAGTGGATAGGGGTTGAGTTTAATGGGTTGATTTGCATACTTAAAAGTTTAGTGAAGATAGCCAACGCAGCTATAGAGAGAAAGCTCCATTGGGTATACAGGAGGAAGGGTTTTATAAATTTTCCGAGTAAAACTTTCCACATAATTTAGCTAAGGAGCATATTTTGGAATTTTATTGCATTTTACATATAGGATAGGTGAAAGCGAGGATAACATGGAAATACCGGAAAAATAGATGCAATGCGGTTTGTAGAAATTCAGTTATCCAGAAATCATTTCAACATTAAAATTGTCTGCGTTTTGAGGATTTTTACATTTTTGAAAAATATTTTGTGTTTAAACAATCTTTATTTTTTGTAGCATGAAACTAGCTATACTACTATAGTTGCACATAAATTGTATCTGCTTATGATAACCTGGGAAATTAACAAAAAAAAAATTGTAAGAATTGGTCTTGTTATTTATATCTCGACGGTGATCCACACCTTTTCGACTTGAAACAATCCGAAGAGTATCGCTCTTACTTCATAACCTTCAAAAAACTGAAAAACCTCATTACTTTAGAGAACACATCTAATTCACAGCTTCCCATAGAAACGGAAATATATGCCACCCTGTCAGTCTTAAGACAGTTATGGAAACCTCTTACCGGTGATGATAGACATATTCTATAGTTTCAATTTTGCAACTTTGCAACTTTCGAACTTTTCACTTGCAACTTTGGAACTTTTCACTTGCAACTTTGGAGCTTTTCACTTGCAACTTTGGAACTTTTCACTTGCAACTTTGGAACTTTTCACTTGCAACTTTGGAACTTTTCACCTGCAACTTTGGAACTTTTCACTTGCAACTTTAGAACTTTTCACTTGCAACTTTGGAACTTTTCACTTGCAACTTTGGAACTAGTGAATTTTTTTTTTTTTTTGTTTTTTTATAATTATTGTAAACCATTTTCCAGTGTACAATTACGTAACTAAAATTTCTGCAGTTCTAGTAGCATACATCAGCGATTTGCTTGGGGAATCGTGGATTAGTGCAAATTTTAACAGAAATATAATTTTAATAACATAACTTAAATAAAAAATATATACATACAAACAAACCACCTGTAGAGTACTTAAATATATTGGTACTTAAGTACTAGTAACAGGACTCCAATTTTTCTTAAGTACAAGTAGCCGTACTGATACTGAAAAAAATTTCAAGTACAAGTCCCGATACTGGTACTTAAAAATTGTTGAAGTACAAGTCCAGGTACTGGCACTGGTACTTATAAGTTCCATATATAAGCTTAAGTACACTATAAGTACTAAAGTAAAGTACTCGTGTAAATTATTTAAATACGCCTTTTAATAATATAAGCTTAGGAGCAGGGATGGAGCTTCAGATACTGAGAACAGATACTGCTCCGACAGGCGAGCAGCTGTCAAGGCCTTGTCAAAACCTTTTACAACCTCTAATGCAAAACCACCCTGAATTCTCTTTCTCGGAACAACGGAGTACTGGTGCTTTGGGAAGCTTCATTTCGATTCAAAGTTAATCAACGGCGGTAATATTTCTTTTAAAAATTTTACTCTGGTTTTGCGCAGATACATTATAAGCGGAAGAAACAGGGCGAACTGATATACCATTTTTCTGAAGTTTGGGTAAGCTATAGAAGTTATAGTTAAAGTTAATTCTTCGGGCATCTAGTTAGCGCAACCACAATTGATACTTAATATTCGTTTAGTGTTGATAATGTTCTAATGAAACAAAATCCATTTATTATCCAAATGTCAGAGGATTACGTACGAAAACAAGAGAGATTTATTTATCTCTGACTGATAACGAATTCGAAATTGTTGTACTCACAGAGACCTGCCTTCATGATGGGCCATCAATAATCTGGAAGTAAAATATGATTATGATCTTATTTCACCAGTCATGCAGTACGTTTAAATGAATACTTGAAATATAATTCAAGTAGAGATCAAGTAATTAAAATATCATATAAACGCACATTGACTTAAGTCAAGTAAATCACAAAATTTTGTTCGATTCACTTCAAAAAATTTCATGTAAACGCAAAACAAGGACTTGAAAATTTTTCATTTGTGCGAGATATGTATGAAAACGGCAAAGAGAAATCAGAAGAAGATTATTGTTTATAATTCAGGCTGTGATTTTTAGCACTTTTCTCGAGATGTTTATCTAAAAATCCGCAAATCTGTATTGAACTTAATGCAGAATTGTCAAAAGTAAAATGTTACTTCAAGTAAATTTCAAGTCAAGTACATAATTGGAATTAATTCAACCAAAAGCCCTACTTGAGTTTCAAGTGGAATTTAAGTCAAGTATTCATGTAAACGGACTAATGGTTAAATCCTGGAGCTTTAAAATATATTTTTAATTTATCTCTTAAGTCTGGCATATTTCTAGTTGCATGGAAAACTAGAATTATTAAACCAATTTTCAAAAGTGGTCCACATCATTGTATTACCAACTAAATATTGAGCTATTGCTCTTATGAATGTTTTACGAAAGGTGCTTGATAGTATTGTCGCTACTAAAGTATAATTTTTATGCAAAGTAGGATGGTTTTCAAAAGGGAAGATTACCAGTCATAAATCTTGCCTTATTCACAAATTTTTACATCAATTCCATTGAGGAAGGAGCTCAAGTTGACAGTATTTACATAGATTTCTCTAAAGCATTCGATAGAGTACGCATCCATATTTTAATAAATAAGCCTCGCACTCTTGGCTTTCATTCAACTTTTTTAGATTGGATCAAGTTTTATCTTACAAACCGCAGACAAATTATCGAAATTTATACAAATTATTCACTCATCTTTAAAGCGAATTCCGGAGTTCCTCAGAGTAGTCACTGCGGTCCTATCTTATTAAATATTTTCATTAATTATATTTGCTTAATATTCATGTATTCACGCTGTTTAATTTATTCTAATGATTCAAGGTTGCTTCTAAAATTTTGGTATCTCCTCAAATTCATGCCTTCAGTTACAAAATGATCTTGAAAGTTTATCTAACTAATATCATATAAGAATAGCCTTAATTTAAATACTACATAACGTCATGTTTTAACTAATAATCGTTCCATAAGCCCGACATACTTTAATTATGTTATTAATAATGTTTGTTTAAATCGTGATCGCGAATTCACCGATTTGGGTGTAGTGATAGTTTATTATTAACAACAGTGCTGTGCAAAAATAATTGCTCATTTTCACTTTCAAGACATCTGCACGAATTTCTTGCAGTCTTTAGATACTTACGGGTCTCTCGTTTCTATAAAAAGCAAGCAAATTTTTCAAATATTGCATTTTGCTTTCATACGTCTTTTGAAGTAAACTTGGAGCGAAATTAAAAAAAAAAACAAATAGGAAAAGTTAGTGCAGAGCTAAAAAGCAATATTTATTTAATTACCAGAGCCAACAGGACAAAATTCCACCTGACTATTACAAAAGAAAAGAACAGAAAGCAAAATAAAAACAAACACAAGACCATAAAAAGCAGAAAAAAACAAAAATCATCAAATGTAAATAAAAAATAAAAACAATAAATAATTTTAAAAAATGAAATAAAATAAAACTAGAATAATAAGTTATAAAACTAAAACAGCAACGTATTTATAAGTAAGAGCGAAAAAAGTACAATAAAGTAAATAAAGAAACTGTTAATTTAATATCTGATTGCAAAGCGCCACAACCAATAGAGCTATCGACTGTCTTAAAAATGTTGACATCATCAGCGTATATCAGATAGATTAATAACGTTAATATCATAATACATAAGATGAAAAGAAGTGGACCAAGATGGCTGCCTTGAGGAACACCGGAAAGTACAGGTATTTCACATGAGACAGTCGACCTAAACAGAACTTGCTGATACATATGACTCTAGCCATTTAATTAAAAAAAAGGAAATCCGAGGACACCAAGCTTAAAGAGCCAAAACTTGTGGGATATTTTATCGAAGGCCTTACTGAAGTCGGTGAAGATGTAGTCAACTTGGCTTTCATTTTCTATTGAGTTGGGACAGGCCGAGGTTAATTCAATCAAGTTAATGTAAGTTGATCGCTTCTTCACAAAATCGTGCTGCCTTGTAGTTAATATATATTTGCACTGAAAGTAAACGGCATCACATACAATCACTTCAAATAGCTTAGGAATGGCAGAAAGCTGGGCAATATTCCTATAATTAGCTATTTCATCTTTTCTTCCTTTTCTGTATATAGGAATAATATAGGAAAACTTCCATGGTAATGGGAATATACCGATCCGCAGAGACCAGTTAAATAGATGCGACAAGGGATTTACAAGATTATGCCCGCAATATTTTCAGAAGACAGAAAGGACTCCCTCAGGGACTGCATTGAACTTAGAATCTAGTTTGGCAATATACTCAAGCAAAACATCTTCAGATATCGGAAGATTACTAAGGCCAAGCACCACTCCTGAGGACAAAAGAATAGAACTAAAATAGGATTCATCAATTACCTCACTATGAAGGGTAAAGGTAGCGCTAAAGAATTTAGCAAAGAGGTTGAAGATAATGTTGGGATCGGAACTAGTGTGACATTCATATTTCAATTATCCTTAAATACTGAATAGCTCTTAAATGGTAACAACAATACACTCCATGAATAGAATAGATTTCCATATTTTGATAATGCAATTCAAAAGTCCCTAAAATACAATTCCTTCTGAGAATGAACATAAATACAAATTTAGCTAAATATTTCATAGCTATTATTTCTGTAGAGTGGCCATTTTCATTCTTTATTGCATTCAACACAGTCGACTATATTTTAGGCACTGCATATAGCTCCAAAAAGTACGTCCATGTCCGACTTATTTGGCTAGTATACCAGTTAACCGGACCGAATCCTTATGGAATACTGTACAAGAGTTGAAAAACATGAAAACTCACTCACCTTAAAGCTTAATTCGGTAACTTTATAACGGCATGGTATATACATTGGTGGCTCCATTCATTTCACCTTTGGGGAATACAACAACCTTTTTACCCTACAAGTTGATGTTAACGGGCAAACGAATTATGTATTAAAGTTGTCGTGGATCACAGAGGCATCTTTGCAAGAATACTCGTGTGAGTGTGAAGAGATCGAGGGCTTGTTGATAAACTGTGAGAGCTAAATATTGGATCGAAGGAAAGGGGAGGGTATACCTAAATTTGTAAGGAAATGGTATTGCGGGAAGGAAAAGATATTTGTGTGGTGAAAATAAATAGTAAAAGTCAAATATCAAAATAAATTTAGTCCTGGTGACAAGGATGTGTAGCATGTGTGTATATTACGTTAGCCATGAAGACTTTTTTTAATTGGGTCCTGGTCTAAGATCTAAACAAAGCGTTTTTTTTTTTCATGACATCTTGAGTCCTAATTGGATTCATTTTTGCTCCTTCCGTCTATCAATCCAACCAAACCGAAAAAAATACGGTTTGATTCAATAATATTCTGCTAACATCCTAAAGGTTTGTATGTATATGGTTGGGTTCGGAGGCGGTATGTATTTACATATGCATGTACATATATATATGTTGAACCGATTCTTACAACTAAACTAATTAATCAAAATACTTCACATCGGAACATTATTTTTTAATATTAATAAATTCTCCAGTACGACAATAGCAAGTGCGTTAATCCCATCGTCCTTAAAACATTTTAAAAAAAACACATAACAAAAAACAGCTCGTTTCAGTATTGAAGTGAAACAAAAGGCTCAAAACTGGAAATTTCTCGAAAAAGTTCAAAACGTCTGAAATTGTGTAATTAAGCTCATAGCTTGAGGCAGAGTAAGTTTTGCTTTAAAACTAAAATTGAATATTAAATTGGAATGCTTGCAGTACCATACCAGTACCAAGCAAAAAGTTGATGAGCAAAAGGGTGAGGGAGAATGAATGGTTCTGGTAGATTTGTGGAATGGAGAAAAATATATTTCTAGACTTTAATTAAATTTCCATACTGTGTGAATACTCTATAATTATTATTACGTGATAGATATATGTATGTATGTATAAAATGCAGATTAGTTCCAGAATTGAATATACATAGTTAGGTGAATATTGCGCTTAGGGGAATGGATATAAACTTGTATTCCCAATTTTTCTTCCTCTCTGGTAGCATAAGTATAAAATTTATAATCTGGTATAGTTCTTGGCTCCTTGCATGTTGTCCGCAGTTAACGATTTTCTGCGGGGTAATGGGGGCGTGTAAGGATAAGTCGAAATTTCAGCTTACGGGATACTGCGAAATTAGCATTGTTCGCCACCTTGAAAATGAGGCGAATTTTCCTATTTCTTTTTAATATTTCGCTTCCCAATTGAGCTAGATCAAGGATTTGATACCTCTTGAAATACTCTAGAATTCATGTTTTCAAATTATTTAGAAAAAAAAATCAAGGATTGAACATGGTCCTTTGCTTCTTTTTCCTTTGTAGTTGCTCCTAGCGAAAAAAAATGTCTTCTATTAAAGTTGTAAAGCATAAAAAAACCTATAAAACACTCTTTCATATCATAAATATCAATACAAAAGAAGGCGACGCTGTACGTTCGCTACTTAATGAACACGAATCCATGTAGTTACGCTTTCATTGAAACCTTTTTCTACAAGACGATAGTCAGAAAGATTTTTTATTGTATGAAATGTGATTAGATCATCTGCATATACCTAGGAGAGATTTTTTAAAAGAGAATAAATTTAATACATCAGTAAGAAAAATAATAAATAAGAGAGGACCCAGCTGACTCCTTTGGGGCACACCTGGGTCCTATTCCACAAAACTACAACTGGACAAGTCCAACAACACTTGTACTAATATTCTTGTTTTATTAGTACTTGTATATTCTGTACCACAAAAATTATTCATCTTCTTGTAGGATAATTTTAAATTTCCCTAGACTTGTAGATTCAATGTACAAGTCTAAAATATTTTCCGTACAAATCGATATGTTGCAAGTAGCAAAGCGTAAATTCTTCTATATACATAAGATTGTATAATGAAAATATAGAGTTTATTAGACCGAAAAAAAAATTTCAAGTTTTAATTCAATAGATCTAATTTCAGAAGTAGCGTAGACTTTGTATGACTCGAACATGTAAAATCTTAGAAATCCAAGGAAAAGAAGCATAAAGTATATATATAGGTTGAAATTAATAGAAAACCGAGAATTTTATGTATTTCAGAGTAAATTTTCATCAAATCTAATTGCTGCACTACGATTTTAGGGAAACGAAATTTTTCAATAAATGTTTTATTGTTTAATCAAAAAAAAAATACTTGAACTAACTACACAATATATTTATCATTTTATTGTAAATAATTCTTTTTCCAAAACATTATTATCACCAATTACGCTTACGAGAAATTTTTGTTGTCTTGTGTTTCTCTTGCGTTTGATGCCGTTATTATTTTCGGCGTCTTATGATCTATAGTACTGTGTTGGGCAATGGCATACCAGAGCTGGGCAACAGTTAAGTAAAAAAAGACTTAAGTACTACTTTAAGTACATTTTCGTTACTTAAGACTTATTACTCAATACTTTTGAAATGCCCCTACTTAGTACTTGTTCATAAGTACTAGCGTCTATTTACTTGTACTTAAGTACCAAGATTTTTACTTAAGTATTTCTGAGTCTATTAAGTAACTACAAATATCTAACTCTTCGAAAACACAATCTCTAGCGCAACTGCTTTTTTGTTGAGTTTTAAAGCACGCAAAGAACTGTCAAAGCACACACTCACGCATCAAGGCAGAACCTTAGACAAACTAATAACATACAAATAAGACTGGGCAAGTAGAACAAAAACCAGTAACGTCGCGCTCGACAATGCCTCGATTTGATGACATAACCACTATAACGTATAATATGGACTGACTGCGTTCATAGAAATACATTGCAGAAAGTGGACTCACTTCTATATTGCTGACTTTCGGTCTAAGCACCAAGTACCAACTGAGAAAGAACTGAAAACAACAAATAAATTAGTGGCTTCGTCGCAATACATGATTTTAAATTAATCACAATATATTCATTAGATACGCAGAAGAGATTCTAAATGTTTTATTAAAATCCATTTTTCGAACTGCGTGCTACTTTTTCAACTTCCCGCCAATGATTTTTTCCACGTTCATACCGACTCTTTTTGACACAAGCAATTGTGCCTACGTGAAATAGAAAAGTAAGCAGTCCATATTATATTCATCAGTGGACATAACCAAGGGTAAGCAAGTAATGCCTCGCTCCTATATAAAATCAACGATGCCTCGACCTGATGTAGGCAAGGCCTCAATTTTTTCTTAGAAATTTACTGGAAATGTTTTCCTTATTGGAGGTGCTTGGTGGAACCTCTAATAGTTTTTATGACTGTAGCAATGAGAGATGAAAGTTTTACTCTACCTGCAGCGCCAAAAACTATAAAAAAAACTATAAATGGTAGCTAATGGTTACTATACATATTATAGTTTTCAAAAAGTATTTATTTATTAATATCTATTAACTGAACTCGATAAACTTCATTATATTACTGCCAACGTACAAAGATACTAAAAAAGTTGTTTAAAAAGTACTTCAAAAAGTAATCAGTACTTTTTATTGACTTAGTACTTAGTTACAAGTACTTTTCATATATGCGGTACTTGTACTTACGCTGAAGTACTCAGTCCTTCGGTACTTGTACTTGTACTTAAGTACTTTTTCTTTGGTACTTGCCCAGCTCTGTCGCATACCACGATTTCCGATTGATCTATCGTTAATCGCTTAATCGTTTTCAAAAATGATTAATTTATTTTAATTTCAACTAATTATTTTGATTAATTTTCAAACATTATTGATGTTTTTGAGTAATAATGTTGGGCACTGATCAAAGAAACGAACCTGCCTTAACGTATGATGGGGAACGGGGATTGCGCCATTTGAATCGTCAAATATTATTTACTGTGTAGAGCTAATTATTAGTTGCTATGTTTTGTATCCTAATTTAAATGTTAAAACTAATTAATTGTAAATACATATGTAGATGTGTGGAAATGAATTTAGGAGTAAGTTGTACAAGTCAAAATTTCCCACTTGTAGAATTAACGTTGTACAATTGTACAATGAATTCTACAAGTATTGCTTTGTGGTACACAAATTTTCTGACTTGTTGAAAAACGCTTGTAGTACAAGTAGTTGTAGTTTTGTGGAATGGGGCCCAGCCAAGATTTAAAAAAAAAAATTTAAAACTTTAATACATTGATGGAAAATATTAAGATATAAAAAGATTCACTTTAGTTAAAGATGAATGAAATCTAAAAGTATCAACTTTGTCAACAAGAAGCGTTAAATCTTCTTCCAAAAAAATCTAGAAACATATCCACTCCTCCACCGTCCTCTCATTTACAAACAAATTCCAAAAGGCAACAGACATCAATTACAGCTGTCACAGTACAACAGCCGTAGGTGAAAAGATGACATCGAAACGGAAGTTGAATGAAACCAAAAGAACAATAATCAACAAGAGGAAAAGAAAGAACATCGAATCGACATGAGGGCCGACGATAAGCTAGCTAGCAAAGTCCACTGACATGTATAAAATGGACTGACTACGTTAATGGAAATGCACTGCAAAAAGTGGGCTCACTTTTATATTGCTGACTCTTTCGGTCTAAGCACCAAGTACCAACTGAGGAGAACTGTAAACAACAAATAAATAAATGGGTCCGTCAAAGTAAATGTTTTTAAATTAATTATTTATGGTTACTACGATATAATTGTTTTACCAAAGGCAATATATTCATAAGATATGAAGCAGAAGTTCGAAACGTTTTATTATAATCACTTTTCTAGCTGCGCGTTAATTTTTTCAACTTCCCGCCAATGACTTTTTCAATGTTGGCACCGGCGTAAGAACTTTTATTGACATAAGCAATGACATAAGCACATGAAATAGAAAGTTAAGCAGTCCATATTATATATATCAGTGGCAAAGATCAAATACCGAAGAGGATGAAGGGGTCATAGAGAGAAAATACGCCGATCTGAAGAGGAAAAAGCGCATACAAAACTTGAATTGAATTGACACGATCTTTGTTAGTTGTCAAAACCTCTTTTCAATCAATCCATTTAACAGAAAATACATGTGATGAAATAAATTTATGTCGTGATTTACTGCAAAGTTGTGAGAATATATTACAATCATGAATTCGTCTATAAGATTGAAAAACATAAATAACAAATAAAAAAGCTGGAATTGGTCTAAGACCTATTCTTATGAAACCGTAAATGAATGCCCCTATATAAGTTCGTATGGTCGACGCAAGTTCGGTTGTTAAAATGGGCTTTCGCGTCTATTTTTAGAACGGTTTGTCGGACAATTGAAATGATTATAACTAATTTCATAGGATTTTATATTTTGAAGAACTTTTCAGTACAATAAAAACGTACTGGACTGATCGTATTCACAGTACACCTAAAAAACCTCAATTTTTATATGGGAAACCCCTGCCCAATTTAGTGCACTTTTATATTTACTATTTATCGAAAATACTGTATACAAAATTTCAGGTCTATACCTCATCGCGTTTTCTATCAGTGTTCAAATATATGTACTATAATGAAAAACTAAAAATCAATATGGCAACACCAATAAAATTGCCTGAAATTTCTCATCGGACGGTTTTACAGATGTTTATTTGCAATTTAAGGTGATAACATAATAATTTAATAATCATTACGTGTTGTGAGTTTGTGATACAGTTATTGTTTGAATTTCCTTTCCTTGGCTTAGACGTGCATAACAATAATGTTGCTTCGCGTAGTTCCTTATATGATTACCGAAATTACTTGTGTGCGTGTTCAATTAAGTCACAGTTTTTGATATCTTCCTTCCCAAAAAACTTCCCGTCTGGGTTGGCCCTAAGTGAAAAACGAAATTTTTGTATGGCAACCCTAGGCAGGAGTTACCTGATTTATTCCATTTTCGAATATTAATCTACAATATTTTAAAAAGATCGTGTACAGAATTTCGGCTCTCTAATTAAATTATTTTTCGAGTTATCATGTAGACCGACAGCGGATGGATAGACGGACGGGCGGACGGAAGGACATACGGTCATGAAAAAGTCAAGAAAAAACTCTAAATATTATGCGTGAGTGTCCAATTTCATTTTGCTCTACAAGCATTGTTTCTATTGGTTACAAATTGAATGACCAACTTAGGGCCTGTCCGGATCCAAGTCTTCGTCTTCGTCTTCGTCTTGTTATTACAGCTAGTGACGTAACATCGGTCAAGCTCTATCCGAATCCATGTCTATGCCACCGAGCTTTGCTACTTTGTTTAACAGTTTTGACATCTGGTTAGTTTGATCACCGAGTCAAGGTTCGAGTTGACTTATTTAAATAGACAACGTATTGTGAGGTTATGTTTATTCACTGAAGTTATGTTTGCTTGCTGTCTGTGAAATCAAGCTGAACAAACGAATGAATTCGGTCAGGTTAGCTTCGTCTTCGTCTAACTATTATAATAGCTGAGCTTGTTTTGTTGCGTCACTAGCTGTAATAAAAAGACGAAGACTTGGATCTGGACAGGCCCTTAGTATACCCTATGAGAGATTGATCTAGGGCAGGGCTTCTTAAACTGTGGGTCGCGACCCCAAAAGGGGTCGCTTAGCGAAATCTTGGGGGGTTTAATAAATATAATTTTATATTTTTGTAGGTTCTTAAACAAATTCTGAAACTATAGTTTTTCATATGTATACTACTGATAAAAAAAGTGAGCAGAGCAAAATATTTCAAAAATCTCTTGATTATGGTAAAAAATGGCACGAAGTTTTAATATAAAGAAACCGGTCACGTAAAACTTTGAATTAAAACAAGAATGTATATTATCTTAATTTTTATATTTACTCCCTTATTTTTTATTATGTCCTCCAGTCTTCGTGGAATACACGATATTAGATTTTCTACTTTCGTTCCAAACATTTTCAACAATGTTCAAAGTTCGTGAATATTGCGAACATGAGTTTTGTGAATTTTCCTATTGATGTGGTACCAGATATTTTCGATAGAACACAAATCTAGACTTTGAATTCTAGATATATGGAACTAAACCTTTTCTTTATCCATAAACTACAAAATTTACAACAACTATCTAGTCTGATTCCATATAGATTAATCCATGTATAATATAGTTATAAGTGTTACTTACACTTCAAACCACATCCATCCCTTCATCCGTCAAATTATTTTCGCAAAAGTATCTTTTCCCCCACCTCTACAAAAGTTCAAAAGCGACATTCATAATATGTGTACCGACATCTCCATCTCTCCCTCTAATCTGTTACCATATTTCCTTTATACCTTGCAATTCATGCTTTATATGGCATTCGCTGAGCCTATCCTACCCCAAGGATAATACATAGCAAAAATCTCTAAAGCTAAATTTTGATATAAATCTTAACTCAATTTAAGTGTGCATCCGTAAAGGAAAATTGTTCGTTGATCAGATTTACATCAAAATTTTAACATCTTGTTTCTGCTTCATCAAACCCAGTTTCCCCAGTTTGTATTCCCAAGAGCCAGAAAATATCAAGAAACAATTTCTGTTTCCCTTTGAAAATGTTTGTCCGAGATTTTATCGTTGATTTTTAGTTAAACATGCCCAGAGAAAGTGTACAAGAACCGCCTGAAACCTGTGCTTCGGTGTTTGTTTCTAAGTAAATTAAAAAAGGCTAACCACAGCTAAACAATTTCAACAAAAGAAGAACAACAAAAAAAAGGCAGAGGAGATTTCCTAGGGTGCTGCACAGTACCCAGCATCATTTCACATAGAGTGATTCGCCTGATATCCCTTTGCAGTCATTCATTCTGCAGAAAAATTTTGTTTGCAATGCAAGCTGATAAGATCGGTTGCCAGCCGCGGTGAATAGAGACGTAATCGAGCGATAAATGTTCTGTTCAGATTGATGGAGAAAAGTGGTGAAACGCATCTTCAGAGGTTGCAAGGAAGGACAAAAAACAGCATCCTGATAACATCTGAACAAATTTATTCAAGGAGAAAAATATTAACCGTTGGGGAAATACCGTCCACAGTGGGTGTTTCTGTTGCCATGTTGGCAGAACAAATTGTTTACTGATTCAATTTCAGAGATACTATGCAACCCTTGCAGGCCTTAACAAAATATCTAAGAGAAGCTCAAATATTGTAAGGATCCACCTTGGAGTGGTCGTCGCCAAGTTCTGGAGGACATTAATCAAAAGGCAGAAGATAAGAACCTACGGCCTTTTTGGGGATGCTTTGGACTTTTTTTAGACTGCAAAGTTATTAGAGATTTTTATGATTTGTCCTTTATAAAATAACGAAACAACCCGGAAATTCTGGTTTAAGATGGCATGATAATTTCTGTCCCCCCTGTAATTGAAGAAAATGTGCGAAGTCATTCATAAAACAGTGTTTGTCTTGAAACATACTCAATATTCAAACTGAAATTCAAATTCATTTATTATTCAATTAAGTACACAAGATCTAAATCTTAATTAGTACCTTATATAAGCTTTGAGGAGAGAACTAAAGGAGGCGACATCCATAGTAAAGTATATGTATGGCAGCGTAGCCAAAAAAATTTCGCCATCTTGATTTTGGCGGGGTGTTTGACTGTCACTTTTATGTAAACAAAGAGCCGCGAAGTGTGTTTGGCGCAGAGACGTAGTTACAAATGGATAATATTTAAATGGTTAATGACTATTGGACTAAGTGTTAGTTATATAAAAAAGAGTTATATGTGCTCGAAGATTTAGATACAACAAGCCGTGTTGAGGAAAATGCTTTAAAAATACTTTTGTGGTAAATTCGGTAAATTCCACTGACATGCATATGTAAGTAAATTCGCAAATAATTTAAATATATCGTCAGTGAGAGCATACTTTCTGAAATCAAAGCTGGTGCCACATGAAATAGGAGATCAGCACGGTATGCATACTAACAAGGTATGACTATCCGGCACCATATATTCGCCATTTTCTCTGTTAATCGATTCGCATGACGCGTTTATTAAAAAGTGAAAAATATTAAGGTTAATATTTATGTAAATTTATTCAACTGGATCCATTTAAAATCTTAAAATAGGTACCATTTTACCTTCTAAATAGAAAGATAAATTGATGGAACATTATTAGAATTGTATTCCACATTTTAATTTGCCACTAACCCCACTTTTTACAGTTCGTTATGATGCATTGCAAATTTGCCTTCTATTTGAGAAAATTACGATTACCACTAACTAATTTCACTATAGAAATAATAAAAAGATCTTAAATAATCAATTAGGAGTGCAAATCACAAGTATTTCAGTCTTATTTTGCATTTTTTATCGATAAAACTTTCGTGGCACTTTGTTTTGATCCGAACTTATTTCCCTGAAATGACGTTCAAACTAACAAATTCAATGTATATTTATGGTAAGTAACTCATATTATATTTATTAAAACATTTTCAATGGATCCAGTGGAATAAATTTACACAAATATTATCACTTTATTTTTCTCATTTTAAGAGTCGATTCGTGTCACGTCACACGCATTTGACAGCCCGGACAATCATACCTTGTTACTCTGTATATCGTGGAGATCAGTCAGTCCATTTATATACTTGTCAGTGGGTGGTGCGGAAGATTGTGCGGAGTTTCTAAGAAATGTGTTTGAATTTTCGCGCCATTAATTTGTTGTGATATTTAAGGCATCAACAATTTTTAACGCCGCCTCTGACACCTCACAAAAACAAGAAAAAGAACGAAAGTTGCTACGCTTTTTGCATCACATGTCGCCTCCTTTAGTTCTCTCCTCGAACTATATAAGCTATTCAAGTTACTCGGAAATTAGAGATAAACATAATTTTATAGTCCAGTCAAATAAGCCGAAAAAATGCAAAAGATCGTATTTAATTCCTTTCAGGCTGCAATTTCGAGGGTTGGTGTAGGGTGGTCCTGGGAGTATTGTCACAAAAATGCGGCGTCCCAAGGCCAAAACAAAGGGGTGAAAGATAATAAAAACACCCCCGAACGCGTGATAATCTATTTGCCATGCGTGTGGACCGGAAGTGGTAAAATTTTTAAAAAATTTGAAAATGCCATTTTATTCAAAATATGATTCTAAATACCAACCCCTATCTCGTAAGAGCGCGACAGGGACAGCGAAAAAAGCTAAGGGTGGGCACATCACTATATCCACTAACATGTGTCCGGTTATTTCAATTCTGCAACATTTTGGTTCAGGAGCTAGCAACCAAGAGAAGCGTGAATGTTTCGTTGACGGAGCAGAAAAACGGGTGGAGTGAAGAATGTTATCGGATTATATGTTGCACAATATTTGCGTTCATGTTTTACTGTCGTGACGTGTTTGGAACATTTTTGATTTTTTCTTAGAAATTTTAGTTGCTTGTGGAAAGCGAGACGAGTTATGATGACTTTTGCCTTAGAATTCTTACTTTTTAGTTCACAAACGCCAAACCCAGCGCTGGCTGTCGCCGCAAATTGCAAAAGTGTGTTAAAGCTCCCGCATTAATCGCCGGCGTCAGCTACACATTGTGTCCATACCATACGAAAATCATCCTGTTAAACTTTAACACTCCACTCACTACAGTTCAGTGTCCCATTCAATTCACCGCAAAGGTGAGCTAGTGCTTTGGGAGGGGTCATAACCCCCGTGACCCTCCCCCTGTATACGCGCCTGAACGTACATTATGTGATATCACCGATATCATTAATGTACAAACTAAAAAGGAGTGGCGTTAATACAGATCCTTGCGGGACCCTCTGAAAAAAGGTAAGATGGAGGAGAGAATACCATTAACGTTTACTAGTTGAAAGCGGTTTTTGAGGAAACTACTTATTAACTAAAATGAAAAATCGAATAAAAATTTATTTAATTACAAATATTATTCGTTATTTGGTGAATTATTCGCAAATAATTATTTGTTATTTGGTGCAAATTATTTGAGTTTCAAATAATTATTTTCTATTCGATCGTGCGTTATTTGATAATCAAATAATTTCATTATTTGATGAATTATTTGCGATTTCTTATTATTGTGATGGTCATTATTTGAGTTTCAAACAATTATTTGTCATTCAGTTATTTTACGTTTATATCCTTATGACCCTGAGTAGACATTGGTTTTCGATTTAAGAATTTTGAAAAAGAAATCTCTTTAGACGATGATAAGTTTTTTTTTTTTTTTATTGTAATACATTTTAAATTTTGGTATACACTAATAATATGCGTTTGCTTTTAAAAAAATCCGCTCTTACTCTGACTTGAAGAAAAGTTTTCACTTCAATCGTAATGTCTTAAGCACAAACTCACTTGTTTTTTATTTAATTGACTCTAAGATTATTCTGAGTAAACAAACCCAATTAATTTACTTCTAAAGCTTCACAAATACTTAATTGAATAAAATTATTAAATTCCTCTTGAACTTTAAATTAAATTAAGCAACGAGACATCTTGCAGAAAGAAATGCTTGTGCCAAGAATTAATTATTTGAAATTGGAACTAATGATCGCCAGAAAACATATATCCATAATCGAATGACAAATAATTGTTTGAAATTCAAAAAATGACCATCACAATAATAAGAAATCACAAATAATTCATCAAATAATGAAACGATCGAATAACAAATACTTAGTTGAAACTCAAATAATTTGCACCAAATAACAAATAATTATTTGCGAATAACTTAAAATAAATTGATACTCAAATAAAAATTTATCCGAATAATTTTTTATTTGATTTTTTAAAAAAATCGTTATTTAATTGAAAATTTATTCGAATAATGCCCAGCACTGGTTAGATTGTTGTGAAGTCTAAAACATACAGTGACCTCATATTGGACTTACCATTAGCGGCAATAACTATGTATAAATAGAATTCTTCTCCTTAAAAAGCCAGGAGTATAGAAGAGGTCTAGGGTCATTGCTAAGTCTGAAAAGTTTATATAGGGAAACAAATGCGAGCAATACATAAAACAAACCTTTAAGTTAAACAGTTTTATTCTAGATTAGATGTTGTACTAAAAACTATAAGATAATTATGGGTCTCAAGTGTGGGGCTTACCGACAGTTAGGTACTGTCTAGTGGTAAGAAATTGCACAGGACAAGGAACAGTGACATGCTCTAGTGCCGGAGGCCAAGATCCATTTTGGGTTGCTGCTTTGATTAGACCTTAAGTAAAACCGAAGGGCTTCCTAACCCTTAACTTTGATTTTTCGAATTCAAGTGCAGATCAGAATTTGATTATCATTTGCTTGGACATCATGAGAAAATCATCACCCCTTAGGCCCTCGGTTTTAGGTAAGTCTGATTAAGACCATAATTACTTACATATTCTGACGTCATTGGTACTGCGTTATTTCTTACCAATAGACAGTACCTATGGCTCGGTAAGCCCCACATTTGTGATCCATAATTATTTTCTAGCTTTTAGTATATCATTTATTTACCGTTTAGTTTAAAAATTTGTTCTACTTATTTTATTTTTTTAGTATTCATCTTGCATTTTTTTTTTTAATTTTAAATTACCAGTCAGCGCTGAAAATGTGAATGCTGCTAATTTCATTTTAGTATAGTCTAGCTAGAGTAATCTCCTTGTTTTTATTGTCTCAACAGAAGACATTTTGTTGCAACATAAACCAGTTTGTATATAGCCTTCGCTTTTAATTACAGAAATTGTAAACGTGATGAGGTTTAGTAAAGCCAAAATCCACCCTTAACTCGTAAATATAGTAGAGAGCAGACTAGTTGTAGCGGTGAAGTGATACTCCCAAAATAACACCATAATAGCTGCCTACGTTTACAGAATTACTATATATGTACTATATTCTAAATGTACGTACATTCATACGTATATAGTAGGAAGCATAAATTTTCTAACCGTCATTTAATTAGTCGGGGGGGGGGGGGGGGGGGGGGGATTTTGCAACAAATCACCGAGTTATTAAAATGTTGCGGGAACCTTTGATGTCCACTGGACCGAGACTAAAACGAATGATGCAAGTCATTTCTCCTGTTTTTGCTTCTGTAACCAGGACCAGGATACCACAATAAGCTTTCATAGGTGTATACAGACTCATATGACGACGATATCCATGCAGCCAGTATCCTTGTTTTTACTGTACTTAACTTTCTGGCCGTTAGGTTACGCTTTGCCATGATGTTTAACTTTTTCCATCCACTTTAATATATTCAGCCATCCAAAAAGTTATGCAAAAGCGTTTTGAATACAAGCCCTTCCATGGAGCGGTCGGGGGTCTGTAGGCGGATGAGGTAAATTTACTCATGACACCTTTTGGGATGGATGGCACTAGCAATATAGCAAGGAATTTTTTCTTTCTAATTTGTTAGTATTACGATTGTTTTAGTTTTTTTTTTTTTTTTTTTTTTTTTTTTTTTTTTTTTTTTTTTACAAAAATAAATTTACCTAATTGCCATGAAAAGTTTGCACAAAAAGCAAGCAGCCGGAAACAAGAGTACTACATACTTTCAAATGATTCCTGTACTTGTTTATTCGTATATATGTACTTATGTTCATTAGCAACTAATCCATATTAATCAGCGGAAAAGTTAAATAGTTTTGATTACCCCCTATTGTAGGGGATATGCAGTAGTACTCTACTCTATTATATTGACCTCACTACGGAGCAATGTGTATTAATTATGCCTATTATCAGCTAAGCTAAGATTTTGAAATAACATTTAACAGATAAAGACTGAGGTTAATACAGACGTAAAGATAACTGTCGAAAAGCGATAGTTTTGATGTGTTATGACATGCTTCGACTGTCGAAAGTTAAAATATGATTTTTACTGAGTAATGCAATGCTAAATTTCGAAAATGTGTAAGAAATGGAAATTTTAAAATTAATAAAAAAGAAAGGGTAACAGCGAGTTGGGCTCGAGAAATATGGTGTACCATAGAACTTTATCAACGAACAGTCCATCGACCGAATTTACATAAGTATCCACAGACAAACAACTGGAAGAATTAGATAGTTGACGAAGACTGCCATAAATTTTGCGCTGATGTAGTCGCAACAACTAAATTTAGAATTGAGAGTTGAATGCTTAAATTCTTAACTGACTCAATACATTCAAGGCAAATCAGATTTTGGGAAAACGCTTCTATATAGCAGTAGAAAGTAAGACTTGTTTGGATTAATTGCGAGCTCATTATCCATTGCCCACTCAAGTACGTGCGGTAGGTCATCATTGATTCGAGCAATACAGTCCACGACCAGACCTTTAGGCCTATAGGTCTGCTAAGGTACAACTGAACGTCATCGGTATACAAGTGAACAGAAGCGCTATTCACAAAAGAAAGAAGATCATTTATAAATAGTGAAATCGCCTCGACCAGTCCGACATAGGGTCGGCTGGTTTTCTTTACGCTTTATGTAGGTAAGGTCCTCAATAATGTCAAGAAGCACTCGATAAGTGACGTAGTTATAAACTCAACGAAGGTAGCCATATTGATCTATAACAAGGAGCATTCGTGCACTAGATCGCACGGAACGTTTTTCATTTTTTCTTTCTTTTATCTTAATTTGCTTTTTCTGATGCTGTCGCACTGGTCACATATACTAGTGACCTCAAGGACGCTCCTGTGCTAACGATCCAGTTCTACCAAACCGTTATTATTTTGGTTACGTCAAGAGCCTCCACCATATAGGTATACTCTCTCCTCAAAACATCTAGTGCATCTACGCTGCACATCAATAAAACTTATATATCAGGATTTCTATCGAATATTAACATCCACGAATTCAAGTTCCCAGTTCACGCTCCATACGACGAGCTCCAGTTTTGCTGCCCAACCGCAACACAGCACATAACCAGATTTCGTAATCGAACGAGCAGCAGAACATATTGTTACGTGAAATGCAATAGAACGAGACAACTAGTGACATCTACTGGCAATGGAGAGTAAGCAACTTCAGGTTCGGAGAAACGGTGATGGAATCTTCGAGAATGTTCAGGAATAGAATGAATAGAATAGACAAGAAGGTTCTGGAATAGAACACTCCAGAATAATCTGGAGAGTTTCTAGGGTATAAATATAACAGATGTCACCGCCAGAAAAAGAGTCTAGACTTAGACGTTGCAGTGTTAACAAGCGAAAGTAGTAAACGAGCGAAAGTGTTGTAATTGGACTGCGATAATTGAAAGTACAGCATTAGCGATTATTAAAGTTGAGTTGATTAATCGAAGGATTGTGAATTTTATAAGATTAGAACTGGAATAAAGAACTTGTATATTAAATACTTAATATTGTGTTTTAAATAACGAACCAAAGGCCACGCTCGCAACAATATTTTATGGCAAATTATAATTTTTGTCTAAGCTAAGTTGCATCCCAAAATTTTTGACGAAATTTTTATACCTAAAAGATATTTTGATTTTTGCATGTCCATCGGTCCGTCTGTCCGTCCGTTTGTGCGCACAATAACTCGAGAACGCGTTCACTTAGAAAGCTGAAATTTTATACACTGACTTTTAAAAAAAAAAGTAAAATTAAGTTCGAAAATGAGACAAATCGGGAACTCCTTCGTGGGGTTGCCATACAAAAATTTCGTTTTCCACTTTATATTTGGACACTGCCGGAGAACGCGACTAAATCGGGCAACCCCTTCTTAGTGTTGACATATAAAAATTTAAGTTTTTTACATATACCGTGAAAACGATCAGACCTAGGCATTTTTATTGTACAAAAAACTTATTCAGAATACGAAATCCTATAATATTGGTTATTATCATTTTTTCTTTCGGACGAACCGTTCTAGAAATATATTCGAAAAAACGCTTCAAAAATCAAACTTGCATAGATCGGTGACCATATGAAATTTTATACGGGCATTTGTCTAGGGCAGGCGTGTCCGACCCGCGGCCCGCGGGTCGCATGTGGCCCAGGACGGCTTTGAATTCGGCCCAACAAAACTAATATACTTAAATACTTTCTCAATTAATTTTATAAAACATTTTCTTTATCTATATATCATTTCCGTGGGAGTAGTTACTTCTCGACATAATAAATGTACAATTGCGCAATGTGGCCAAAGAAAGTTTTCAATGTGCAATTGTACTCAGTATTTAGTATTTTTCGGAAGTTAGATGATTAATTCGGGGTAAAATGTTGAAAAGATTTTATGATTTGCGAAATGAAATCAGGTCATTTATGGAATCAAGAATAAAATCTGTGCCAGAACTTGGTGATGAAAACAGGTTCAAAGATTTTGCTTTTTTAGTAGACTTGACAGCTTATTTAAATGAGATAAATTTGCGTTTTCAAAGTGAAAAACAACTCATAGTACTATGCCTCAAAATATAACGGCTATCGAAATGAAACTGAAACTATGGTATAGTCACAAATTCAAGCAAATAATTTTATGTATTTTGAAACGTTGGCTAAACACTGTCCTGAGAGTAACAAAAAATATGCAAACTTGATTTTCGATTTGATACAGGAATCTGAGAAGAGATTTCAAGATTTCCAAGAAAAACCATCAATTTTTTGACATATTTGCGTCTCCATTTTTAGTCGACATAAACTTGCCAGCAAATTTTCAAATGAAATGGCTAGAGCTGCAATATGATGTGCAACTTTAAGAAAAATTTAATAATTTCTCTTTACTGGACTTTTATAAGAATTATCTTCCCAAAGAAAAGTACCCCTTGCTTCAGAATTCGTGCCATCGCTATTTGGAAGCACCCACATTTGTGAGCAGCAATTTTCTAAATGAAGCACACAAAGAATAAAAATAGGAGCAAAATAGCTTATGAGCACCTTGAGAGCATACTGAGAGTTGGAACAACTTCGATCGCAATATATCGAAGCAATATTGTCTCAAAAACAATGTCAAATATCACATCAATTTCATGTTGCTATTTCTTTAATTTTATAATAAAAAATTTATGAATTAATGAAGCTTAAATTACTTAAAATTGTTAACTAACTGTATGTAACTGTATGTATTATATTCTTCGTTTTTGTTCATTAGCTATCTTTAGGGTTCGTTGGCCCTATAACTCTCCTACTTCCAATGTGGCCCAGAAAGGCTGAAAGGTTGGCCACCCCTGATCTAGGGTATCATAAGAATTGGTCTTAGACCAATTCTAGCATTTTTACTTGTTCTAATTTTACATTCGATTTATATCTACATATCCTCTACATATCCACATATAAAAAACTCAGAAGCTCCTTAGTTTGTGATGAAATTAGAAAATCCTTTTTAAATTTTCACCTCACCTCTAATTTCGATATATGTATCTATGTACCGTAACTATCGCCATTTGTTGAGATAAATTTCCAAAGATTTTGACATTTCTTATTTCCCCACACCAAATATAATATCTGGAAATGAGGCAACCAAGGCACAAAATTTTCTACTACTTCGCAGTCAAGGCTTAAATTTCATGAATGGCTTAAGCCAAGCTTAACGCGCCTGCATCGCGCCTGCATCTTTGGAGGGGCTTAAACTGCAGTTTTCTAATTATCGGTTGTTGACATTACACAATTGCCAAGTGTTGCCATCTGCCAAGTGCAAAAAGTTTGTTTTTAAATCCAAGATCTTAGGAAGAAAGTGATATAAAATGGTATATTTATCTGAGGGTCTATTCTTGAATTAGGAATGGTTTTTACGAATTCGTTATATAACGAATGCGAGAGGCCCATTCGTTATATAACGAATGGTTTGCGTACAAAAATAACGATACGGATTTTAAGAATACCACATGCACATTCATATCGAATGTCTTAAAGTATACGGAATCTGCCTTCATTATTCAAGAATAGGGCTCCTAATCAGAAAACATGAGTGACATAATTTCATATCCCAAAGTGTCAGACAAGAAAAAAATTATAAGAAGGCGCCCACAACATCTCTCTGCATGGGATAATGTCGATTTTTATGTTCGGTTTAGGTTATCCAAACATTCTGCAACAATATGATTTTGAATTTGATATCTCCCAGATAAAAACCACGATAAAATGGTAAATAAAAAGAGTTCTTCTTCTTTTCGCAGTGGTAATTTTCCTTGAAAAAATTCACAATTAACGCAGTGATGACAACTTAAAAATTTTCATCTGCGGTTTAACTAACAACTGATTGTGAAACGGAATAGCTTAAGCCACACCCGTGGCTTAGCTAAGCTCTGGCTTAAGTCTGGACTGTGAAACCGGCCATAATTAGTTACGAGTACAAAAGTTCCAAGGTGATGAGCAAGCCTGGGATCGTGTACCTGCCAAACAACTTTGTATGATAGAATTCTATAACTGAATTAAGATTCAATGGAGCTGGACTTATCCATAGTTCGTTACATTCCAAATTTTCCGTATAGTAGGTATCTATCTGGTAACAAAATTATAAATAAATTGTTTCCAAAAATTGGTAGTTAGTGCCAAGATTATATTTACAAAACTATCAATAATTAATTTAATTTATTAACCTTGCGTATATCTACCTGTTGCTAGTATATTGGTACATTTTGACAATCACATCGATGCGATGATGTACAAAATCCGACCAAGTCATATTGCTCTAACGAGTGGGAATGGAATGGCGAGGCGATGGTGGTATTTCGAGGCTACATGTATATCTGAATTTTTATTCATAGACAGTAGGCTAGGGAGGGATTAATACATAGATAGTATGCAGGTAACTAAAGTCTATCGTCTTGATAAAAAGCAGAACAACAAACGCAATACGTAATAAAAAGTGGTTCCAAAGTTGAACCGCAGAGGAGTATGTATATGCATTAGCAGAATGTAAAAGATACTGTAGAGAAGGTGAAGTAGGGACATGACAAGACACAGGTATATATGAAGCACCTACTACAGGTAGTGAATGATCATATGACAGTATCTCGCCAGTATTTCGGATGAAGTGATCTTGTATTATACATAGGTCTACAAAAGTGACAAAAATTTTAGCGTTAATGTTGTAATTTGTTTGTGCTACATCTAATAGCTAATATTTATCGGATTTTCGTAATTATTATATACAAAATTAGTATAACTGGAAAATAAATACAAAGGCTATGGGCATTTAGTGTTCTAAGCTATGTCCAAATGTAAAAAAAAGTGAAACCATCTCCAGGTATAGTTTGTATATTGTGTGTGGGTACATGCGTTGGGTGCATATTAAGGTTTATATCCAAAAGTGACAAGTTTTCGCCTTCAGATATTTTCACTTTTATCGCTGGTGACGTTATAATTATGTTTCAGTAATATATAAATCTGCCAAAAATAAACAACACAACATTTTTTTTTAAGAATTACTGAATAAGGAGATAATGACAGGCAAAGATGTATTTGAATCTTAAGCAATCAGAAGGAGCCCAATGTTATTTGTAAAGCAATTTGAGAGATTTTTGTTTTTATTGTTGGAATTATTAATTAAATAAAACTAAAGAGTAGTTATAACGCAATATTTAAAAAATCTATCTAAGATTGGTGAAAACATAAACACAACCGAGAATGCCTAGAAAGTTACTGAAATTTTTGATATTGTTCGACAACACATCTTTATTATATTTTCCTGGACAATTTCTATCGGGGCGTGTTCTTTTAGAATTACAAGATGATACACCTGCCCTTGGATTACATTTTCATGTTGTTGGTGAGGGAGTGGTTCGTGTGGGTTCAGCTCGACAGGAAAGAATCTATGATAAAGAAAATTATATAGATTTTCGTATGAAACTTTTGGGTGATGCAGATCAGGGTCCATCTGTCTTATCACCCGGAATCCATAGTTTTCCATTTAAGCTTGGTCTACCAATCGGTCTACCATCAACGTTTCTTGGTCGATACGGTTGGATACAGTACTATTGTAAAGCAGCTCTAAGAGAACCAACTGGTTTAATACATAAAAATCATCAAGTTTTCATTGTAATGAATCCCATTGATCTGAACTTAGAGCAACCAATTCTAGCGGTAAGTTGCATATAGAAAATAAATTGTTATAAATAAAGTATGCGCATATATATATGGTGCGTAATATAATAAATAATTAACTATGATTTTATAATATAGCAACCTTTTAAATGTGATGTTGAACACAAACTTGGTGTTGCCTGTGTTGGCGGCGGCACTGTCAAATGCCGTGTAGTACTTGATAGAGGAGGATATGTTCCAGGAGAAAGTATATCTGTAACAGCTTATGTTTCGAATGTCAGTAATGTCACCATAAAACGAACAAAAGCTGCATTAACTGAGGTAAGTAGTTAAAAGATTTTAATTTCAAAAATCATAAATGTTCGTCATAAGATAGCAACTTCAGTAAATGTTTATTCCGTAACAGTTCAATTGTATGTTTCGGATTATTTTTTTATAGTAAACCATAACAGTCCTTAGATTATTAACCAGAGCATTGCAGATCAAGATGTGGGTGGTCTATCTTCAGGCCTACCAAATTATATTTCTTGAGTTGAGCCGAAATTTCTATCATCATATGTTTTTTACCCATATCCATGAACTTCACCTTACTTTTTTCCAATGTGAGGAGAATGATCGCAATTCATTTATATTTTAAAAAAATATTCTGGCCAATTATACATACGTAGCCTGTTCACATATTATAAGATCTCCTGACAAGCTCGTGATTCTGAGTCTTTACATCTTTTTGCCACTTATAGCACTTCATGAAAAATCTAGCCAATTCATGAAGTGCAGGCAGATAGTGTAACAATTTCCGCTTAACGACTTTTTACACTAAGTGTCTAAAATTTTTAGTCACTTTATGAAGTTGTACAAGCCTTTTTTACACTGATACTGTAATACCACCCGATTACATCATCGGTCGAATCAAGTTAGACACTTCGTAATTGTAATGAATGAAGTAATCGCTTCAAGTATGGGGTGTTATAAGGTAAAATAGTAGAATATCATCTCTTTAAATTACTTTAATTAATGTATTAATATTATATGTAAAAATTATGAGTGAACACATCCACAAAAAAGTATGGGATCATAATTCCTCGACTTGATATGGCAGCCTAAACGACAACCTTAAGCGAGTGTAGTGGTTTGTGATGCAGTTCCAGCGGATTATCGGAAGCACAATATCTACTAATTATTTTGTTTATTCACGTGGCCGTTGATGTGAAAATTGGATTCATAGGAGGACCATATGTTATTGAATCTCCTAGAAGGTTTTTCATTATTCTGCAGATTTCGATTCGTTTAGCAGGATCATGGAGCTTCATCTCTTGCACAAAAAGAATTTTGTAGGGGTGAAAATGTAAGTCTTTCCGAATAATGCGATAAACCGTGGATTTGTTAAAATTTAGAGAAGCTGCGCGTAATCGTAATGACTGCAGACTATCGAACGCTCCTTGACATTTGTGCTCGTTCTTGATGTCCTTTTGTGTCCAATTGATTTATCCGGCATTGTCTTTCCAGTTTCTTCAAAGTTGCGCACCCAATGCTTGATTAAATCCGCACTTGACACATTTATGGCCTTTAAATTAAAATATGTCCGGTAAGGACATCGAACAACAGTATAAGAATCGTTGTTTTTATAAAACGCTCGCATACAAAATACGCGCTGCGGTCCCGTGAAACGATCCATCCCTACTAAACTAAACCAGCTAGCCAAACCAAGCGTTTGATACCTGCTATGACTCCGCACGAGCTGTGTTAGCACGTACAAGTAAAAACAAAAACAAAAAATTTTCTGAGATACCCTTTAGTTTAAATTTTTTTCCAGTTCGAATTTATTTCAAATAGGAGGTAAAAGAGGGAGAGGAGATCAAGGCAACGATAAGAGGGTGTCAATTACGTATCGTCCTTATTAGCATATCGCGGGGTGGCGGTGGAACAACCCGAACCACCCGAGAGATCCTTATCCAAGAAAGATTTTTTGGTTGAAACTATTGTTATGTGCAACAGAAAGAGGCAACTGGTGACATCTATTGGAAATGGAGAGTAAACAACTTCATGTTGAAACCAGTTGTTACGAGTGTAGCCTTTGGTTCGTTATTTAAAACACATTTGCGCTTTACACTTATAAAATTCACAAACAATCAATTAATCACCTCAACTTTAATTATCGCTAATACTGTACTTTCAATTATCTTAATCCAATTAAAGCCTCTTATTTCTATCAACTTGTTAACGCTGCAATGTCTAACACACTCTCTCTGGCGGTAACAACTGTTATATTTATACCCTAGATTCTTCTAGAGTTTCTATTCCAGAATGTTCTTGACTATTCTATTCCTGAACCTACCCGAAGATTCCATAATCGATTTGTTGCACGTAACACTATTAATGTGAATGGATCTGGCTCCTTGGAATTCTTATGTGTCCGCGTTAAATCTTATGCTTCCTAGTTTTATAGTATTGTTCTGTATATACCTCTGGAATCCAATTCTGCTGTATACAAGGACTACCTTAGCTGCATTAATTCGGTTTTTGACATGTAGATTTCAGATGATGGTATGGTTGTTCTTGGAGACTTTAACTTACCTTCTATATGTTGGACTCCAGCGCTTGAGGAATGCTCTTTAATTCCAACAAAGTTTGAGTCTGTGACGGAATGCGATACTCTGGATGTGCTATCTTCTTGCGGGCTTCAGCAAAAGTTTCAGTTTAGATACCAGCGAGCCTGTAGGCAATAACATTTACTATATGTTGGTTTGTGTCCTGAAAGTGAGAAATTTCATATAAAATTAGCCTAGACCTAGACCACAAACGACATTAGAGACATCTAGCGTAAAAGACAGAAACCAAACATGCGACAATTTAAGACGAAAAATGGAAATTTGCATATTTTAACGAGAATTAGCTCTCCTAATTTCTTTTGCACATAATTGTTAAATATACTATTTTGCTTTGTATTCCAACAACTTTCAACGAAATATTGCAATTTCTCGTCGGTAATATATCGGCAGAAAAAAACAAATACTATTAGGATCAATTAATGAAAAAAAGCGCCACTAAAAATGAAAAACTCGATGTTCTTTGCTAGATCTAGTCTTTATCTATCTAAAATATTCACAATCTAAAGAAATGAGAATACCTACTAACCAGAATTTGATTTAAAAAACTTCAATTTTTACAAGTTTCCATGCTAATATCTCCATTCCAGAGTACATTTTTTTTTACTTTCGCCGACCTTATTTACTAAACTTCTTCGTTACCTTTAATTTAAGATATAAATCATAATTCTGCTGGAAATAGTTTGCCAGAAATTCGCATTGAAAAATGTACGAAACTTGCAAATCTTAGTACTGACTCCTCTTGAGGAAGTAAATGGCATTCGTAATGTTCACAACAGGATTTTGGATCTTGTTCTTGTTAATAATGAGCCCAGTGTTTGCGTTTCTCCTTCATTGAATCCTATAGTGGGTGAGGTTCCTGATCATCCAGCTCTTGTCATTTATGTCGACGATGCTTATAGTGCAACTCCTGATTATTTTTTGGATTTTAATTTTGGTAGAGCAGATTTTGAAAAATTGAAGTTGATACTAAGCAATATTGATGGGTCTATTTTGTTTAATGTTTTCAGATGTTGATTCTTGTTTATTAATTTTTTATAGTTTAATATTTAACTATTTCCTGCTCGTAAAGCTACGAACTTTACTTGTACTCCTAACTGGTTCGATGGCAGTCTACGTAATTTGCATAATGCTAGTAACAAAGCGTGGAGAATCTAGAGTATCTATGGATTATTATCGCAATTATTTTTGTCTTAGAAAACAGTTTAAGGAGGAGGCTCTCAAACGCCTTAGACTTCTTATATCAATAACGTCCAAAGTAATATGATTATTATTACTATTTGTTAAAGCTAAGCGTAAAGCGATGATTATCCCAACAGCCTGTCCTTTTTGTACAGTTCTAGTCATGATCCGTCTCTTATATCTAATTACTTTGCGGATTATTTTTCCAAGTCTTTCGGTATCGACAATAGAAATGCGATTGATTTTTCTTATGTGTCGTCTTGAATGTCTAACTGCTCTAGCTTAGCTATTAATATTCGGTGTATTAGTGAATATATGTTATGTGAGCATGATCGTGAGTTGGATTCTTCCTGTTGTGTTGGACCCACTGACTTATAACAATGAACTGAGCGTATTGCCATTTTCCTATAGGAAAGAATGGCACAAGTTTTATAGTTTTCTCTTTCGCCTTACAGCAGAGTTGGAGCTACCAACACAAATTATTGCTTCTAAACGTTTTCTTATGCCATTTGATGATTTTAAGTTGGCTGCAGATGCAATCACCGCAGAAGAATAAGGTAAAGATATTGTTTACCATGCTCCGTCCCTCTGGACCATTCGCAGGATTCAGGTAATTAAAGCCGGAATGAGTTTAATTCCTTATAAGCGATTAAAATGTCGCTCGGGCACAAGAATATAATTTTTTTTTATTTAATTCGATTTGTGGGCGTAAAGTTTCATCTCATTGGTTGATACATGTTTTTTATGTAGTAAACGTTTTAAAGGGTGCTCTAATGGTGATATACAGAAACACAATAATTGTGCCACATGAAATAGCAAATAGCTCAGTCCATTGTTATAAGTCAGTGGTTGGACCGAATGGAATTCCTAGCATTGTTCTTAAACAACGTTTTGATAGAATTTCGCAGCCGCTGCTTTATTTATTTAATTTATCTTTGTCAACGGGTGTATTTCCTGTTGCTTGGAAATCGTTATTTGTTACTACTGTAATTATTGACCGATTGCTAAATTGTCTGTTATACCCAAGATTTTTGACAGCTTGGTTTATTGTTGCTGACGTTCGATTGTAAGTCATTTATTAGAACATGGCTTCATTAATGGCAGATCAACATCAACCAACTTGACACTTTTAGCAAACTTTATTGCTAATACCCTTGAAAAGCATTGCAGACTGACTCTATCTACATATACCGACTTTTCCAAAGCTTTTGATAAGTTTTCCCAGAGAGTACTGCTGTTTAAGCTGGTAAAAATAGGTTTTCCTTCACTGTTAGTTGATTGGATCTCATCTTATTTTAGTGATAGCACAAATTAGTAATTGTACATTGAAAACCAGATTCACTAACTCGGAGAGTTGTGGAGCTGTAGAGATGAGAGTTTTTTTGACACTTAACTCTCCACTCGGAATTCTGTAACTCGGGGAATTTGTAGTATTGAGAATTACCAAACTCTCTATTCCACTGGACAAATCTCTCGGCTGTGTTAGCTGTGGAGAAGTAAGAAGAATATTTCTCAACTGACAGTATTGGCTGCTTTTGTTGTGTTTTGTGAAGGTACCTAAGTATCTAGGATTTTCAAATTAAATTATGGACGCACCGCATATCCTGGCTATGTTTACAAAAACAAATAATGAAAATCCTTGCAATACTTACAGAGAAATAAGGATTTTGGTGTCTCAAGGTACCCGCTAAAAATTTTAAAATTACGCGAAAATGGTCAATTTGGTCGTCTTCCAGTGCATAAGAGATGCTATAAAAATTTTAAATATGCACGTTAAAGCTTGTGTGTAGGATTAAATCGCATCTACATTTTGTCCCCTAATTAGATGTGTAATTAATTTTTCAGTCCAATAAATGGTTTTGGAGATAACTGCAAAAGCAGTGAATAAGTCCTTCTTAAGATGAAAAAATTGCCGTTTTTTGGTACAAAAGATATTGGACGTATTTTCAACTCATCATTATGAAGAACTGGTAAGTCGTGGAAATTGACTTTCCATGCAATGTTCACAACAGAGTACTAATGGATGTGAAACAAAGAACGGAAGAAATATATGCAAAATATAGGAACTGGGATGTATATGACCCAAGTGCAAAAAATCCGTCTTTCGGCGGTAAAGAGTCAGTTATGAAGTTAAAATTATCAAAAAACTACACCAACAAACTACACCACTCGACTACCCGCTCCTTCCTCTTTAATTTGATACCAGGCATGACGATGGATAATCCCCAATGAGGGGTGACGACCCCCCTCCCCCAAGCCCCTCCCCGAGAAATTTTTCACCTATATTTTTGTACTCTAGCTAGACCCTAAATCCGTAGGGAAAACTCCAATGCTCTACGACCCTCCCACACAGGGTTAGCCGTCTTTCAATATTGCGACACTTCTCACGTTTTACCTAACTTCCCAAGTATAAGCTATATATGGTAGAAAATCGCGAATGGAGAGTTCGTGAGTTTTAATCGGGGAAAACGAAAATTCGCAAACTCCCAAACTCTCCTTATTGTAGCTAAGAAATGTTGTTATTAACAGAAAATGTTCCTAATGTTCAGGCACATACCCAAGTTTCTATCTTTTACCAGAGCAATGGAATGCCTCGGTCCAATATAAAATCAACGATGCATGGCTTGTTATAGGGAAGCCCGGGAAGCCCTCAATTTTTTTTAGAAATTTACTGGAAATATTTTCTTAGAAATTTACTGGAAATATTTTCTTAGAATTTATACGTATTTTTGGAAGCCGACAACAATTTTTATGATAGTCGACGCGTAAATATGCAATAAAAATTTTTTTTTAAGAAATTTACAGAAAATGGTTCGGTAGAATTTTTATTCTCTTTACCCGGGGGTTACACGAGATAGTACAGCTTGCATGCAAGCCTCCCTTCGAACGCGATTTCAAACTTGATCTGGATGTACACCTCGATCATTAGACCCATGCTTACGTATGCTTCCTGTGTATGGTGGCCGAGGACGCTTGTGGGGACTGCGATTGGAAGCTGATGGGCCTGCAAAGGCTTGCCTGCTTGGGAATTACGGGCTCCATGCGATCTACGGCTACTGCTGTTCTTGAGGTACTACTTAATCTGCCACCATGGGCTGGACATGGAAAACCCTCTGGCCAGTATGCCACGTGACGCCATGGTATCTGAGCTTCGTCTCGGGCGTCGTTTCTCTGTGAGCTTTCTTGTAAGGGAATTGTGGACTGAGGGAAGTGCCTTATCGAGCCTTGCCCGGTCCGCTCTAAAAAATTGCACTGACGGCACTCTCACTAATGAGGGAGCGGGCGCGGGTGTCTACTTTCCTGAGCCTGATATTGGGATGGAGTACTCACTTGGTAGACACACCACTGTCTTCCAGGTTGAAATCTTCGCCATATCAATGGCAACGAAGTTAGCACTTGATATGCAAATCAAGGGGAAGGACATTGCTATCCTTTCGGATAGTCAGACAGCCTTGATGGCTCTGAGTGGCCCTCGGATAACATCTAAGTTACTCGGGGATTGCAGCATGTCTGTGGACAAGTTGTGTATCCACAACAAGGTGTCCCTTCTGTGGGTTCCTGGTCACATGGGGAATGAAAGGGCTGACCTTTTAACAAGGATGGGAGTTGTAGACAGCCCTGAGTTTCTGTCCTGCCTGGAGGGAGACAGAGGCAACCGAACACTTTTGAGTGAGTGTCCGGCCTTCGCCCGCTATGGCCTCCGTGCTTGGGATAGGATCTCCTGTCCCCTGCCTTTTAAAATAAAAAAAAGATAAGTTCATCCATTTCAATTCCCTGAACAGAAAAAGAAAACTGAGTGTAATCGGAGGTGTGAGTACCATCCGACGCCTGATCAGCTTGATTGAAGGGTTGGGTATTCCACTGGACGTGTCTTGTGCATAGCAAAAAATTCATTCAATTCGTCGGGCTAAAGCTGCAATGAGGAGCATCTTTACCATATACTCCCGCCAGTCGTAGGTTCCGCCTAGAGTAGTGTTAAGTTTGGAGCTGTAGTATTGCCGTTTTACGAGCTTTATAGTAGTATTGGGGCTCTGTTCCACGCTAGCTTATACAAGGTGTCCCAGGAAATGGTGCCAAGCGGAAGTCCAGAGGTAGAGCACACCATGTATGTTTCGCGATTTTTTGTAGTTTACGAATTATGATTTTTTTTAACCAGAAAGATTTGATTCCTTAGATCCATATACTATTGCGCCAAAAGAAATTTTTAAATTCCATAAAGTTCAAAATAAACAAAACTCCAAAAATACCAAAATCTTTGAGGGCGATTTAGAAAAAAACAGCCGCACAACTTTTTTCACCCAAATCTACTTACCGTGTAAATTGTATTGAGCTTATGGCATTATACCTAAAATTCGGTTCAAAACGTACTAAGCCTTTTTTCTATTCTTACTGAGGCTCTAGATTTTTCACACCTAGGATCGGCTCTAACTCGGTAGAGTTATGCCCGATCGCAAAACGAGGTTTCACTATTCAATTCAGCTCATTATCACCTACAATTCGTAGAAGATTTTTTTTTTCTGGATACACTTAGGGTTGGCAGTAGGAGCCCCGGGAGGCGGTGGTTCCAGTACGGCATGTTGCATATCAAATTAAAGGCTTCGCCAAGTAATATTCATCGGGTGGTGTACTTCTTTCCTTATTCACAAAACTTTTTCGTAATGACTTTTATCCAGACGTATATCGGGCACCTGTATGTTGTTTTTCTCACTACATAAATTGCTTCTTATTTATTCAAATTCATCTAAATTTTTTATATATAATATTTATTTTATTTTTTTTGCAGACTATTGAATATTTAGCACGAGGAAAAGTTGTACAAACTGAAAAACGAGCACTTGCTGTAATAGCACGAGGTAAGATTCGTCCTGGCGATAAGGATGAATGGCAAAATGAGAGCCTCTATGTACCACCATTGCCACCAACAAATCTTAGAGGTTGTCATCTTATTAAAATACAATACGATGTATTTTTTATAATTGAACCGAAATCATTGGAGAAGCAAATTAAATTACAATTGCCAATAGTTTTAGCAACATACCCACTTCGTAATTCCAGCACGGACATTTCAAATACATGGCCTGATTCAGTACTTAAGCCTGATACACATTATCCATCGACACTTCCAATTTTTCGACCATGGCTTCATGAAAAACCTGAATCGAATTAAATTTTTATTGTTTATAAAATTTTAAAAATATACATATATATTTTACAATTTCTAACACTTTTTTTCGCAATTATTTTGTAATCGAATTAACTTTTACGGATAAAATATTAAAGAAAGTGTTAAAAAAGTTTCATTCATTCTGTGTCTGTCCGAATTCACAGGATAATTATGATTGCGCATGTTCAATGAATTTTTTTTTTATTGATTTTTAAGACTAATTATAGGCGATATTCATGTGATTTTAGAAGATTACAAAAGTGCCGTTATACTTCATAGATTTTTACTAAATTAGGGAGTAATGTTGATGGAAATATTAAAATGATTAGAAAAATTCACCTTACGTGGCATAAGCTCTAAATGAATAAATAAATAAATATTTGTACAAAAATACAGAAAAATTTAAAAATGGGTCTATTCAGTTTTTCTTTTTTTTTAATCTAGAAACAATAGTGTCAAACATCACTGGTTTGATCAACCAATGCAACGTCGGGTCCTCTCCACCTTTAATATTTTAGGCAGACTTCTTTAACTTCGAATATTTCAAAAGATGTATGTGCACATTATCCAACCCCCACACAAGGTAATTTTCATTTTTCTTGCTGTACCCAGAGCCGATTAAGGCATAGGCCAACCAGGCCCGAGCCTAGAATCGTAGCCCCCGGAATATAAAAGCCATGAACAAAGTCAAAAAAAGAGAGCAGTGGGCCGGTCAGCAGGCGACATCCACAGTTTTCTTGCCTTGTCCTACTGCAGGAGTTTTTCATATAAAAGTTGCTTGTATTTTGTTCAAATGCTATAATTTCCATAAATTTGTTCTACATGCTATTTTTTTTTAAACTATTAGAAAGAAAACATATTTGGCTGCAATTTGTTTTAACTTCATTTTGCTGTGGGAGCGACAGATTTGGGCTTTAGGACCTGTTTAAGATGAAATTTTAGTTTTTCCATGACGAGTATGTATACAAAAAGCAGTGAGAGTGAGCTCTTACTGAAGCTGTACCCGGCCTTTTAATGTGTCGGAGCCTTCGGCGACTTCATGGCTTGTATTATATTCCGGGGATTACGCTAGAATGCAAAAAAAGGAAGGAAGAGTGACACAAAAGGAGTAGTTGCTCTATAAGAGCACCAGCCCGCGTTTCGGAGTTCGAGGACATGCTAAATGTGGAATGCGCGGCATGAGGTTTGTGTTTTTGCTATACGTACAATGTCTACGTTGAATTGCTGCCATCTGTGGACAGATTGTTGAAGCTCCGTGTCTTTGCTAAGGTATTGCCATTTGCGGAATAGAGCTTTTGCACGTTTATTCTTAGTTAAAGCCTAGTACTAAGTTCTCCGCCATTTTTTAGCAGCTAATATATGACTCAGAGAAAAGATATTGTTACGTGCAATAGAAAGAGACAACTGATGACATCTACTGGCAATGGAGAGTAAGCAACTTCAGGTTCGGAGAATCGATGATGGAATCTTCGGGAAGGTTCAGGAATAGAATGAATAGAATAGTCAAGAAGATTCTGAAATAGAACACACCAGAATAATCTGGAGAGTTTCTAGGGTATAAATATAACAGTTGTCACCGCCAGAAAAAGAGTCTTGTCTTAGACATCGCAGTGTTAACAAGCGAAAGTAATAAACGGGCGAGAGTATTGTAATTGGATTGCGATAATTGAAAGTACAGTATTAGCGATATTTAAAGTTGAATTGATTAATTGAAGGTTAATGAATTGTATAAAATTAGAAGTGAAATAAAGAACTTGTATATTAAATAACGAACCAAAGGCCGCGCTCGCAACAATATAGTAAAAAGAAGAAACATTTTGCAATTTTATTTTTTCGAAAATAACGCGCGGTCATTATGTTTCTAAAAACAGGCAGTTAAAACTATTGGGAAATATTAAAAATGTTAAAATAATAACAAAAAAAATTAACAATGATATTGAAAATACGGCCACGAGAAGAAATCCAATTCATCCGTACTTACACAAGACGTACAAAACTACGTTAATTACAAAAATCCAGTCAATAAATTTATCAAATCTCAGAACTCTGACGATAAATATTTTTAGCGCATAAAGAACGGCCCGGGCGGATAAATTCAAGCTAAATTTTTTGGAGGCTTACTGGTGGTGCCATCTCAAATCAAACCCCAAAAGTCAAATTTAGCGCGTTGACCTTAATACTGCTTTCGCTAAAATTCAGGATAAATTTTCGCCCATAAATTTTAGCACACTAAATTTTCATATAAAATTTAGCCATTTAGCTTAGCGCAGACCTTAGTACTAGGCTTAAGCTGTCACCATCTGTGGAAGTTGTGTGTCTTAACTAAGATGCAACCATCAGTTGTGGGGGAGCTTTTGTACATTTGTACTTAGCTAAAGTGTCGCCCTCTGTGGCAAATTGTTGAAGTTTTAGCTCTTAGCTAAGGTGTCATCTATTAAATTTCTACTTTACTTGGATCTAAACCTTGAACTAGATCTCTACTGATAATCCAAAACGTCCTTTTTCTTTATTTAACAATGTCATTCCTCATTCTTAACACGGGACAATTTGATTATCGTATAATTTCGGACAAAAACTATTCTGTCCTTTTAGATTCTGATTTAGCCATTTTCCATACTAAGTGCTCAAATAACTATTTACCTTTGAATTCAATCAAATGCACTACCATATTTTTCTCGCTGGAAATATCCATTGAGCTTCGATTACACAGTAGACTAGAGGGAGATTAATTAATTAGATTCGACAAAACCAAAGATTTCGGCATTGGCTTTAACTCTCGGTTTTGTTTCGATGATCATACATACAATCTCCATCTTGAACAGAGCTTATGCTACCCTGAACTGCGTAAAAAGATAGTTCCATCGAACTTAACGACCCGCATGTTACCAAGTCACTCTATTTGTAGTTTGGGTAGACCAATATTAGAGCATGTCCATTCTGTCTGGGAGCCTTCTGTGTACTCTGATTACGCTAACTGAATCGAAACGGTTTAACGTAGTTTCTAAGATTTACTCTTTTAGTACTTTTTGGAATAATCATATGACAGTTCTGCTGTAACTTGCTTTCCTTAGTGACTCTCGAAAAGAGACGAAACAATTCCAAAATGGATTTTGCCTTCGAACATTACTGCTAAACAAAAGAAATAATTTCTTAGTCTGATCGGCTTTTCCACTAACAAACTGTAGTACAACACAATCCAGAGACCCGCAAAATTTAGAAGTGAGTGAGTGAGTTAATAACCGAAATTAAAATCGCAAAGTCAACCTTAGAAATTGCCAGTAGCGCAGTCACACTTTTTAAAGCTAAACTTGATTTCATCCAGAATTTTATTTGACTTGAATTTTTCTGTAATTAATACAAGAAATAAAATTTATTAAATAGTTGCCGTTCTGTGATGTTTGTTATTCAGAGTCTGACATTTAAGATCTGCAACAGTAAAACACTGTCCAAAATTGCTTTCAAAAGTAGATCCACACATACCAAAAGCACCTGAATACATTGCATTTTTTTGAATATCCGCCGATGTTTTGCTCTATTTTGAACACCACAAATAATAATCCAGCGAATGTCTGAAAGACGTGATGACAATTCTTATCCAAGTTATTCGAATTTACCATTTATTTGCACTGCTATGTAAAGTGTTCGCACTTTTATAAACAGAATATTCCCTACAGTCGGCATCTTGTCACGTTCTTGAGGAACTAGTCAAAACTGCGTCTTCCGCAATTTTGATTGAAGTTTCTTTATTTGTAAAACAAATTTAAAAAACAAAATCAACTGGATTATTTCTTTACACACAGTTCAAAATTAATTGTGACTGAGACATAATTCTGTTTTTTCCGACCTTTTTTTGTTATGGATAAACAACGACTATTATAAAGTAAACTGTTCTATTGGCTATAAATATCATTCAAATGGTAAAATTAAATTCGAGTAATTTTTAACCTTCTTCCGTTGATTTACAAAGATGTGTTCACCTTTCTATACCTAAATTAGCAGAACTGCAGTCCAGTCAATTTAGTGTTTGAAATTGTATCAAACCAGTACCGAGATTCAGCTCTAAGTCGAAATTTTCAAAAAGTAGTTAGTTTTCTGAAAATCTGATTCTGTTGATAAAGTGATTCACTCACTTCACTCACTTTCGATTTTGCGGTGAACTTTAGAAATGGTAATCACATCACTTAACCCGAAGGCAATGGATAGGTGTTGCTTAGACGAGAAAAATTGAATCGGTGGGGGGGGGGGGGGGGGGGGGGAGCTATTTGGGTATGGTTTTATAGAACGTTACACTCTATGATGATTGTTTAAAATATGTTATATGACTCAGCAAACTCAAAATTTCGGAATTTTAACTCGATTTTTTTTATTTAACTACTACTTTTATTAAAAAAACTCGTCATCAATCGCATGACCGCAATATTTTGATTAATTCACTTTTGATCTTCTTTCTTATCTTTAGCCCACATAATTATTATGTTTCTTTGATCAAGTTCAGTACACTACACTACACTAAAGATTATGAGTAAATTGCTTGAAAATATGCAAATGGGAAGTGAAACTGGACCAAAAAAGGTAATAGTACAGGGTACATATATTTTTCAGAGTCATTAAAAACAAAACAACTGTAATTTCTTTAAGCTTTATTAATAAAAATTAGTAAAATCTGTCACTTAATAAATTTCTTGTGACCGATTTTCTCCTATCACTGATCGTTTTCGCAATATACGTAAAAGTCCCCAATTTTTGTATGTCAACACCAAGAAAGGGTTGCCAGATTTCGTTCATTTTTGAAAATTTTTTTACTATTTTTATGAAAACTCCTTCTACAAAATTTCAGCCCTGTATTCGACCTTCGAATAAGAAACTAAAGGAGAGGTCATTGCGTATATTTCCATATATTTTTGCGTGTCGATGGTGGTGACTTTTCTCAGTTTCTTTTAATATAATTTATTCAGACTAAATCTCCTCCGAGAAATGAATCCCCTTTCATTTTTCATCTGAAACCTATTCCCGGGATAATACCAACCTACTTGAACTAAAATCGTTTGTGTTACTTTTACGGCCAAATGTCATACAAAAATGCGTATTATACTTTGTTAACATTTCTACACGCTGTCAATCATTCATCACCCAAGTTTCCAGTTGTTACTTGCTTTTTTGTGCTTGCATCTCATTTTTCTCTGCATTTTCCGCCCGTTGTTATCACCTACCCCTTCGAGATATCATTGGGGTTTTTCAGCTTCACTATACAGAAATTTTATACGATACCCGCATTCCTGTTCCTTATAATATGTTCTAAGACCCTCAATCTGCTGCCTGAAATTATCGACAAATGTTTATAAAATTGTTTATATCTTAATTAGAGTATGTAGCATCTCACCATTCTTAATATTGCATCCCTCCTAATCCTTACGTGGCCAAAATTGTGGCAGTATGTACTTTTTATATAAAAAAGTACCCTAAAATATAATCGATTCTTTTACTGATATACTTCTCAAATACAAAGAAAAAAAACGATAATGCAAATCTTTTTTCTTTTGTTATTAGTTTTTTTCCTTTTTGCTATTGTTTACTTATTTGATTTGATTGGATTTTGATTTTAAAATGTTAAGAAACTAGAATCATCAGCTCGATTAGTTTATTTAGTAAAGAATTAATATGAAAAAGAGATCAATAAATAAGTACAATAGGGAGCATCTGAAAAATTATATTTGACTAGTGCCATGAGTTTCTTTTATTTTACTCACACTGCTTGCCACAGATACTTCAGATGAGTTCCCTTGCTTTAGTTCTTTACCATGTGCTGAAATAAGTAAATTCATAACCTGAAATATTTTTAAATTAAATTTTTGTCAAAGATTGTACTATGTACGTAGTATTTTACTTCTGCGCATAGTCCGCAGATATTTTCTATATTCCCACAGGGTGGGCAGATGCGAAATAATGTTATCTTCGAGTGTTGAAAACAAACGATTTCATCATTTTCAAATACTTTACAAAATAATTTTATTTCTATGCAAATATGTAAATATATGTATGTATATATAATATATATATATATATTCTTATAAAAAAAAGTGGATAAATAAAAAATACTTTTGTAAAAATTGAACAATAATTCGCAATTATGAGTTTTACAAGCTTAAAGCTATGATAATTGTCCACTAGACTATACTTCAATATCACGCACTGTTTCACACTACGTGGAAGGCAATCTCTGAATTTTCGGGCTTTTTATCATCGCATGAAAGGCACAGAGGATTCCTAAACAAGCAAATAAGATTGCACAACAAAAAATTGTTTCTTAAGTCTTTTTTTTCGTAGTAGGATAATTATTCTTAACTGAGCAAAATTTCTACGATTTTACATTTTTTTTTTTTTAGATTCCGCCACCTCCCAACTTCAGTATGTATGGAATCATATTTTCAATTTGTACATGCCCAATAAGACTTGAAAAAAACAATTCTTCTATAATGTCACTTTCTAAAGAACAAAGTTGCATAAGTCTCAGAATAATTTTGTTACAACGATCAATGGGACTTGGATGATTAAGATCCCTTAGATAATTTCGAAAGCTTGCAAAAGCATAATCCTGGAGTTTTTCGATGAAATTCCGTTTTTCCATACTCTTGACATTAACATTGTCGGGACTGAATACCGTAATTAGTCTTATATAAGCAAATTCGTGTTCATTCAATTCCATAGATTGCATAGTTTGGACGAAATGTTGTAGCTGACATGTATGTTCGCATAACTTTCGAATTTTATTTGCTGAAGCTTTTTCCATTTCAGCAATTTGAATTATATTTGATACAAGTGTTGTCATAATTGTTGACATCGATAAGGTGCGGGAACATTGAGATAGGCCTATTGCAAATAATCCAACCCAATGGCGGCGCAATAATGTAACTTGAAGATCTTCAGATAATTGCTGGAAACCATGAATTTTTTTTATCCAATAAATGGATAAAAAAAGCAATCGGCTCCCACATTCACATACATAATGCAGGCTCAAATATGATGGAACAAGTGTAGGAATTTGTAAATTAAAATTTACATTTGCCTCAGGCAAAATCGGTAATTCAAAAGCTACTTTCTCAGAATCTCCATCTCCATCATTATTTAAGTCACGCTGATGATCATCAATTATTAATTCCTCTTTCACAATGTTGTTATTATTATTATTACTGTTATTAATAATACTAGTTGCATCATACTGCTGTTGAACACTGGCAATTAGCTCCAGAGATTGCGTTATCATATGTTTCTCTATTGATGATTGAATAAGGCTGGCTGCAGCAGCGGTTACAGTCGCGGAAGCACTATTTGCTGGGATATTATCCTGTACCAGATTTGGTGCACAATTTAAACTTTGATTTTGAGCACCTGAAGCACTATTATCCATTGAATCATCATCGTTTGTTTGTGTCCCTGGTGAACATGAAAAATTTTCTGATTGCTGTCCTATTTGATGTTGCTGCTGCTGATATGGTGTAGCAGCAAGCACTGAATAAATGAACGAAAAAGAAGAAGAAAAAACAAAATACTCAGTTAAAAGTTCAATCAAGATTTCTTTTCATATAATATATTCATATAGATAGTGAAACAAACACTTACACGCTCTTTTACTTAAAGTCTGTGTTAAATCAGCAAAATTGAAACCAACGGGAAATACTGTTGCCAGATTTTCAGAACCAGATCCACCTGTTGATGGAGATGTATTCTGATGGCTGTATGCTGATTTATTTCGGTGATGGTAAATTACTCCACTACCACTATTTGTGTTAGCTGCTGAACTATTAATGGAACTGTGAAGCTCCTTTTTGTCGATGATAGGCTTTCGTTCGTGTTGGACGGCTATGTGAACCATTTGGAAAAATAGTCTTTTCGTTAGTTTATCAACAATTTTAACGTCTTAGGAAATTTTTTTATACATTCTAATACATTCTATGTATGTAAGGAGGATGATGTGATTTAAATATGCCTATGCCTATGTATGAAATTCATAGATACCCAAGCCTTTAAAAACAATTTCAATACACAGGGGTATCATGAGCAAGAGAATTTCATAGTTGAGTTTTTGAGTTTTCTTCTCTACCGGCTCAAGTCATACAGCCAGGTATCACAATTATACGTATAATTTCTAAGAATTGGACATATTCAGCTGTCACGCTTATGGATTCGGCAAAACCCAACAAATACGCTGCACATATTTGCAATCGAAATGCAAACATTCAATGCTTTTTTCCTTCAGACTCTTAGCACCATGTGCGGTCTAAGTACATCCCTGCAAATTGAGCTGCAGTCCAGTGATATAAACGGTAAGGACATCAACAATCTACTGTGGTGGACAGGGCACATTTACAGGAAGAAACCCGCTGACAAATATAGTACAGACCACAAAATTTTCCACAAGCTGCTATATTTTCACAACAGAGCCACAGCTGTGGAAAATTATTGAGAAGTATTCCACGCTAGAAAGGCTTTTAAGCATAGCCGCACATCTGCCTTGATATTTTCCTGTCCTTAAAACGAAAGGCCGTGACAGAAGCAACTGTTCGAGCACTAACAAATTGTAAGCACAGGCAGCGGCAGCAGCAGAAGCAAAACTTGAAAGTTGATCAAATCTCAAAAATTCTGCTTCTGCTCAGTACTGCCAATATAAAGAGGTTTGATGAGAGAAAAAGGAAATTTCTATAGAGGAAAAATTAATTAATTTTGTTAGAAATAACAAATTAATTAAAATGAACTTTTTACAAATTATAACACCTGACATGTGTAATTGACAAATCACTGCTTTCTGCTTCTGCTTTCAATGTGGTTGACAAAGCAGAAATATCGGATTTCTGCTTCTGCTGCTGTCGCTGCTTTCTGCTCTTAATGTGTCACGGCCTGAAGGAAGCACAGTATACAAGACCGAAAATTCCGAGAATGATTCTAGATTCTAGAATATTAGACAAAAGGTGTAATTTAAGCAAGCTACTAGCCCCTAAGGCATTCATTGTAGCAGATTATAATGGCATGCCTGCAGACTAAATATTGAATAGCCCGGGTACAAACGCGGTAGCAAATCTACATTACAACAACTCATGCAATAATGATTGATTAACAGTGTTGGTCTTTCCATTCAAAGGCGAACAAATTAAGACAAATAATAGCTACAGTGCAGCTTTATCCGCATAGCAACAGAACCTACGCACATGTATTAGCTTAAGACTAGTATGCTTCGCAATGCTGGCATTTTGGAGGCAAATGTTAAACAGAGGAAACACCGTAATCGTCGTTGGGTAAAACAATGTTTGTCTGCGAGAAGTTTACATTTATAATTGCTCAAGCCAAATCGTGTGAGCTATCCTAGCCTTGAATACCAGCAAGTGCTAACTCTTGCCCGTTTCATATTTGGAGACCCACTAAGATCTATTTTAGTGTCGTTAAAAGACGGCAATTTACCGTCTCAAAAATAGTTATTAGGAATAATCGTCCTGGGGAGCATGGCATAGTACGAGTCGTGTCAGTACAAAACAGAAACGATATATAGAAAAGGCCGTTCAAGAAAATTTCCCGATTACCCATTAGTACACGTAATTCGTCTTCTCTATAAAAGAATCTCGCTGGTTTGTTGATCCCGAAACAGAACTATATTCATGACAACAACAAAATCTCCTGCATACAACTTGCCGCCAAATGAAACCTATTTAACACCACCCAATTGATTGCTTGAATCAATGAGATATTCAAGTGTATCTGTAGCGCAGATCACAACAAACTCAGCATTGAAGGCACATTCACATATTTCAGTTCTGAGAAATATTATAGTCAAGTCAGGAAAATATATAATCAATGCGTTATACAATAAATAATTGGCAGAATTTGTTGAATATAAAAATGGAGAAGTAGGTGGAACTGTACTGATACCCGAACTTTGTAGAAGAAAGCATAAACAACCTCAATTCTTCACTTTATTCTATCTAACAATTGCAAGGGAAACATCTTGAATAATTGATGAAATTTATAATCGCAATAAAAAACTACGCGAGAATTTTGAATGCTGAACGTAACTGTTTGAAGGATCTTAGCGATGACAAACACAACTGTAAACTGGCGCAGTAATATAAGAATGTTCAAGGAAGAATTAGTTTTAAACAACACATTTATGTTCATAATTAGAAAATTCGCCCCAGCTATATGTATATAATTTGCTTCTTCACCTTTTTTACCCTTCCAGAAAAATTGAATCTTGATTTGAATTTTCGACAATCACTCCCATATGATATTGGTACGTCCTGTTAGCACAACCACTTAACTAACAAATCAGTAAAACTTTGACCAGAGGGTGATTCGTATCTTTTATGGTAGCGTAGTTTTTAGTCACATATTTTGACATTTTACCTCAAATTTGTCGTACTTTTTTTGTATTTATCTTTTTCATCAACCACAAAATAAACTAAAATAAATTTTCAATGATTAAACGTCAGAATGTATGCCTTAAGTACGACAAATGACTGCTTCAGAGGTTGTGACAAAAATTATAAACTATGGTAAATGGATATTCTGTACCAACTTAGAGCAATACAAGTGCTTAAATTCGAAATAATATTTTTGGCGTTCTACGTAATGCAAGACATGCTGAACTGAATAAAAACACACAAAAAGCAGTAGAAAATTTCATTTCATTTTGTCGTATATTCTGACATTTAAGTACGGCAAGAAATCAGAGTCAGCACCACAGTATATTATATAAATATATATATATATATGTATATTGTCCCGTAAGTGATGTAATATCCGTAGGCTACGGATAGGTCATGCCTGGGCGAGCAAAAAATTGTGTGGGTGGGGGAAGGCAATCCTGATGGTTTCCGAGATAACGGGACCTTAAGATATTTCAGTATGTTTCAATAGATCACCCTGTAACTTCCGAACGTTATACCCTATGGCCTATGATGATGATTTGAACTTCGATAGAATAGAAAATCGTTGAACCTTTCAAATGGTCTTTTCCCTCTTCCTATCCGTTTTGCGGTTATGGCTCAACAAAATTGAAATTTCGGAATTTTTACTCGTTTGTTTTATTTAACTACTATTTTTATCAAAAAACACGTCATTAATACCAATTTTTCATAATGGATTTAAGAAGCCCAAAAGCAAAGCTTTAAAATGACCTATCACACTATGTACTCAAAATTTAACCCTTTCAGCGTTTTTCGCACTTTTGCTAAGCATATCTACCGAAAGTGTCTGAAAAAGTTCAATAAGTGTCAGAAAGTAGGCAATCTTTTGGAAATGAAATTTTTGAGCCATTTTTGCTGGATATGCTTAAGAAAAAGTGCAAAAAACGCAGAAAGGGTTACATTTTGGGTACATAGTGTGATAGGAAATCTTAAGGCTAAGCTTTTGGGCTTCTTAAATTCAATATCAAAAATTGGTGTGGATGACGTATTGTTTTATATTTATATAGTAGTAAAATAAAAAAAAAACGAGTTAAAATTCCGAAATTTCAATTTGGTTGAGCTTTAACTTCAAAACGGAGAGGAGCGAAAAAATTTATAGGCCACCATTGAAAGGTCCAATGATTATTTATCTAACAAAGTTTAAATCATCATCATGGGTGTAACGTTCAGAATTACAAGTACAATTTTTTGCTTTCATATATTACATCACTTATGGGACACCCTGTATGTATACAGGGTGTTTCATAATTGGTGTACATAGCTCAAGGTTTTGATAGCAGAGGTGGTGACCAGCAAAAAATTATATGGTGAAGGGGGGTAAGATGCGTCGTTTTGCCCCTACCACCGAAATTTAGCATGGAATTGCATAATAGTAGGCGCGATTACCATCGTCAGTAGCAAAATTAATGAAATTATGAATCAACGAACGGGATTATCTCAAAAACGGTTGCGTTTAGGTCGGTATATGTGCATTGTCAAATTAAAGGCAACATTCCGGGGTCTCTAAATCTTGTAAAAAAACTGTATAGTTATCATACATTTGGCGGAAAAATCGTTAAAATTTGACAAAATTAGAATTTTTTTTTTCCAATTTTTTTACTTCGGCCTCCTACAATTTCCGACGGAAGATGAAAGGAAGGATGATTGGGCATTTATTGGAAAGCTTAGACGGGTTGCTATCAACCGAGATAAATCTCACCTTGACGAGGAAAAAGTACTAAAAATCTAAACCTCCCCTCCCCCCCCTAGCATATAATTTTTTGCTTGTCTCCACCTCAGCTATCAAACCCTTGAGTTATATGCACCAATTAACACCCTGTACATATACATTAATACACTGTGTCAGCACCCAGGTCCTAATTTGCTGTTTTACAAACGTTCAGACAATTTTGATATGACTTATCACCAGTAAAATGTTACCACAATAGAGGTTTATCTATAGATGCCCAAATCCTACTGATAATGCATCTGAGGGTGTCAATCCAAGAAAATTAGCTAATAATTTTCTTTGACGAACTGAAATTCACTGGTTGAGCCCTATTGCAATTATATCAGGAATTGACAGAATTATTCAAAACAGTGTGCGAAAAAAGCTGTAAGACAAAGTTCAAACATATGAGAACATATAACCAACAAGGAAGTGAATAAAACTCACAATATCTAAGCATTTTCCATGTAGTGGAGCTATGGGTGTGCTTCTGAGCAAGAATGAAAAAATCAATTTATAAGACGACACAAAAAAAAACTAAAAAAAATACTAGAAGATATTGAGTCCACCCCTTCACTTCTTTCCTCAGCTAGCATCATTCACTAAAAATGTCAGCATACTTTCACGACTAGTACACTTTACCTCTAGTTTTCTCTTCTGGACACATACTGCCAAGTAGCCATTATTTTTAAAATACTGTGAATAATTTTTGTAAGGGTCTCACATGCTGCTTAAAATTCGTGACATATTTGTGGCCAAGAATTCTGTTGTAAAGGCGGTTAACTGTTATAGTAGGTACTAGTGAAGATCTAATCTGTGCTTACTATCATAATAAATAAATAAAGATGGTGAAAACAAATAAGTTCAAGACAGTTACTCAAAATATTCGCTATATTGGTATTCAATTTAATCGACGCAACCTATAAATATCAACATGTACACCTACACCAAAATATACTGCCGATTAATGTTGATAAATTTAAGTTAATATCAAGGTTCATCTGATCTTTCAAGAAGGCCAATGCTGGATCAAAGCAAAAATGATTTTGTTACTGACGTAAGAAAAGCTCAAGGCCACTGAATCACATCTTCCTCCTCTATATGAGAAGAGCAATATTTAGTATATGAAAAACAAATTTTTAGCAATGGACAGAAAAAGGACATAGCAGTTTAGGCGAGTGTATACCAATAATGGATTTAATAAGGGCAAACGATATGAGAATGTAAAATTTAAATTTCTAAAATTACAATCACTTCTCATGCCGCTGGCTAGACACTTCTGAAGGCGACAAAATTGGCATCGATTGCGATGATGTTTAGTTACTTCACAGTTCATTGTGCCCCGACACTGGTATCCTAATTGCTTCCGTATGGATCGCTTGAAGAAGCCTTTGCATCCTTCACAGCTAATAGCCCCATAATGTCGTCCGGAAGCTCTATCACCACAAACTAAACAAAGCTCAACACTCATATTTGACAGATTTCCTCCACCCGTTCCAGTGACTGCATTTATCATAGATTTATCTAGGTTGAAGAGATCTTGAATTAGGAGCGCTCGTTTTTTTTTTTTTTTTAGTTTGAAAAGCTCACCATCAACAAAATTGCCTGCAGAGTCCATGATTAACAATTTTCAAATATTTACTTTAAATCAGTCACATTCTTTTAATTACATATTTACACACGTTTGTTGAATTATGGCACAGCATTTGTTTTGCCTTTGCTATAAAAAGGAATATACCGAAAGAAGACTTACGTTTACTGCTTAAAATGTCGTAAAAAAATATTTAAAAAAAATCAACTACTCTCGTTTACTGTTCAGTTCATCTCAAGCCTCAAACGAGAGATGCAATATCAGTGACATTTATTAAACGCACAAATGTATACGCAAACATATTTTTGATAACTTTTTCTTTCCACTTACAAATTAGAAGCTTAGGCTTCCACTATCAACTTAAAATCAAATTATATAAAAAATTGTAATGAATACACAGTTTTATTCGCGGGCAAACTATGTACTTTGTTTACTATGCAGTGCACAGCCACGTAAGAAATGTAAAAATACTCAAAATTTACTGCTTGAACGCCCGCCGACGATTAATTCCAAACTTATATCGCAAATGTCAAAGAACTGCACATGGAGATTGTTTTTACAGCAAAGGCAAACAGGTCTTTACCTTATCAAGATTATAATTAATTCAAGCGAAAATTTGTAAAATCACAGCAAAAAAATTCGCTACCAACATTGAAGGACAAGAAAAAAAACTCCTTGCCTAACATAACATTTCAGTTCCTATTACCTGAAATGTGACATTATCCAAGCCACTGCACTGCTCCACCACTGACATGTACAAAACATGGAGAGTGGATGAACATGCATGGATCTATGGATCAGGAGCAGGGCTGTCACTCTAATGCAATAGCAGCACTGGCATGTATAATATGGACTGACTACGCTTATAGAAATGTACTTCAAAAAGTGGGCTCACTTCCATATTGCTGACTCTTTCGGGCTAAGGACCAAGTACCAACTGAGGATTTCGAAGGGACTTCAGTGCAACACCAGTATTGTACTTTTTCCAGCAGTGCAACACTGAAAATGTTCGATGGGACAATTTTATAGCAGAAGTGCACTGGATATTTTGCCTGTGTTACAAATACATATTAAATTTGACTGGTCATCTGCGCTGTCAAAGTGTACTGTCGCGATTATTTGTGAAATTTTGGAGTTAAATGAATTTAAAAATTTTATTTGGGTGATTGACATAAAGTTAAGCAGAAATTTGTTTCTATATATCAATAAAGAACATTTATTACGTTTGACAGTTCTATATATGTATAATACGTATGTCCACGAACCCAAGAAATATGACATAAGGTTTGTTCGATGAAAACACCGGGTAAGCCCCGGGCTACACCGGGCTGTACTATCTTGTTTTTTCAAAATCCTGGGCTTACACGGGGTTACGGTAACTTGTTCGATGAAAGCCCGGTGTTTCTGATTTCGTGCCCCGAACTTGCACTAAAAATTTCTAGGGGTAAACGTTTGACATTTGTCATTTGTGAACTGTCACATGGAATTTGTTCGGTAATTGCAGTTGAGTGCTGTATATACAAGTGAAAAAATCGTGGAGCTCATACCAAATTCAGATTATTAAGGAACTTACAGAAAAGGCGATAATATCGATGTAAAAAGCTAATAAAAGAATATGTAATTAGAAAAAAACTGAGAAATATTTTTTGTGCATTTTAATATTTATTTATTCTTAAATTTTTAATTATTTCACATATTTTATAAATAAATTTTCACAAATCACTGGAAATTAGAAGTTAAATTATGCTCAGGAGAACTGTCAGAGAAATGTCATTATTACATTAGATTTACCCGGTGTTTTAAAAACTTGTTCGATGAATGCACAAAACCCCGGGTAAATTTGGGGAAAATTGTAGGGGAAATTGTGCACGGTGTTTTCATCGAACAAACCTATAGATATGTTCGATAGACTTCTGTGCTCCCAATTCTCCGCTGCCAGAAAAAGTGCAACACTGAAATGATCCCATCGAAATCGACATAAATAAGTGGGTCCGTCTAAATTAATTATTTAGGGTTATTACTGATAAAATTATTTTACCAAAGGCAATATATGTATGCATTAGATGTGCAGCAGAAATTCGAAAGGTTTTATTTTAATCGCTTTTTGAGTTGCGTCCTGTTCAAATCTCCTCCGCTCATTTTCCAAAAAGAATTTAGGAAGGATCAATGCCAACATTTTTACCACTTATGCAAGCTTTTCCTTTTAATGTATGTCCTATAAAAATCTAAAATTCAGAATAAAGAAAACTTTTTAAGTTTCCAAAAGAAAAACTGGAAGCTTCAATGCCGAAGTTGTAAATTTCTGGAAAAACGTAACTCGGGGATTACACGAGTCAGTAAAACTTGACACTGATGCAGCCTCTTACCAGCCAGTACTGCCTAGATTTCTGTTCAGACAGTACTGACTAGTCAATACACTGACAAATGTAAAATTAAAATTGCCGAAACTGAAAATAAAAGGTAGATGCTGGTGGAAATTTGTTTTTATTCTCTAACCTTCTCTCTTTTGAGTGGGAAATAGCTGAAAAGAGTTGAATATACATTGTAATCTTTATTTTTTAGAGAAAGAAGAAGAAATTATTAGAAATTACATACTACAGAGGGGGGGATATCTGCATCGATTGACGACATTTTAAATGAACTGACTAGTCAGTTGATCTAACGCAAAGCGCTTTTAGTCAGTAAAATTGACAGACAAAATCAGTACTGGGCGTCAGATTTACTGAGTCGTGTAATCGCAGGTTTAGCAAAGTTTGCGAGTCATCATAAGCCGTACTTTCTTATATATTTCACAATATTATGTCACCTGATTTGGGAACATGGTTCGTAATGGGAATATCTTGTACTCTATATACCTAGTATATACATTAGTCACAGAATTACGTCACAGGCTATCAGCTGCACTGCGTCAAAATTTTAATGGGAATGCTTGTCTTCTATATACCTTGGGCCTTCTCACTCCTACATGATAAAAAATAAAGCAGTCCAGTCCAAGGTATATAGAATACAACCTATTCCCATTAAAATGTGCTTGACACATTGCAGCTGCTAGCCTGTGACGTAATTCTGTGACTAATGTGTATACATTTCTATAGGAAAGATAAGGAGAGCGCAGAGAGCATTGTGTTCTTTGTACCGTGCTTTCCTATATATTTTCACGAAATTCGTCACTAATGGCGGAACGTGGTTCATAATGAGAATAACTTGTATTTTATATACCTTGATTATGTCATGTCAAACTTCATGACTTGTTGTGTTATTTTTTAAGCTTACGTACGAGGTACACATAGGTTAGCTACTGTAGTTTTTATATGAAAATGACATTGTTTAGCGTGCCCACTGCACAGTTCCATTAAATTCAATTCTTGACCAATTTTAACTAAAAATCAATGGAAATCGGTGTTCTTATATTTTATTCTATGTTCGATTTCCTTTAGAGTTAGAGTCAAATCAAAAATCAGGTTAAGCTATGTTGTATGTTGGGTACCTCGAAAGTGTTTTTGTTCTACAACTGTGAATTTGTGAATCCGTGGGAAGTTTGTTGAAGTCAATTTTTATAACATATAAACTACTTAAGGAAAAATGACTGAGGAAAATATTTTGGAATTGTTTCAAAATAAAAGAAATATTGGAAGCTATGTAAATATCAGCGCGCCTATGGTGCGATATAGTAAGTAAGTTCTAGTTCAAAGGAGTGGTGTATCCAGCTCTAGCATAGCGTTTTTGATCCACACACTACGAGTGAGCTCTGAACCACAATAATCTATAAATTGGGAAATTCGTGAAAATCTTATGTTATGTTCCTTATGTTATGCTACTCGCAGCCGGGGCGATTATTCTGTGCAGGCTATGTAGCTCTGTTTACTGTACAAAATATTCTCTGCTATGATTCCTGAACTGGAGTTGAACATCAAAGAATTGTATGAAATGACAGCTGACCTGCTTTCCAGCCAAAGGCATTTAGAGTCTTCACAAACAATATCTGCAGCCTTCGACAGGCCCAACAGAGGCTAGTTTGGTACACTAAACTCTTCACTGCATTAATTGAATGACTTCAAGCCCAGGTGTCTGTCTGATTATTTTGTACATTTTTCGCCTACCTACAATTTACCCCGGCTTTTTAATTACTGCTTCATGCAATATAATGAAAAAAGTTAATGCTTGAAGTGTACAGGATGTTGTCTAATTGAACTAATGTATAGGGTAAAGTCCCAGATACGAGCCCCCTTCAGGAATTTGTGATCTTTTTTCAATTCTGATATTAACAAATTTTACCCTGTAAAATTTATATTTTATTTAAAAAGTAAATACATATCGCGACCTTAAAATGACATGGATATAACTGCTAGTTTTGCGTAAGAAAGATTTATAGTTTTCATAACTTATGCTGTAATATCTTAAAAAGTCATTGTAACTTTCGATAACATAATCTTAGTCTCAGAAGGACTTCGGAATATCTTTAAACTCAATAAATCCAATCGAGTTTATGAAATTAATCACTTCCGGTTTTGCAGTTGGAACTATTGTCGTCAATAGAACTATTTCAGAATGATTCATTTATAAGTTTTGGAACTTAATATAATATGTAGAGAAAATATTCTGAACAAACGGTAAGGCTGTTTGCACATCGAAAAACGAAAACTCTAAACTAGATCTACAATCTAGATAGTTTTCTACTGCAGTGAGTTTGTTCGTTGCATTTTTGTTTTTTTTCTAAGCCTTGTATTCACCCGACTTATTATCAATATCTATTGTATGCTCGATGTACCTAACGTTGTAACGTAGCGTAAGCTGAGGTTCCTTAATAAATGCTTTTCTATTCTATTCTAAATACAAATTTTGTCCTAAATTAACAGAAATTTGCGGCAATACATGCAATAAAATATTGGATATTTATTCTACATAATTCTTCGTGTCTTCGCCGAGGAAAACTTTTACCATTTTTATCCAAAAACCAATTTACAATTTTTTTCCTCTTCTGCTGTTAGCTTAGCATTGGTTCTAAAATGAATTCTATTTTGCAGTGTTGGACGAGGAATGTGAAAAGCCCTCGAGGCTTAATATCGGCCAACCATTTTTTATTTCTCTCTAGCTTGGAACTAGAATTTTCTTGTTTTTCAACCCACCAAACATTTAACAAAACCACGAAAAATTGTAGACTGAAAATTATTACTTTTCAAATTGCAAATGTAATTTTAACCTAACCTTGCCTTTTAATTTATGATGTTTCCAAGGGTATACCCTATGATGCCGTAGAATACATCCTTGGCAGGAAAGGATGAAGGGGTAGGGAGTTGAGGATTATTGGGTTGAGCCAAGGAGGTGACTGTGTGCATTATGCTTGAATGTTTGCGGCTCATAGCTGCGGGGGAAAACAGGATGGCGAACTGTTCCACATATGCTTATGAAGGATCCGCGGAATTTCACGGTGTGGCCGAATATGACTTCTAGGGTGTGAGGGTGACCTTTGGTTATAGCTCGGGTGGTGCGCATAGGAAGAATTCTACACACTTTTGTTGAACATTGCAGACTGATTGGGTGAAAAGTGAAAAACATAGGCTTTAAAAAATAAGTGAAATGCTGTCAAGGTCGGCCGGCCTGTGCTGTCTAAGTTGGCCAATCGAGGAACATATCTTGAAATGATTGGAAATTACCTGGAAAAATTAATTGATTGAAATAAAAAGCCGAATTTGTTGTATTTTTGTTTTTTAACAAAATTTGAAAGACACATTCGAAATTGCATTTCCGGAAAATGTCGTTATATTGCACTTCAAATGCACTTCTCTTTTGCATTGTCCTAAGAGGGCTTTTTTCGCGGGTTTTTCCTTTAGCTGGTGTTTGTTGGTGCTGGACGTTTTTAGGACCTTTTCCAAGCAGACAATCACAGTGGGCCAACCCTGACTACACAAAGTGGCCGACCTTGACGACAAATCATTGTCGCATCACGTGACACCACACCAAACATGTTACAGGATTGAATTTTCCTCTTGGTTTATTTTCAAGCATTAGTCACACAACACATTCACAACGCTTACCTTGATGATTGCATATTTTCTCCTATCTTTCTGGTCGTATTCATTGCTGCTACAAAAAAAAACTTTTTTAGAATTTCAAACCACTGAGTGCACAGCACATACTTTGTGTTTACGCTCCAAATCTACAATGTCACGAAAAGTTCGTGGGTTACATGAGATAGTACAGCTTACACGCAACTTGCACGTGTAATCCCTACTGCCATGCAGACAGCTCAGCTTTCAGTGAACTTGCATGATGAAATATCATGGCAGCTGAGATGATAGTAATTTGACAGTTTTCCAGATGGCGGAAAAGAAATGCTTGAGAGAAATTGATGAATTTATTCTGGGAAAATGAGATTTTCTGGGATCATTTGCATTACATCATTTACCAACAGCTTCCTCTTCATTTTTTTTCGGGTTTTTATTCTTCGTTTATTGCTATAATTTTCCAATATACACAAGGCTTTACGTCTCAATGCCAATTTTTAAAGGAACTTGCATCCAAGCTGATAAGACATCAAGACAAGACGTCAAGCTTAACCATTTTGCCTTGCAATATTAATAATACTTGTTTTCGGCTAAAAAATTTATAGATCCTACAAATAATTGTCAGAATGTACACTCCTATATCTCATTGTCTTGAAGTAGTAAAAATTTCCCAAAGATACCTTTTGCCGACAGATCACCTTACCTTACGATGAAAACATCGTTCATCTCGTAGGTATAATTTTTCGAAGTATGTCGAGGTGGCCGATTTGTATCTAGTGGCTGCAATCAGGCATATGATTCACCTTAAGCTCAATTTTACTAACTTTATTTTTCGTAATGGGTCCACGCTCCCACTCCAGTAACGCTCACATCGTTCATGCTGCTGTTCGTGAATACCGCAGGAGATATTCGACAAACGAACGCTGAATTATCGAGTGTTTATCAATATTCATTACAGGCTCTCAGAGCCCGAAATTCAGACATCATTGACTAGTCAAGCTTTCAGGTCTGTTTCAAACATGAAAGATGAAATAGTGTTAGCTGAAAGTACTGGATATCCTGGCACTAGTGTTCGCCGCATTTCTTCCCGCCTGGGGTTGTCTAAGTCTTCAATTTGTAGAGTTTTAAAGTAGAAAGACTTGCGTCTCTACCATTGCCCCCGAGTGCAATATCTGCTAACTGGATTTTCGTCTTCTTGCTGTCTTTTCTTCGGGAATAATAAGGAAAATAGACAGAATTCTTCTCTTCCAAGTCGTTGTGTTACTATTGCTTGGCGCAGAGTAACCTCGCTATAAACTGCCCCCGTACACAGCATTGTCGGTTTGTCGCAAGAAAATTCATGGTGACAGATGAGGTTGCATTCATCCGTGCGGGCACTTACTGATTCCGTACTTTTATTAAATTTCGCAAAAGAATATTAGATTGAACAAACCTGTTCACAAAACAAAAGCACATTTGACAATCATGGCTCAATTTTGATAATATGGTCTCTCGCATCTCATTTACTCCTATATATGATGTCCTGCTCTTAAAATAATTACGCTCATGTACACGATTTAGCCATTCCTGTTTGCTATATATTCTAAGTGCGGATATCACAAACTTTAGGAACCTGTACACGGGCTACAGACCATATTCGTCTTACTTTATTTCAGAAAGAGTTCTCCGCGAATGTATGGGCTGTCATCATCTACTACCAATTAAATGGCCCAATTGAGATTCCTCTTGGACTTCTTGCAAAATACATTTGAAAACTTGTTGGACGACTTGCAGCTTGGTATCAGACGAAGCACGTGGGTACGACTCAATGGTGCTCCAACACACTTTGCTGTTTACTCTGCATGTGCATTTTTACAACATTTTCTTCTTGAACTCACCCTAATCGTTATTTTTTGTATGGTGCACAATAAAAGAAAGCGCCACTTCGGGCACAGTATATTCATACAGTAGCCCAGCTCAATCAAAACTGTCAAGCGAGTAGGATGCTTTTATAAAGAGACTATACTTTCTCTTTCAACAGTTTTAACTAACACGCTAATCAACTTCTAATACAACGGTTTCTATATAAATCTAAAGTGGAAGAAACAGAACTTACAGCATGCACAAACTTGTACCAGAGGAAGAGGGACAAAATGATAATCAAAACTATTTCTGCAAGAAAAAAAAAGCTAAAAACAATTTGTTCCATTTCCCATGCCATTCCGCTTGGTAGAACTATCAAACTGTCGCAAACATTATTACAGCCATTTTGCCTGTTACACTGTCCATGGAACGAATACCACTTTGCAATCAAACAGCTGTTTGGTAATGGAACAATACATTTGCAGGTGATGAGATGTGTAGATAATAAAACTAATACTTCTCCCAACCATTGTGCAGCTAGCTACTGTTCGTTCATTTACATCCGTATCATACTTAATAGTTCCCTCTTATGGGAGAAATTTTGAGTTTTTTTTTTTTGTAATTAAAATTCTAAAATTCACTTTTCAGTAGTTTGCTCTAAGCTGGGCTACTGTATAAATATACTGTTCTTCGGGATTGTTATGACGTTGTGTGCAATCAGTAGGACTACGCGCCAATGTATGCCTCGAAAATTACGGTTGCTTTGGGTTGTTTTTTTTTTGTATTTATGATTTGATTTAAAATCGTTAAAAAATAAAAGTTCTTAAAATTCTTCTATTCTAAATAAAAGGTGTAGATTTAATTATAGAGTTATAAAACCTTACCAGATCCCCCAACTCTTATGTCGGCTAATTCCCCCAATTCACAGAAAAAGTAGCTACGAAACGATTTCTTTCTACGCTTAGTTAGACTATTCACTTGGCAGGTGCTGAACGCTCTCAACCTGATCCTCGTCGATACAGCTTATGCAGAAATCGTACAGAGCTTACATGCGCTCTACATGTTTTCGAAACAAGCAGTGTCTCGTGGTAAGTGCAATAAGATTTTGCACATCATTACTGTTCCTCCTTAGCAGGTCTTCCCATGACATATCTTGGGACATAGGTGTCTTGAAAATCGCACGCATGTGCTTAGTATTCCCCATCTGCGATTAGTCAACTTACAGGCCTGTAAATCTACAAACCTCTGGATGGATTCTTGTGGTAGAAGAACACATTCTGATCAGAGCATCAGCTGCCTCCTCTCCTGCTAAGTCACTGAAGCGAGGCAACATTTCTGCTTGTGAAGTATCAGTCAACACCAAGTACATGCCTGACGTCCTCATTGATGGAGCGAGACCTACCTAAAATCTCTGCCGTTCTATGGGTCCCGGCACTCGATTGATTAAGCGCAACTCCATGCCGAGCACCTACCCAAGCTCAGTGAGAGGATTTCAGTGATCTGAATGAATCATCGTTGAATGCTCTCTACTTGGGTATTGCACTCTGTCCGCGATTTTGGACGTCAACCACAGTCACCACGTTACTTCTCAAAGGGCTTCACTCACCAATGTCGGCATGGATGATAGTTCTATGGGTAGTACCTCGTAGTACCGGAAAAACGTCCGGTCAGGTATTCGTAGCCCTGGCTGCTTTAGTTGGGCTTCATGCGAGCCTAGGACGGATGACCCTCTCATTTCTAGGCATAATCTAATATTCTGGTGAGTGTATGCCAGGCATTTGCTGCCTATCATATCTCCTTTTTCTTTGTTTAAAGGCTTCTTTTGCATATTCATTTATGCATTGATGCTGCTCTCGTAAGGCTCAGTACCTTGCTAACATCATAGCCACAAGTTCCTGAAACCCTCATATATAGGGCATACACACAGTGCGTGCATCTAGTCCTCGCAGTTATTTCCACACGTACACTTACCATTTACAATCACAAAAAGGCACAATTCACTATTACCAAGAAATATGTGTTCATGTGACGAGCGAGGTAAAAGATGAGGTGAGCTGTCGGCAAGAGGTATCTTCGAGAAATTTTTTTGGGTTTTCGTGTAGCTATTAGTAGAAAGCCAATAGCTTTAGCTTTATAGAGATATTTTTTTTATTTATGGGCAAATTTTTTTATCATTGCGAAAAGAGCACGTGTTAAGATTTTCTGTATTATCGCCACTTTTTATAAATTGCAAAGAAAACGTCCACATAATTAAGGTTATATGAGAACAGGAAATAATCAATAGTAAAGTAGAAATGCTCTGTGCTTCCTGTATACATATTCAACGATAATTAATTATTTCGATTAAATTTTTCCATAAAAACCATCGGATCTGACTACATACCTACTTAGATACCGAAACGGTCTCAGCTTCTATATTGTTTGTTGTATGATTTTTTCTATGAATAATTTTTTCCTTGCAGTTTTTCCAATAATTTCTCCTTAAAACATACTGGCAAAATATATTTCCGTAAACAAAGATTATTGATTTGTATACAATGTAATACATATATATGCAGGACAGCGTAGTTGCATTCGGAGAGAGATTTAAAGTGTGTGAATCAAAAACGTAATATATTCATAATTAATAAAGTTTTCAAATTTCAGATTACAATTTAGAACTTTGCTGCGGAGATATAATGTAGGATTATGCTATACTCCAATGATTATCGCAGATTCATTTTGTAATAGTGATGAGGCCCGACAAAATGAATTCACCACAAGCCGAGGTATTATAGTAAATAATATAGGTTAGTTAAAATAATTGCATTTCCTATATGAATTTCAGACGATTCACCATTAATTGCACAATTTGCAGCAAAGAATTCTGTTGATTTACTCACAGCCACTGAATTGATTTATCCATACGTGGATGGAGTTGACTTAAATTGTGGTTGCCCGCAAAAATGGGCAATTGCAGACGGATATGGCTGTGCTTTACTTAAGCAACCTGACTTGTTATATGATATGATTCAGACTCTTAGAAGAAATCTACCTTCTAATTTCAGCATATCTGTAAAAATGCGAATTGTGGATAAAACTATATCATCTACAGTGGAAATGTGCCGTCGATTGGAGAGATGTGGTGTAACATTTTTATCAATACATGGTCGTAGACCTGGCCAGAAATCATCAGAGGCAGTTGATATTAACGCAATGGCGGAAATAAAGAAATCTCTATTTGTGCCATTCATAGTCAATGGTGATGTAAAATCAGTTACCAATGCAGATGAAATACATAGGGCCACAAAATGTGACGGCGTTATGGTCGCGAGAGGATTACTTACTAATCCAGCTATGTTTACTGGAAGTAATATCACACCGAAGAAATGTATCCAGGATTGGGTAAATTTAGCATATGCTGCCGGGGACAAGATAACATTCCAATGTTTCCATCATCATCTTACATTTATGATGGAGAAAAAAATTGAAAAAAGTTTGAGAGTCAAATTCAACAATTTAAGTAACAAAGACGAAATCTTCAAATTTTTGGTAGATGTCTTCCATATCGAGCCCCAGTGGGATATACCTTTACCTAATTATTTAGCATGCAACTATAATGCTGATTTGTATAAGTGTAGACAAATAATTGGATGCGGCACATATAACTATGAAGAACTTAAGGCGGCTTGTCTCAGAAAAGGTAAATTTTTTGAAGAATTTCAAAATTTGGAGTCAACTGATGCCGACGATTGGGATAATTTAGAATTCATGGGAAGTTCAATTTTCAATCTATAATTCTTGTTTTATGTACACTAACTGTTTCCGTAATTTTCTTCTTTCCGAAAAAAGAATACGAAAATTTACACTTATCCTACGATTAGTTTTGATATTGTACCTTGTAAAGTAATTTATAACGAAAATAAAAATGAATGTAAGATTGTTGACAATGTAATGAAATTCCTTACTTACCCATTTTGTAATTTCAATGCTTTCAGTTATGGTTTCTGCTAATCTGGTACACTCTAATTCTAACGATTATCAAATTTCTAGTCGAGACACATTTTAAATGGAAATTACATCATCTCGATTGGATATTCGTCACTTTTCGAGTTGCATAATGAAGGGCTTTTCTGCTTTTCTTTGATTCTATCGAAAAGTGAATTTACCTATGGCGTTTGTTAGGAAAAGTTCCGCTTTCACCAATAACGCACTATAAAAAAAAATTGTCTTCCCAACCACAATGGGTCAGGGATGTAGAAGCTTCAAACTTGAGCTATTAGCTCTGCTCATTTTTTGTTGAACTAGCTCAAAATTGGTGAGCTAAATGAGGACCAGGATTGTAAAAGCTGGAACCTTAGTTTAGTTCTTTTACTTAGTGAGCTAGCTCTGTTGTACCTTAGACAAACTTAATATATTAGATGTCCAGTCGAATAGCAGAAAGTGTGCCTATGAAGCAGAAACATTGATCCTTTGTTAAGAGAGAAAGTTTTTAAGCATGATTTCCAAGCTCTCATTTAATCGGTTTGCAAGAGCGTGAAAATATTCTCTGTTCTAAAAGTATGCAAATGCAGTCGACAGAATCAGGGGCAGACCTACTCTTACGAACATCAACATCTACTCTGCTGAAAAATGGGATTCATAGAGAACCAATCAAGTTTTCTCTTCGATTACATAATGGGCTTTACTTTGAACGCGTAGAGCTTTTTTTTTTTGATTTTAAGTGGCACAGCATTTGGCGCAGTGACTGGACATCTAGTATATTAAGTTTGTCTAAGGTTGTAATAATCGAAAGAACTGGCTCATCAATTTGAATAAAGCTCTATATTGCATTGTCCTGAAAGGCACTAGTGTGCATCATATGCAAGCATTACATCTTGTACATACCTTTTTCTAATAACAATTAATATGTTCTCCTCAAAGAACACCAATTGTTAGCAAGTCGAAACATCATTCCAAGAATAACAGTGATTTGGTCGATATTCTAGAAATGTTATTAAACATTTTCTGAAAACACTCCGTTAGGTAGTAGGTCCTATGAAAGAATTGTCCGGTTTTAAGCAGAGAATCTTCATTTTTGTATGGCATGCGAAAGAAACCACAGTGGAATATATGTAGATATGAGATTTTTACGAAATGAGGGCACACACATTTTAACTGGCTTCAATGTCTTTTATATGCACTAGCGTCATCTGACCCATGTTTACCTACAGTTCTGTGGTGTGGAAGACCCAAAGATTGTGCCTACTTAGTGTAAGCGGTGCTCACCACCTCAACATACAACCCGTTCATATACACGTCAAGAAGGGTGCGTCAATCGCTGTGCTAAGAATGCATCTCAATCTGAGCTGGATTCACACTGGTACAAGAGTTCCATGTGAATCCATCTTTGAATTCGTGCAGTCCATCGTACCTGCCATAGACAGGGACAGTAATCACCTCCACGAACCAATGCTGGAAAGCAACTTTAAAATAAAAATTGCAGGTATGGCAGAATGGGAATCACGTTCCGTGGTGCAGTCATTGACAAACCCTATCATATAAACAGCCGAGTCCAAATCGGAAAAAAACGCCGGAGCAAGCGTTTTTTACGAGGAGCCTATCATGGAAATTACCATACACCTTGAAAGCCATGTCACGGTTTTCCAGGCAGAGTTCATGACCATCCTTGAAGCGGGACACTGAGAGCAAGGAGATTGCAATCTGCTCGGACAGCCGAGCAGCTGTCAAGGCCTTGTGAAAACCTTTTACAACCTCCAAGCTTGTATTGGAAAGTAAAACTACCCTGAACCCCTTTCCCGGAACAACAGGTTCCTGGTGCTTTGGGCGCCATCACAGCGACCTTAGCGGGAATAAAAAGGCGGGCAAACTTGCTTGCCTTGTTACAACCTCGGAGGTGTCCTCCTCCACTATTGCGATCGCACCAAAACACCTTGTCTCTAATATCTTGGCCTGGGTCAACTGCCAAAACAATCGCATTTGGTTTTTTTTATTATTATTTTTTTTTATTTTAAAGGCAGGGGACAGGAGACCCTATCCCAAGCACGGAGGCCATAGCGGCCCATTGTGCTGTCCTGCTAGAATGCCATTCACCAAAACCTTCCTGTCCTCTTAATGAAGCGCATCAGGTCTTGGTGAGGCAGGGTTTTCAGTTCATCCACAGATAGAAGGGCCAACCCTTGAGTATCCAGCCTGCACCGGGCAGAGGCCGGACACCCACACAAAAGTGTTCGGTTGTCTCTGGCTCTCCCTCCAGGTAGGACAGACACTCAGGGCTGTCTACAACTCCCATCCTTGTTAGATGAGTGTGAAGTGAGCTGTGGCCGGTGATGATGCCAACCACAGTTCTAGATTGTTTCCTTTCGAGCCCCATGAGAAAATCGGAGATATTCCCATTGGGCACATCAAGAAACAGTTTTGTACACCTGCAAGTATTCAGGTTCGACCATCTCTGCTGATGATTTCTAAGAACATCCGCTTTGATGAGAGACCCGATACTCGGAGTGGCAACGCCTACGATGGGTTCCGGTCCGAAGAACGGAGAATCAGAGCCAGTCCTAGCTAAAAGGTCAGCCCTTTTATTCCCCATGATCCCCATGTGACCAGGAACCCACAGAAGTGACACCTTGTTGCCGATACACAACTTTTCCACAGACGACATGCAATTCCCCAGTAACTTAGATGTTTTCCGAGGGCCACTCAGAGCCATCAAGGCTGCCAGACTATCCGAACGGATAACAATGTCCCTCCCCTTGATTTGCATATCAAGGGCTAACTTCGCTGCCATTGATATGGCGAAGACTTCAGCCTGGAAGACAGTGGTGTGTCTACAAGTGAGTACTCCATCCCAATATCAGGCTGAGGAAAGTAGACACCCGCGCCCTCATTAGTTAGATAGCCGTCGGTGAAAATTTGTAGAGCGGACCGGAAAAGGCTCGATAACGCACTTTCCTCAGTCCACGATTCCCTTACAGGAAAGCTCACAGAGAAACGACGCCCGAAACGAAGCTCAGGTACCATCGTGTCACGTGGCATACTGGCCAGAGCGTTTTCCAAGTGCAGACCGTACGCCAGAGAGCAATGAGAAGATCCAGTCCAGCCGTCCCCCCAACATCCCCATGAGCGCAGCCTGCACACAGCCCTTTTGGTATCTGCCTCAATGACTAGATCCAGGGGTGGCAGATTGAGTAGCATCTCTGGAGCAGCAGTAGCCGAAGATCGCATGCAGCCCGTAATACCCAACAGGCGAGCCTTTGCAGGCCTGCCAGCTTCCGGATCGCAGTCCCCACAAGCGTCCACAGTCACCATACACAGGAGGCATGTGTAAGCATGGGTCTAACGATCGAGGTGTACATCCAGTGCACGACCCTTGTTCTCATGCCCCATGTGCAGCCAAAGGTTCTGCATTGGGCGAAGACCCTCGTAACTGCATTAACTTTTTTAACTTTTTCCTCTACGTGGAATATCCATTTCAGCTTCGAGTCGAGGAAGACTCCAAGATGCTTGACATGCGGAAAGAGTTGCAGAGTGTGTCCAAAAACTTTGGAAGAACAAAGTACAATAGCTTACGTCTTCTGGAGAAGAGCGCCAAGCTGGTCAGTACGGTCAACACAATGTTGACGAGCTGCCTCACATAACGAATTGGGGGTGGCCCTGTCAATAGCCCCCTCATGTCCAGAAAGGCTCTCACGATCCAGTCCCCTCTCAATGACAGTAACCATTGAATGGAGAGCTGTGTTCGTAGATCTGCCTCTCCGGTAAGCGTTTTGTGAGGTGTTTAAAGGCCAGTTGACACTTAGCTTGTCAATTAGCGCTGGTACGTCAGCATCTGGTTTAGTTGACATTTATTCTAGTGATTTATAAAATTATGGAAGAAACAAACGTTTTGCAATTGCGTGTAAATATTATCGCAGAAATGTTAGTAATTGAAATTTGCATTATGTTAAAGAAGTCTACTAATCGTAATCCACGTGGCATGTGGGTCAGAAAGTGGATAGAAAGAAGAAAATATCAGGGCTTCAACATGAATTTTCTTCGAGAAGTGTCCGCGGTAGACCCAAATAGTTTATTGCGTTTTTTGGCCACAATTGATTCCTTACATACAGAGTACCCAAATCAACAATATCTAAATTCCTCGTGCCTGTTTTAAAAGCTATATACACATCACTTCAAGAATACATAAAGGTAAGCTACTGGAAACTACAATCACCACATTTATGCTACATCGGCCTTTTAGGTTCCAGAAACAAGAACATTGGAAAGAAATTGCCAATGGATTTTCAGCCCGTTGGAACTTTCCAGGATATTTTGGAGCAATCGACGGCAAGCATATCCGAATCAAGTGCCCGCCAAGGTCTCACAGTGATTTTTATAATTACAAAGGCTATTTTAGTACAATCCTCTTCGCACTTGTCGACAGTAACTACCATTTTCGGTATATAGAAGTTGGTTCGAATGGCCGTGTAAATGATGCCATCATTTTTAGGAACTCGAGCTTAAAAGCGTCCATAGAAAGTGGCGACATAAATTTTCCTTATTGGGGTGTTACTGTTATATGCTGCAGCAACATGGTGGAGCAAATGTACACGCAGACACACAGACAGTTCCAAAGGATGGCCTGTCTAAGTGTAGCTGGCCTCATGCGCACAACATCTACCAGCACTCAGCAACGTTGTTGAAAAAGAGGCTGGACTATTGGTGTACAGAGCCCGGACAGATGGATACAGTGAATGGGACTCCAAAAGTCTACGCACTATAACGGAAAGAAGAAATAGATACATATCTAGAAAATTAAGCCCTAATCTGGTAAACCGATGGTTCTAAAACCGAGAAAGGAGCAGGAATATACGGTGTAAAGCCAAGAGCTTATATCTATCAAAGCCTAGGAAAATACGCCTCGATATTCCAGGCTGAAATTTATGCCATCACTAGATATGCGTGCGTAAACCTGAGCCGATCCTACAATAACAGAGAATATAGGTACATATATCTATACAGATAGCCAAGCGGTATTGAAATCCATCAGGTATAGTAATGTGGGAATATATTCAAGCATTAAAAAACCTTGGCACAAAGATGATGGGAGGGAGAACACAGACGTACTGGCCAAAAAGGGAGCATCCATGCCTCCATAGGACCGGAACCATTTTACGGTATCTCACCACACCGTAAAACTAACCATGCAAAACTGGATCCAAAGCAGGATAGACCAGAGATGGATTTCAATGACAGGCTCTAGACAAGCCAAAAGATTCATTAAAGAACTTTCACCAAAGAATAGTCTGAATCTTTTGGGACTGTCTACGAATCAACTCAGAATCATTACAGGAGACCTAACCGGACACTGCAAACTAAACAAACACATGCATCGGATAGGTATATCACCCAGTGATATATGTAGGCTATGCCTCGAAGAGGATGAAACATCGGAGTACGTGTTATGCGAATGTGAGTTATTGCACATGGTAGATTCCCTTTGGCTCACACTTCTTAAAGCCTGCCGACTGCCGAAAGCTAGTTTTTCACAAAACACCATGTATCTTAAGAATTACAGGGCGCACGGTCACAGCAGAACTTCATGGCCTTTCCAACGACTGCTCAATCAGCCCTATACCCCCTCCCATCAAGAATTATGGTTGTCTAAACTAAAATTTTCGGATTTTCTTACCTTGTTTTTCAATTTAACATCTATTATTTTTGCAAAAAGTTCATTAATATAATTTTTTTACAAAAACTGTAAACTGTATACTCTCCTCTTTAATGTGACCTATTACACCCTAGTTAACTGTAGCTGTAGCAGGAGAAATAATGTCCAAAATAGAAAAGTCTCACTAGATACTATGGCAGAACCTTCCGGGAAGTCAGTAATTTCCCATCAAAAGACTTTACTTTGGTAAGCACGAGATCAGGCTATTTATAATAATAATAATAGTTGCAAATTTACTCAAATAGAAAACTCATGGAATATTGATGGGATATTGAGTGTAAATGATGAACAAGCCATAGCAATTGGTTTGATTATGATTTCCGAATTAGTGTATTATGGAGAAAAAAAAGCGGACGCATGAAAAACTTTGTAAAATAATTTCTTGCTACTAGATGAGTCTGCGTAAAGTGGTCTTTTCCGATTTAAGAAAGTTCAAGTCTATACAAGGTAAACAGAGAATTGGCAGTGCGCCAGTAAAGTCAAGTCAAGTCAAGTGTTCTTCACACGCGATTTACGAAACAAAACGAATTATGGCGAAATTATAAAACGAACCGATATCCCGGGATATTTGAAAACTTTTACGTACAGGCTTTAATTTAGGCCTATGTTTCACTTTACACTTTAATTGTTCGAATAACTATTAACTTTAGGTTACACGATGTCGAAATTATTACAGCTTGTTGCGCGACGGCAAGCTGTGTTCTTGTCTGTTATTTGATAATTTTGGGATTAAGAGGAATAGGGAAGTTGTGGAATGTTAGAGATTTCTCTAACTTGTTGTGAGTTGAAGACTGACGTTTCTTCCAACATGTTGAGAAATATCGCGAAAGTCCAGAATGGTCCAGCGTTGATAAGTCCCACGATGATCAAGATGCCAGTATGGTGTCCTATCCACGATGGTGGCATCCTGTACTAGTGAAGAAAGTAAATCTTTCGCCCAGGTAATAAATGTTTCTCGTTTCCGAGTTGATTAGGTGAAGAGAATTGGATAACATGGAGCGGGTGTACGTAAGGGAGTCATCAGCATAATGTAGTGTGGTGGAATTTGAGTCGTTGGCAGGCTGGTCATAGGTGAAAAGATTGAGGAGTGTTGGTCCGAGGACCGAACCTTGGGGGACACCAGCACTGACTGATATTGCCTGAGATTTGACATTCTCGATTTCTATGTAGAAATTCCGAATTGGGAGAAAGCTATGTATAACCCGGGTGAGATAAGGCGGGAACTCGAGGTTTATAATTTTGAATATTAGCCCGTTGGTCCAGACTGAGTCAAACACTTTCTCTACATCAAGGAAGCAGCCTGCTGTCTGCTCCCTTTTGTTGAGGGAGGGCGTTTGTAGAATCAGAGAGGAATTTGAGCAAAGCGTGAAAAGTGGAGTGCTGGGGCTTGAAGCCGAATTGGGTATCTTGCCTGATATTTAGGTCCAGGCAGGTATATTCAATGTGTTGGCGTTGCCCAGGTTGGACAGAAGGGAGATTGGGCGGAACTCATTAAGGTTTTTCGAGTTTCCTTTTTTGGGAATTGGAACTATGCGCGCGGTTTTCCAGACATCAGGAAAGTAAGAATAATTTAGGCAATTATTGAATATAATTGTCAGAAATTCTATGGCGACAGGTGGGAGGTTTTTGATAACTTTGTTTGAAATGTTGTCTGGTCCGGCGGACTTTTTACCTCAGATAGTCCTGATTAAGGCGAAAACGTGAGCAGAATTTGAAAAGATGCTTAAATCATCCGGATTTAAGGACGTGTTTGTGGGATTAAGGATTGTGGCGGAGGATCCTACTGCATGTGCAGTGAAGTCATCAACGGTCGAGTCTACAGTGGTCCTAAAATTTGCATCGCTTAGAGATGAATTGTCTTTGAAAGTGGATTGGAAATATTCGTGGCGTAGGTTGTAAGAGTTCGAGCAACTTAAGATGGTTTTGGGGAGTTTTGCTTTCCTGCTGCAGATCCTATTTATGTCCTGAAAGCAGTGTGGCCCGGGTTGAATGGAAGCCAGTTTCTTCCTAAACTCTTGATCGAGAAACATTTTCGTTTGTTCCTCAATAATTGTTGACAAGCAGTTAATTTGTGATAACACGGTTCTGTAGGCTGGGTTGTGGCTATTAAGGGTTCGGTGAAAAATATGGTTAAGTATTTTTAGAAGTTTCTGCCTAAATTTGTATAATTTTTGCAGTTGAGGCGGGAGATTTTTGTATTTGTAGTGTTTGCTCGGCACTACACTGGAAAAGAGGGCGGCATTTCCTTCAATGGCGTTGTTGAGGAAGTCAATTTCTAAGTTCGTGAGATTCCGTTGCGAGTCAGGGAGATTTCCTGCGAGGAATTGCGAGAGCCTGTCTTGAAATTGTTGCTAGTCAACGTCTTTGAGTGAGGTTGAGGTTTGAGGGTCAGAAGTCAAAATATTTAAGGGTTCGCTGAGGGTGATTGAGAGTTCAACTGCTAACTGATCAGATTCAGCCTTATGCGCTGTACAAGCGTAATTTGAGAATTGGGGAAGGAGATTAATAAGATTAGAGGTTGCGATATAGAAGTCAAGAATTGACCCAGATCGCGGGAAGGTCTGAGTATCCTGCGAGACGACGACGAAATCATGGGTGGTGTTAAATAGAAGCCAGTCATGTACTGCCTTGCCTGACGGACTTACGACAGAGTCATTCCACAACGGGTGCTCGGCGTTGAAATCACCACCAAGCACCGTGTAAGTGAAATTGTCCTAGATTCGAGCAATGCTGTTCATGTTATTCTGGATATCAGACTCGTTGTCACGTAGCTCTAACTTGACGGCAGTGCATTCCATATTGGACAGGTTACTTATTTTCGCCTCTTTGAATTTAAGGTTTTCCTTAATGAGAAGGGCAGTGCCTAGGGTGGTCTCAGATTTGTCCTGACGGACGAAGTTGTAGTGCTCAAAAGCTAACTTATGTCTCTCAGTGAGGAGAGTTTCAGAGAGGAACATAAACGTGGTTTTATGCTCAATGACGAAGAGACTTAGTGCTGCACTGTTGCTGTGCTTTACCAGCGAATTTCAATTAAGTGACATTATTTTCAGCTTATTTAATTGCCTAGACAAAGTCCAAATGCAAATTGAAGGTAAGCTGCTTGTTTTTCCGAGATGGAAGAGAGCTTCCTGTATTTAGGAAGGAAATTATTGACTTTGCCCATAAAGACGAAAAGGTCGCAGCCAAATAGAGACTTGGCTTCCTTGGTGCAGAAATCGTCATTTTCTGACACTCTGGGTTTTCTAGGAGCTGCCTTGGGGGCAGACCTAGGTGCTGCTTGGGGTTTTGGAGCTGTCAGTTTAACAGAATTGTTATTATTAAACGTGTTTTTAGAGATAACCTGGGCGAAAGATTTACCCGGCTGCACGTAGTTCCTTGTGGCTTCCTTCACGTTGGCGACGCTCCTCAGTCTTCTTGGCACGTTGTTGTACTACCTCCTTGTACTTGGGGCAACCTCTATAGCTGGCTGGATGTGCTTCAGCTTTACAACTTACGCAGTATGGGGCACCATCCTTCTCGTTATTACTCTCGCATTGTCCTGGTAAGTGTACATTTTTACACTTCACGCACCTGTAGTCGAGCGAGCAGTTCCTCGCGACGTGGCCGAAAGCCTGGCATCGCTTGCATTGGGAGATTCCAGACACGCGGTATTTTTCCCAGTAAACGATCTGGTTCAGAAGGCGATTTGTGGCCATTATAAATTTAATATCGTTTGAAATGCGTCACAGAGTTAATTGTGAATCCACGCAATTTTTCAACGAGTGCTGTCTTCACATCCTCGGCCTGGTATGTATGCTGAACTCCTCTCAGCGGAAGTGTAACTCTGTACACCGATGTCCCTAATGATGCTGAACAGTACCTTATGGTCGTCCTGGCTAATTGGCTTGATAATGCACTTGGTGCCCTTTGAAGTTTTGATAAAAAACTTAGGTTTGATTGCGAGCTTATCAAGCTCGCAATTGAATGCTTTAACATTCAGGTTATGACAGACAATCGGGAGAGGTGTCACTGTCTTTTCAACCTGTGCCTTTGTTGCTTTGGGCTGTATCTCGAAGTCCTTTCGATTACCCAGAATTTGGAAGAAATCACCCGTCTGTTCCTCCCTGGATGGTTGCTGCTTGGCTGGCTCTGATGGCTTCCTTTATGCAGGCGTTCCGGCTGATAGCGGCGAGGTCACTGGGCTCCTTTTAGCTCTCCGCTTCCTATTATCAACGATGGTCCTTTTTCGTCCTTTTCATCCTCGGAAGATGATGAATCAGATGTTGATGTCTCACCTGAGTCAGTGGACATGTCTTCTACTACGCTGTCTACTTTGGCTGTGTCCTTACGTGGTGAGCCAGTTTCGTCGCTAAAGAGGTCCCTGGCTTCTTCGTCGGTGTCGATTTCGCGTGGTCCCATTTCATATTTCTTGTACAGCCGTCTTAGGCTGCTCTCGACAGCGGCCTTGAGAGTCACTTTTTCGGCTTCAAACCCCGGCTTAAGATTAAGTGAATTTGTATCACTCATAATTAACACAATATAAAGTGTCCTTTATCACCGCACTTGTTTGTATTAGTTGTATGCATTTTACTTGTTCCTATATCACAATCACAACACTTGTCATCAATTTTGTATATATGTGTCTGTATATTAATTATTTGTGTCTCTACCACTGCACTACACTTCAGTTATATGTGGCTATGTGTGGCTGTATTCCTACATCACACGCACGCTTCACATAACAAACAAAACACTCACGCCTGTAATAATGTGGAAATGCCATCGGCTTTTGTCTGCTTAATCTTTAATCCGCTTGACGTTTGTTGATCGCTCGTTCAATCACGAATGTGTAGTGCGCCAGTGAAACTTTAGACAATTACTTATGTACATAGCTTGGAGGCAGCAAGTCTATTGAAGTCGACAGAACTGCGAGTCAGCTATTTTAATAGGACGCACTCTATGAACAAATAGTACGCAAATGATGAATTTCCTGGCACAAATAAATAACAACAACAATAAAAAATAATATTTGTCCGTAGTATAGTGGAAATAGGAGGGTCTTAACTAAACTTTATCTTAGATGGCAACGCATGTAAAATTCTATAATTTTGTTTAATGTTTTCTTTAAAATGCAATTGTTTAGTGATAATTTATCATAGTAGCGTCCATTTTATTCAATTTTATAACAAATGTCGGAAAATTCAGATTGTGGATGAAATATTTTTTGTTTATTTGTTGTAGAGTTGCAGGAAAAGCACACTTTAAAAACTGTTCCGTGATGTTTTGATTTTTTTTTGAAAATTTTGTAAGCGTTGTGTGAATTTATAATTTCAGGAGTTTTAATTATTTTTACTATCCAGTATATTTGACGCCCTGTTCAAGTGCATATTCTGCTCTGATAATAGAGCCGGCGCTGAGGGAAAGGATTAGGGGACATGAAGAAAGTGAAGGAGGTGCTGATGTATGTCACCCTTGAACCTTCACAGATTGTAAGCCCAAAGACTGTTCCACATTCGCACAGTTCAGGATAAGAAAGCTTCACGAAATTTTACTGTACGGCCGAAAGTATTGAAGGGTGAGAGGATGCGCGCGGCTTGCGAGTTTTGAGTGCAGAATCAAAACTAGATATTTTCACAGACCATTGACTATATGCATGTAGCGATAATTGAACGAAAGTCAACCGACATTGCACGGTGGTTCTTGAGTGAGTGATATGACAAGTTATTGCCACATCGCCAAAGAGCTTGAAGGCTCTCTTTTCGACAATTCTAATGAACTGTGCGACCAGCCCCGGCCCAGATATGGGAATTGTATTCCATTCTAGGTCTGATGTAGGACTTGAAGCGGAGCGCTAGATTTAATGGGCTGAAATATTTTTTACACCTATTCAGAAATCCAATGGTTCTTTGGCAACAACGAAGATTTGGTCTGTCCAACTTAATTTACTGGAATTATTAATGCCAAGAACGCTTAGTTACGGTGAATCAGAAAGTAATGGTCCATCAAATGAAATGGGAGTGGTGATGTTTACTTAAAGAGATAAAACAGCTTTGGGTTTTAGATGCATTGAATTCGACGCGGTTCGATTTGCCCCAAGTGAGGATATTATCAAGATCGTTATTCAATGATCTAATCAGGCAATCTCGTTTGACACATGCGGCGTTCACTCTGGAGTACAGCGTACAGACTTCGGGCATAAGAGTGAGAAAACATCGACCTGATCATCTATGAAAAAGAATGTGATAAGATATGCTCAAGTAATATATAGTGAAACACAGCTTAATTTTTATCTTTTTATTATAATTTACTATTGTTTACTTGTTGCTGTGTGGTATTCGGTAGTAGTAAAAAAATAATAAATTGTAAAATGGCTGCGATTTTTATTCAGCATTTTATATTCTTTGTAAATGGATTTGTTTAAGAATTTAATAGTTTTCTCTATCATTACACAACATTTGCTTGTAATTTGTTTATGCTTTTCATTCTACATACATATATGTATATTCTATTTATTGATATTTTTTTATTTATTACAATGTAATTATATAAAGTTTAGTTTTTTTCTTTTCTAATAACGCATAATAATAATAATATTTTATATTATAATAATAAATTACACATTTTCATCTTTTTATTCTCTTTTTTGCGTATGTTTTATTTTTATTTTGTTTTTACTTAATAAGTATACATTTTATTTCCTGTTTTAATTTTCTGTTTCCAATTGATAAATAAATTCATTTTTTTTTTATATAAACTTTAAATATGCACACAATTAATGTGAGGAAAAGAAAGAGATAGAGGGAAAGACAGATAGAGAGAAAGTTTACATTCATAATTTTATAAATTTCATTGACTTAAATAAAAAATAAATCAAACCAAGAGAATAAAACAATAAAGTTAACGCTTTAATTAGGAAAATACACCGGAGCGCGTTGTCTGCCTGTACTAATGTTAAAATATAACTACAATGCTACATAAGGAGACGCATAAATTTAATAAAAAACAAAAAAATAAAAAAGTTAAATAAGAATGTTATGATGAATAATTAATAAATAATAATTTGATCTGTACATAAAAAATAATAATATTTGCACAACATTGCATTCACATAAGGAAAACAGTTTAAGAGTTTCACGATCGGGAATATCAAAAGAAATTGATTAACTCTTACATAGAGAAGAAAAAACTATAAACAATACTTACAATGAGAAAATAAAGAAAAGTAAGCAATTCAACAAATATACGATTGCAGTGGATGTGAGATATCACTCTTTACGAACTGATTTCATATTATTAATGAATATCTATTTAATATTACCTTTACATAGGTCAAAATCCAAAAACTAAAATGAGGTTAGAGTCAATTTCGATCGTTCCGATCCTGTTAACAGTTCTGCGAAAAAAGTTCGAGTCGTGCAATGAGTGTTTTCTTGATTTGGTTAAGTACTATAAGTTACAAATATAAGCTCTAGTGTGGGGCACTTAAAACTCCCGTTGCTATCAAGTTTTAAGTGAGGCAACAGAGAAAATACGTTTTTATTTAGGCTTCATTTGGAGAGGCACTAAGGGACATATCAATGACAATACAATTTTAAGGAACAGGTTCATATTTAAATTAATCTTATGTGATCTGATATCAATGTTTTCTATCTGCGATGATTTTTTACTTACTTTGTTTGAGTCTTTTAACCGGGAATATTATTGTGATGATTTGAAAACGTGAAAATTATAAAAATTTTCAAGAATTTTTAAGTATATTTTAGACAGACTGTAATGTAAATGCTCAATTTTAAAAATGATATGACGTGACAACGTGTTAAGGAAGAGACCTAATACGGCTCGAAAAATTAAAACAGCAGTAGCAGCAGAATAGAAACGTTCCCAGAGAGAATAGAACGAATAAAAAATTGGATAATATTAAACTGTGTGACTATTTGGCTGTATCTGATATATTTGTTCACTCTCTATTGGTATGTTACATGCCAGTCGGAAATAAGATTTGACTGGAATTGGTACGAAGTCAATTCAATCCTATCAATCTAGTTAGTTTTTTCCCCCTCTTAATCTTAATCCTCTGTTGAAATTCGACAGGTAAATGTACTATTGCACTTCCAGTATTAGGCGTAAAATTTGGCAAACAACTTTTGTATCGACATGGCATCTCAATCGAAGCATACAGGAAAACTGTGTAGATCTAAATACGTCGTACGAATAGGGAGAATTCTATGAGGGATCAGGCTAGCATTTTTTTCAGAGCCAATAACCATAGAAGTAGCGATAAAAAAGAGAGACATCCGACATAACACCGGTGCTTTAGGGAATCAATAGTTGCTATTGATATGTCATCGGTAATAAGCTTGAAGGCCTTCTTTTGGCCAGTGCGTTCAGCCCCTGCCCAAATATGGGAATTATATTCTAATTTAGGCCTGATCTTGCATCTTTCCAAGAACCTTAGACATTTGATGGGCATTTTTGGCAATACCAAAAATGTAATCGGACCAACTAAGATTGTTGGATTTTTCAATGCCTAAGATGTTAAGGTATGACAAGTTCGAGATATCTACTCCATCGACGGAAAGGACTGAGCGGGTGTTGAGGTACGTTTGAGTAATAACAGACAACATGGCGAATTGGAAGCAATAAGCAAGATCCGATTCACTCTGCACCAAGTATTGTTCTAAGGTCATAGCTTAGTGCATTGAACATGTGGCTACGTTTGTCAACTATAACATTCCCACGGGATTCAGTATTCAGTCGAACGAGTACACGAAAGGGTGCTGTCGTCTGCCAAACTATCAATAGGATTGAAAGTAAGAGCTAGCATATCATTAATAAAAACGAGAAAGAGAGTAGCACAGAGCTTTGCAGTACACCGGCTTGGTTGTAAAATGGTCAGACGTATCTCCGTCCAATATATCTTGGATTGAACGGGAGAAGGAAAACTTACAATCCATTTTAAGAAGAGAGTGTCATCAGGCTAAGAGAGCAGGGTTCCCGTCTCTATCGAAAGCTTTTGAAATATTTAATGCGATGATTTCTGATTCGCCAAAATAATGGAGACATTTCTTAAGATTTGAAAACTTCAGGTAGAAATACAATCGCACATAGTTACGGTTACGGGCATATGTCGGTAGTGAACACAATAAAGCATAATTCTAATTTCATCATTGTTGAAGTAGTCCAGCCTACTGTATTTGATGAATAATTTCGACATTGCACTATTTTTTTCTTATTTATACGTAACAAAGTGATTAATTTATATTTATTTAGAGCCTTTCATAAATCACAAGAGTGAAATTAAGTAAACAAATCTCAACCGCGTTTCCTTACGCTCAAGATAATAAATTGACCAATTGACTATCGCCCATAAAGTTTCTTTAATATCATTGATTGCGACTTATGCCCATGTACCTGTAATATTTGGAGTGAAATCCTCTGAAATCCACCCACTTATACAGCGTACATTTTGCTATAGTAGTACATTCAAATACAAAGGCGAAATATTCAAAAATTTCATCGCTGCCTGCAATAGTGGCACAACTCAAAAACTTTTTCTGATGAACGATTCAAAAATTCGGTAACATACTCTCTTTATGCCGCAATATACTTAATTTTAGAATAAATATTAGTACTAATAAAATTTAAGAAAATTTTAAATTTTTAAAGCGAGTATGTTGCTGAGCTTTTAGATTGGCTTAACTCAATACCTATTCAGTTGTTATGCTCCTATTGCAGGCTGTGATTCTCTTATTAGTTCCTCGCATAAAAATGAACATCCAGATATGCAAGTTATATCGATTTACTCAGATCTGCGAAATAGAAAAATGCTTTCAAAGGTCATTCTTCCAGCTGTTTGAGCTGATGATCTTGTATGCAATAAAAATAAAGACCAAATCGATGGATTTCTAGATTATGGAAACGGTGGAAGGTTATACCAATGTAATACAAAATCTATCTGCGTTTTCATGATAAGAATCTTTGTGAGAGGTTTAAGCAAATTTTACATTATACAGGGTATCCCGTAAGTGGTGTCATACCCGAAGGCTACGGATAGGTCATGCTCAGAGGAGCAACAAATTTTATTAGTGGGGGGAGGAGAATCCTAACGGTTTCGGAGATAATGGGACGGTGTAATATCTGCTGGCATTTGATTGAAAAACTTAGTTAATTTGATAACACCTGACGAAACTAAAAATTGGAAAATTCTGGAATTTCAGTATATAATTTATAAAAAAAAACAAAAACTGAGACAAAAACAATTTGCCAAAAATTAAGCTTTACTCATTCAAGTTCGAAAAAAATGTTGTGTTCGACTTGAAGTACAGTTTAAAACTTGTGCATAGTGTTTCTGCAGATATTAAAACTAGGGATCGAAAATAATCATTATTTTAAATTTTCCAAGCAAACAAAATCGCATAGAAATTATAATCGGATCTTTAAATTAATGGGACCAATCTTATCCTCATAAGGTGAACTTTAAATTTCTGGCGTAATTTAAAAAAGTTTAGCCAATAAAATACCTTAATGCCACATTCACAGTGAAGAGTGGAACAGAGTGAGCTTTGAGTCCAGAGCGAAGCTGTTCGTTCATACGCAAAGTGAAATTCGAATTTTGAAATTAAACGTAACAAATCGCCATAACAACGAACTTTGAAATTAATATTACAAAATACCATAACAACGCCAAATCAACATGCTTGTCATTGTCAAGAAAAAAACAAAGGAGACACCTGTTGCACAATTAGAGGTCTATATGTTAACTTTTGTATAAAAATGCCTGAGTAAAAATCAAGTAAAAACTTTCTTTCGGTAGAGGGAACAATACTACATGAGAATGATAAAAGTTAACAGACAACTTATGAGTAAAGCCTGGGTAAATCGACGTAAATTTGTCAGTTGTCAAAAATCAAGATTAATTTTTTTTTATTAATTTATATTTTTTTAATAAAATCGAACTTTTTTTATTTTTTAAAAACTCGCCCTGACAACTGAAAGAATTATTTCAAATGACAAATGGAAGAAAAGAATGAACTCACTCATCCACTTTACCCTGTGTAAAAATGTTAACTTTTGTTCAGGAGGGGAAATGCATTCAATTGTCAAATTTTTCTAGTCCGAGAAGTTAACATACACATAATGGGTAAAAAAACTTTCGAGTAAACGTACAGACCTTAGATTGCATCGAAACTAGGTAAAATTTAACGTTATTTTTTTGGTTTTCAAATCATCAAGATTGCAAAAAATACCTCTTGTTTTTTATTAGCATTCATAAAAAATATTAAATCAGAAATTAACATTAAAACATTAGGTTTGTTAAGGAGTTATGGAAATATGGAGCTTTTTCGACGCCATCTCTATGGTAGTAGCTCGAAATTCCAGTTTGTAAGCTTTCGGAAATGTCAGCGTGAAATTAGAATAGAAACTCTTTTCATGCAGCTCCACTCTACGCTACTCTGAGCCAAACAAAGATACTACTGCGAGCGAAAAAAAAAAGATGCCATTTGCCACTCTACGCTATTCTACTCCACTCTGCATTGTGAATGCGGCATAATGGTTAGTTTTTGATTAATTATTGGATAACCATTATTTCACAATTTCTTCTTTTTGGTTATGATGAGTGACCGGTAACTTTTTAATTTTTCTCAATAAATATTTCTCGAGTTAGTTTTATTGATTAGCGGATAACCATTATTTTTCAATTTATTTATTTGGCTTGCACAATAAGAGCTATGAATCAACTTTTATTATACTTGTCAATAATAAGAATTATTTATTCGATTTTTTTTTATTGGTTTTCAATTCCCTCAATTGGAATTCATTTTTTCGATTGATCCACAATAATTACACTTGTCGACACTATTTCTATCTTGATTTGGTATTAGATTTATAAAATTTTGTGCAGAAAAACTCTCAGCTCAAATAGTGGAACCCTCCCTTCAAATTGAAATTACATTAACTAGTCAAAGATCCGGGTTTATCTACTGATCAAATATACATACAATGCCGATGAAACCGGATGTTTTTAGAGGAAACAACTTACGTGTCAGTATTAGAAAAAGTGGCTGCTAGAAGAAAATCAGAGAAGCAACGGACTACATTTTTGGCCTGCACTAACGCAAGTGGTAGTATTTTTCTTGAATGGTCCCATAAGTCTTTTCTACAGCAGATAAGAAACTTTTTTTTTCTGTAGAGGCGCCAATATTCGCAGTTAAGAAACATGATGCCAAAAGTGATAGATAGATAGATAATGTACCCTCACATCCGATGGGCTTATTTCTACGGTATCCACGAAGCCAAATGTCGTATGTCATATTCAACCTATCGATCAAGACATCATAAAAATTACTCAACTGTACTACAGAACAACATCGCAAAAGTCGGACCCATCCGGAACTCTAAAAAAAACTTATATGGAATCGATTGGAGTAAGCAATAATAACCAAATGCTGGAAACCAATACTGTCTACAGTCGAGGATGAACATTTTTTAGAAGACAATATAACGCTCAGTATTCTTAGAGTTCAATGAAGTCCACATACTACAGTGACTATTTCAGAAACATTTTGAATACTCAAGAGTATCTGCAGTCCTGTAAACTTAATTTTCCAATTTAATATTAACAGATTGATCTAACTACAGAAGGTATCGACAGGTGGAACAATAATATAGCTGATAGTGATACGAATCAAATGAAGGCAGTGCATCGATGCAACAGAAGAGTATGAAGGACAAGAAAGTCTCTGCTTAAAGCTGGAAAGCTTAAAAGTTTTTGTTCAAAGAGCTTCCCGCAATTAATTGAAATAGAAAAACTTGCCAATGAAAAAGCGTCTTATCAGTTGTCGGATAGCCGAGATAATTAACTTCAATTTTATGTATCAAAACTTGCATACCTGGGTGTTTTTGTTTTGTGGTAATACATATGTATGTTTGAAACGTGAACATATGAATAAAATAAATGATTAGAAGATCTCAATGGCACGACCCAGCTCAGATTTTAGTTTAACTTATGCTCCTTATGCTTTTATATTCACAAAATGATATCTAGTCGTTATTAATTAATTTGAGATTTGTGAGTTTAAGAAGAGTGTTTCCCCGTCTTCTACACATTATCACCATAAATTCCAATTTTTTTTTGTAAACATTGCGATTAAATTTTAGTGCGAGGGCAATGTGTTAGAAAGAACCGACATAAAACGTTTTCAAGCAGCCAAATCCATAATTACCTTATCTTCAGTAATTTGTTGTTATGGCAGGGCAGAGATAATATACGAATTTTTTACTCTCGTGAGATACACATAAAGGCGCCGACGCAGAATAGATGCATTTGTTATGCATTGATCTAAGCTGGTTTCGCTATAAAATTTACGGACTGGTTCTATCGCTACGGAACCATCCAAGCAATCTTTGAATGAAAGCCTTAAAAACTGTTATTCCCAATGTTTCTATTTAATGTAACTGGAAATGGAATTTTTGTATTGCAATTAATTTCTCACATTAATAATTTAAAACGATAGTGCAATTTTCCCATAAAATTAAAAATAACTACAAAAATATAACAAAAGTGACACCTACATATATGTGAGATACGAAATTAAAATTGGGTTCTTCTGAGTGAAAGCTGCATTAATCACAGGTTCACGTTCACAAATAACGGCGATTGTCGTTTTTCGTTATACAAACTGTTTCCTGATGAAAGGTCCAAAGGAAAGGCTCCTTTCGTTCCCTTTGGACCTACCAGGAAAAACTCTGTATGTTGCTTCAAACCGCTAATATGAATTACATACATAACAATATACTGACTGAGTTTACTAAGGCAAAGAAGGATAGTCCTAGTTAATTACAATAGCAAGTCCTATTTTGTTCCAATTCCCTGTCTTAAAATGAAGACTTTACTCTAAGAACCACATGGAGATCGTTTTCAATGTTATATGTTATTATTTCACGATAGGGAGAAAAAAATCTTAAAATAAAAAATTAAAAATAGGAAAATGTCTTACGATAAGCCAGAGCCAGAGGCTGTCTTCTTGTAAATGATTTGAATGATTTTTTAGGGTATTCATAAGACGTAATTAAAAACTGCAAATGAAAGAAAATAAAGATAAAATGAATCAAAACAGTTTTGATAATCATAATATGTGATAAAAACGGTTTCTTCGATTAACGAACCGAAAAATGGATAGGATAGGATGGGATTGAAGTTTCAAATGAACGAAATTAAAAATGTGTACCCGAAACGTCTTGTTCTGTGTTCCCACGATTAGAAGATCCAGATGATTTATTGGAACCATTTGTTATCGTCACTAAATAATTTGTATTGTAATTATCAATTTGTTTTTAAATGATTAATTTAAATTATTTAATACATATGATTCTTACTTTGATTTGTTTGGTGAATAATTGATGTAATATCGCTTTGCGAAGCAGAAATATCTTTACTGGTTAATACATCTGAACTACTTGAGCCTGAAAATGGAAACAATATAATTTGATTTATTTAATTTTTTTTAAACTGAAATTACCTGAAGAAATATGTCTATCAGTACATCCATATTGAATTGGTTGATATCCATGACTAGGATTGTAGGTTGCTATTCAAGAGATAATTGTATTTTGTATTATTTTCTTTAAGGTATGTACAATAAGATTTTATTTTTAAATGCTTTGAAAGGACAATTCTTGAAACAGTGGAAATATTTGAAAAAATAAAAATAAAAAAATCTACATAAATAAAAATTCGGTAAGAATACTGAATAAAATAAGATTAAAATAAGTTAGTTGAAAATTTAAAAAGAGTATAAAGTGGGTGTCACACCAGGAGCGGAGCGGCGCGGCATTTTTCAGTTGCCGCTGCACGATTGTTCTTGCAAAATTAAATGTAAAGTCACACCGGGAGCGGTGCGGCGTGGCACGGCAAAATAGTTGCCGCACGGCGATTTTGGAGATTACTCAAAAACACAATTTTGCCGCTGCCGCTGGCGGCAAAATTCCTTTTCATTCGAAATAAGTCCGCACAATTCGTTAAATAAGGCTTTTTGCATTCTTAAGTATATTTGTAATCGAACCTCATCACTTTTCTCTGTTTTTCTTCAAGCAGAGCTACTAATAATAGAATTTCTTCTTCGGAATTGGAGTACATTTGAATAAAATCTGCCGCTCTCGGTGTGAACACTCTATTTTGCCGCGTGCCACCGGGCAGTGCCACGCCGTGCCGTGCCGCGCCGCGCCGCTCCCGGTGTGACCAGAGCTTAAACTCCAAATGATTCAAAATACAGATGCAATCTCTTGACGATTACATCTTGTATTCTAGATTTTGAGTTACTTTATTCCAGTCTAATGTTACCCAAGATAATATTATCCGCAAGCAAACGACATGAATTAAGTTGGATCGCGCGCAGCGAACAGTGTTAGGTAATGGTAAGATGACTGTTTCAAATATATTAACTTCTGAAGAACACATAAGCTACAATCAATCATTAATCAACTTTCGGTATGGAGAGATTCAGCCCATAAAAATATCTCACGCTGCGCTTTCTCTAATAAGCGATAGATGGCAGCACCATCATTGGGATAGCTTCTGCAGTCCAATCACATACCATTAAAACGATTCAAGAAACTTATGTATAGTCTGGGACACGGACAGATAATGATGGTCCAGAATAGAAGTCAGATGGAGGGACTTTTTAAGCCCTATGCTCCCAAGAGGAGCGAAAAAGGAAAAAAATTTCAAAAAGACATAGTTTCGTTCAAGTGAGGTATTTGGGAACACGCAACTAATTAGTTAAACTTGGCGGAAATTAAGAATTAATTTATTTTCCGTGAACCATTGCGAAATTATTATCAAGTCAATATTAATATTTTCAACGAGCTAATTTTCCGTATCCACACTTTCTGATATTTACAATTGGACGTCATCGGAGTATCAAATAACTGGACAGTGCAACACTTTTGGAATATTATTTATATACAGAAAAAAACAAGTAGAGCACCTATAATATTGAATTTTAATCAAATCTGAGCTTAGGTATTCCAACTGATTGACGAATCGCTCGAGAAGTCTCTCGAAGAAAGCAAACTAGAAATTCATAGGCCGGACGTCGGATGGTGAGCTAGTAGATGCATGTTTAGTCACAGGTATTAGTACAACATACTTCCATGCTAAGCAAATGTAGAGGTATGTAATAACAGCTTAACGGAATGAGATGGTCGGGGTTAAAAAGTTGAGATTTACTAAATCATCTTATGGGCTTCCATGCACGAAAAACTTTATGGTATTGCCGTAGAGTAACGTGCTGCAACTGAAAAATTGATTTGAGATAATAGCTAGACTGTTTTATGATTAATAAATAATAACTTTTCTCATAATCACAAAAGGCAGCTTTATAGGGAATCAAATAACAACTCATTGTTGAAAATAGCTCAGCTTCAGTACCAAATTTGCGCATGTACAATATTGTAATAATGATTTTATATTGTAAGGCAGCCAAAGAGTTAAGCAAATGAGCAACAAATTCTCGCAGTGCACAAAAATTATCATCGGCATTCTCTTGGCTGCATATTAGAGAGATCAAAGTACAGGTACTCGATAATTTGGGCTTCAACATAGTCACAAATGTAAATGTTAAAAACTGCTACTTTAAATAGCTAAAGAGAAATTGCATTGCTACTGCTACAAAATGCCTAACTACACGCATTATAACTCCGTAGACAGATGTTTCTATGTCACATAAAAGTAAGTTAACCTTTTGCACACTCGGACGATTAGTATAGATAGAAAATAATTAGTTGGGAATGAGGCTGGTTGATTATGCTAGGTCAGCTAAGTGCAGTGTGTGCTCGTAATAGGTAGTGCGCAGAAGTATAGTGTTCGAGATTCGGAGCTAAGGCTGATTGGTGAGTAATTGTTTTGAAAGGTATTTTGTGATTGGGTGACTGTATACGTGCTTTGTAGGTCTATTTATTAATGGTTGTGGTCGATGAAGGGATTCATCGCTCTATTGCTGGCAGAGTACGAGTGTGCGGTATCATAATGAGTTGTCATGGTGGTATAGTGTAGGGGTACCATCCTTGATTTTTTAAGGTGGTATGTTGTAGGGTAGTTCAGGGATCCGGTTCTGCTACAGTGAGTTGTCATGGCATGACTTCCCCGCCAACCTTCGAGTTATATTAACCACTGTATTGAGTTGTCGCGGTGGTGTATCACTCATTTTGTATGCGTGAGAAAATGTTTTCTCGGAAGTAGCTAGGTATGTTATGGTCGGATTTGCATAGGCTAGGATATTTAGGTACCTCTAAATAACAAACTCACTGAACCTGTTTGTTCACGAGCTGTTTATTTCCAAATAACCTTGAATTGGGAGACGAGCCCGGTGGTATCTAAAGCAATTTTGAGGACAGAATTAAATAAAGTCTTATTAAGTTATCTCAACTGTGTTTCAGCTTGGAAATAAATTTTGAAAGTTAATCTTACTGTTTGATACTTCTAGAGCACAACTAATCAGTTAACATTAGCTAAATCCTAATTTATAAAAATACAGTGTCACTGTGCTCGTACACGCTAATCTGCGAAACCGCAAAACCGATTTCAATGAAATTTTGTGAATGTATTTGGTTGGTTCCAGCTTGAAAGATAAGATAATTTTGCACACTATAAATGGCACTGTTGTCCCGGTCTAAAAAACTGTGAGAACCCGTCGACGTGGAGAGCTGAAATTGTGTAGGTACACGACGTTTTCATTAACATTACAAATATTACATTAATATTACAAATACAAGTTTAAAAATGGGTCTTATCGGGCTACCCCTTTTTGGTGTTGCCATACAAAACTTTAGTTTTTCACTATATATTTAGAAACTGCCTGAGAACGCGTTCACGTGGAGATTTCACGGCATTTTAAAAAAAATGTAATTTTAAGTTCAAAAATGGAACAGATCGGGCAACTCCTTCGTAGGGTTGCTATACAAAGACTTCGTTTTTAACTATAAATTTTGGCACTGCATGAGAACGCGTCGACGTGGAGGATTAATATTGGTACTAGATGTTTTCATAGCAATAGTAAATAAAATTACAAAAATGGTCTGAATCGGGCAGCCTCTTCTTTATGTTGCCATACAAAACTTTGGTATTTCACTATATATTTGGACACTGCTTCACGCGTCGACGTAGAGCGCTGAAATTTTGTTTTTTGTTTTTATATTTGGGCACTGAATGAGAACGCGGCGACGTAAAGAGCTACACTCCTCCACACATGAATGTGTGCACTCACACTCACACACACATACAGAGTGAAACCCTAGAGTACGGAATCGCGCGATCGGGACAGATAGTAGCTTAGATGTTATTTATCTCTAACCACCCATCACTATATTATGTTAAATATATGACTAAAAAACATATTTTTTATAAAACGGTATCATATCATACCTGAATATGGCATATAAAGTGGGGGATTGGGTAATGGAGCTATATCGCTATTAATACTCTCCGTATCTCCAAGACTAACTGTCGACCGGCCTGTAAATAAATGCAAAATACAATATTTGTCTCAGTTAATTAAAAACAGTTCGTAGAATCTTACAATTTTGTTTTTTACCATCGCTTAAAACATAATAACACTGTTCAGAAAATGTTAATTTGTTAACAGTGTGTTTAATTAAATTGTTTCTTAGCATTGCTGAGACAATTCTTCTAGCCTCTCTACGATCCTGAACATCTTCAACGTTTTCTAAAACCCAGTTTACAGCATCGGCTCCTATAAGATTTAAATAAGTAATAATGAATTACAATAATATTAATTCTTCGGTCTGATATAATACAAACCAATAAATGCATTCGGTATTGTAATTTTTAGCCACATTCTATCGCGAATTTCAAGACCACTATCAGGTTTAGTCATTGCTTTCACAATTTCTTCAAGGTTATTACGATCAAGACGTTCTTTGATTGGTTCTGATATATCAGGACAAATGCTGTCGTGTGAAGCAAGTGCTTGTGTATGCGCCACCCATGCACCTGGATCAATTGGTCGAACTGGTTCTGTTCTTGGTATAGTAAAGTAGCCTAAAACGATACAATTGATAAATAAAAACACTTTAAAAAATAGAGAAAAAAAAAAGAAAAACCAAAGCCTTTGAAATTTAATACCTTTTGGATTTGGATCCCAGCATTTTGCAACTACTAATTTAATGGGGCCTGGCTTCTGAACGACTTCTCTTAATACTCGAACGGCTTCATCGTTTGTCATATTTTCGAAATTAACATCATTTACCTAAAGTTTAATATAGAGTCGAAATTGATAAAAATTTCTTCTGATGAATGAAATACTAGTTAATTCACAAAAATTTTAATTCTCTTTTCCGATTATGATGAAATTGTTGGGTAGGCTTTAACATCTGAAGGAAGGATATTAGTTATGATCTGAGTTATCAGTTACTATCAATTTGTTATATTTTCCACAGACTAAGTTATCAAAATAGAACTTCAAATTTTAACGGTATAAGTAGAATGGTTTTACCAACTGGCTCTCAATATCCCCAAGGATAACTTTAATTATCGAGGTAGACTCGCAGTAAGGTAAACAAAGCAAAAATCGAGAGAAAGTAAGAAATTAACCCAAAATCTTAAAAAATAAATATTCTGCGCTGTGTAAATAAACCACAATAGAAGCGGAAACTATTAAACCTTTCAAATAAGTATAATATACGAATATTTTTCCGCTGTCGTGACCTATGCCGGTATCGTGATCTATGAAATTTTCTTTCGTCCATTGTATTGAAGTATTTGAACTAACAAGTCTATAAGTTAATGACAAGGCAACTCTAGGTGACTGGGATGTATACAAAGAATATCTAGAAAGATACAACAAAGAGATTAGAAACGGTTAGAGGAGGATCTGTTAGTCCTCGCATACCAAAATCGTACCATTCCAGCATGGCTGGAGCTATTACTATTATTAGATAAGTGTCATCCCCCCTTTCGGAACACTGCCCCCCAAACAGGATAAAATTATTGTTAGCTCATTTCAACTTTGCAAACCGTTAAAAATATATAGGTGTTTCGCGGAGCATGTGAAATGCTTAGGCGGAATACATATCAGCATATCATATAATATCAACCAAAAACGCTAATAGGCCCACTACACTACACACTGCTGCAATTGACACCAAAAATATAGAAATCTATATATAGTAAATATTCCACTTACTTCGGTCAATTGCAGTCGAATTTCGGAACACTTACAGGGTGCACTGTGCATTTTAACGAGTTATCCCACAGGAATTGGGGTAAGCGTTTGCCCAAGACACAGCATTATTCTTGCATTCACGTAGAAAACAGCAGAAGCAAACTTTGACGAAAAAAATTAGTTGTCCAAATAAGTAACTTCGTTAGCTAAAAATTAAACTGGAATGATCACACAAAACTGGCATGCAGAAGCTTTTCGAGAAACTTGGATATTAGGGCACAAAATTGAATACTTGGCTTTACACAATATTCAGATTATATCAGGTATGTATCGTCTCTGTGATGGCCAAAAACTGCACAAAACATGGACATGATCTACAGAGATTGTATATGAGTATCAGGAGTAACGCGCCCTACTTGAATTTTCACAGCGTCAACTGACGAGCTAAAGATAGTTCTTTTACGATGACAATGAGTGCTCAGGTATTAATCTACAAATGCGAAAAAGCTACACTTACAAACTACAGGCTGTTGAAGATGAAGGACCATAAAAATTCGTCATCCCGTTCTGTTTAAAGATATTTAAAAGGACCACATCTTCACACTTCAAACTTCGATTAGACCAATATATATGTTGATCTATGCAGTGGAAAAAGTATCAGAATCAGCCACATTAAGCACAAATTTATATTCTCTCTCTGACACATATATGGGATTATAAGCAACGAAAAATCAGTCAATTATCTTTGAAATGATCTGAAATTAAGTGCAAGAAAGGTACCTTTCTACGGGGTGGACTGCCAGAATAGTTGAAACTGCAAGCGAAACCTCACTGGAAAGAAACTGAGAACTGCAGGAAATCAACGTTATTATTAGAAAACAACTACAGGAAAAGAGCTTCAGAGTTTCTAAAATTGAGCAGGTACCAAGTTCAGCGCTTAAAGGAGGACATCGGATTGGACATTCTAAAGACAATTTGTGCAGATTATGTGAAGAAAAAAGGAAACTGCAGAGCGGCATTCGCCCGGTTTCTTTTTGAAGACCTTTCAAGCGTTCAAAATAACGCTATTCACTTTACTGAATTCTTCATTTTACCAAATATTCACGTGAGTCTACTGTATTCGAAATGAAAACGAAAAACAATAATGACCAAAATATTCAATAATGACCCGACACAAAACAAGAATAAATTCTATCAAATAAATTTCTCTAAAAGATCTAGATAAGTCAAATAAAACTTAAATTGAATTAACTTTGGCCAAATGAGTTAATGTGTCTCTGAATTTTTCATCGAGCATCGCCGGTGGCTCACGTATAACTGCGACATCAGCTGGCGTGCACGACCGGTAGCTCGCATTCGGGCCGCCGATATTGCCTACAACTAATATTCTGTTTCGGGTTTAAGCAATAGTACCCCGCCGCCAGATGAAGCGAAACATGAAAAAACGCGAAAAAAATAAATACGGCGAGCGCGTGAACGTGTTAAGATAATTTTCGAGTACTAATTGTTTCTTTTTTTAATATAATTTTTTTTACGTATGACTAGAAAACGAAATCTCCTTTCTTCCTATTTAATGCATATTATGTATGTAAATCTTTCCTTCAGATGTCAAAATCTGTTGAATTCTTATCGAAATAATTCAGAAATATTTCCACAAAACTTACCTGTAATATCATATCACCTGGTTCTATACGACCATCTAAAGCAACAGCACCACCTTTCATAATGCTACCCACATAAATCCCTAAAATTTAACAAGTAGGTATATAAATCAAGTATTTCACAAAAATATTGTATATTAAATATATTCATACCACCATCGCCACCACGATTCGATTGGCCAACTATTGAAATCCCCAAGAAATTAACAGCTTCCATATTAATTGATACTGTTATAATATTGAGTGACATTGTGGAATCCGTTATTGAACTATAGCTAGAGGTTCGGCTCATACTGGGTGCACGCTTTTTACGTCTTTGAGGTTTCTTCCGTACTTGTAACCGTTGTATACTACTACATTCAGTCATATCTCTGTCGAGTGTTATTTCACTTTCAGTACCGAAGAGACTTGTCGAATCTAAATCACTCGATAGTACGGATGCTGATTGATATGTTAGCGGTGGCATCATTTGATTTGGTACAATCGTTTGTGGTGGTGCCGTTGTCATTTGCTTGCTAATAATTCGTTGGTTATTACATGCTCGACTATCTATTTCACTATTTGGGACTTCTGAGCAGTTGTCCGATTGATTCGATCCATCTGCTGATACCAACTATAGAAAAGAAATTTATATATGTAAAATGCAAAAAAGAAATTAATTATGTTATGAAGATGCTAACCCAGGATACTACACGTCCATTAAAACAGGGTAATATTGTTGAATCGTCAGCAATCTCTTCTTTAACCACACTAATTATATGAAAGAATTGAATTTAAATTTGAAGACAATTTAAAATATTCCCAGTAATATTAGTTACCCAAAATCTGCATCCATTGACTTAAAAAAATATTTATAATTATTGTTTTGTTTATTTAAAACCATTTTGAAGTCTCTAAGCGTCACTTGTGACGATGGCAATGGTATTTTTACGAGATACGGTGTTGTCTCATCATCAATATGATAAATAACTTTCGTCTCAAGGGAATTTTTATCATCCATTTTTCTTTATTCTACTTATGTAACTTCACAATTCTACGTAAATAATTAGGATTTCTTTTGGCATAAAGAAATTTTCATTTATTATTGAATGGAAAATTCATTTTTATCATTAATTAATGGAGATTTTTACCTGGAAAAAAGAATTTAAATATAAGCATTGCAATTAACATTAGTATATTCGAAAAGTAACATCAATTTACGTACTAAAAACAAAAACCGTCTTTCACTTCTATTGTCTACATCTTTCTACTCTCTGTTCAGTTAGTAATTGATGTCTTCGATCGGAAGTGATATAAACGTTGACAACTTTGGCTTCTTACTCAATAACTTAGACAAGGGAATGAAGGAAGTAGGACTCTTTCTTCTAAACGAGAGATTCGTCGTAATTCAAGGAGACATAAACTACATATAAACATATTTCGAAAACAGTTTTCAATAGCAAAACACCAAGAAGGAGAGGGAGAAGAGTCGTATAAGCAGAGGCCACAACTACGGAAAAGTCCCGGAGCGAACGGACAACAGTTGCCTAGAGCAGAGTCCTCTGGAGAGCAACCGTTTCAGCCATGTGTCTCAAGCAATGATAGGAGATATAAGATGCTAATGATTTATTGATTTGTTGGTCGCGAACGATTCGGTCGTTTTGGCTGGTTTAATACACTGACTCAAAATCATATCGGTCAATTGGTCACTTGGACTCGAGGAGAAAAGAAACTGCTTTTCTGGACTTATTAGTTAAACCCATATTTTCAACCGATCTTAAACCTTTTATTTACAGGGCTATACATGCAGCTAGATCTTTAGCTAATATCTTTTCACATTGAAATAAAACTTTTGCATTTCACATTGTATATATTTCACCCACCACTCTGTTTCGGTAACAAAAAGTTGCTACTAGGCATCCAGAAAGGTATCCTTTCTGAATAAATTTTTATTGGTACTAATCCCTCAACTACAAACTCTATCGCCAAATCGTAGTTTTGGTATTTAGCACCCTTCTGACATGCACAAGGGTGCAAGGGGTGCCAATCCAATGCAAGTACTTAAGAAACATGATGGATAGATAATCTTTATAGTTAAAATATTATTATATACTTACTCTACCTGGGAATTTTAGGGCATTAGAAAATTATTCCCAACTGACTTAAATGACCCAAATGATCACTTAAACCAAAAGACTCGTATGACCAGAGTCACCAAAATGACCGATTTTGCCCATCACTATAATGATTGAACTTACCTAAATCTATGATCATGTACATTTAATAATATAAATATTGTTTTGCCAATTTATTAATTTATGCTAGCTGAAATCTAAAGTTGCAAAAATACAGGAGAGAGGTGGTTCGTGCGCATCTGTATATCGCACAAGGTAGAACATTTTTTTGCGCAATTACACACATATATGTTTTCACTTAATCGTCGCAGGACTAGAGGACCTGGGGGTAGTTTTTGTGTCTCGAAAACTAAAATTAATTATCCTTTGAATTCTCTCTATCGAGTCCTGTGAAAAGCAAGTGACAGCAGCCACATAAGTAACATGACAAACGAATGATTCTTAATAAGAAGCAAAGCATGATTTATTATGATTTTTTTCGTACTATAGATGCGTAGATGCGAGAGACAAAGCAAGAAATTTAAAAATTATGCTTTTTTATAAGAAAAATAATATCAGGAATTGATGTGTAAAAACAGGTAGATAAAGCATTTCTCACAATCATTTCACTCGTTCTGAATTTATTTAAAAAGTTAGAATGACCAAACTGTGTTAAATAAAGCCGTCCTTAAACTTTCAAGTTAGAGTGAAATGAGCAGTAAGTTCTCTACTAGATTTCTTAGTTGTATGAAAAATTACACTTTTCTTAAAAGTGTGTAAATTTTTTTAACTCTCAGCCAGTTAAAAACCCAGGATAGCAGCAAAAAATACGTATTTCTGCATTGCTCCTCGTCCAACATCCCTAGTCGATAAACAGATTATTTTACGTTATTTTCGAGTATCGAAATAGTGTTTGACAACACGCAGTTTGCAAAAAAGGAGTAGAGCTCTCGCCGGTGATATTAATTAAAGCAATGATCACCTGCCGGAGAATCACAGCCAAATTATGAGAAGACTTTACAAAAGCTAACATTCTTCTATTAAGAGAATCAGGGATGCACCTGGTCATAAGATTTAAAGGCAAATACGATTTCCGAACTATTGCAGGATGCCCTAAATATAGAACATATGTATGTGTCAGCATATGTGGGTGATTGTACCATTCACTAGGAAAAGGAAGATTAACCAACTAGCAGCATACCTAGAGTGCACTGTAATGGAGTTCTCAAAAGAAGTAAAATATATAGATATCCTAGCTTTCTTTGGAACATTAGCTGTGCTTTATGGACCTGTCGCAGGCTAGTTGGTAGAGCTTCGGCGTTCAAACTTACAATGATCATGTGGAGATTCCTTTCGATGGTCACAGAGACCAAACAAAACAAACAGCAAAATCAAGTTTGCAATAATTTCCTGGCTGGCTAAATTGGCCCTTTTTCCGTTAGATTTACATTTAGAGAAATAGGCCACCCTTACTGCTATATGACTGTTTTACAGCCACAATAGAGAAGGAAGCTTTATTTCAGGCATATATGCTGCGCCATTCAGTGGAATTGAGACAGATCTATAGAGGCACGCAGCACCTGTAAATCTATTATTCAGCGAGCTATGTTCCAATTCGATCAAAGCATTAACCAGACAATATTTTCTAGTCGAAAGGTTAGTAAGTCTCTGGTCAAGAAGAACTTCACCAGCTCGTCGGTATCTCCTCTAATTCGCGACGGGGATGTGTACAAGGAATCATTGAACAAAGCCAATTTGTTTGCAGCTAATTTTGCAGCGAATTCTTTCTTACGACTTTCTTCGCAAGCTCCTCCCTCAGCACCAACATGCAATTACAGTCAAAGACCGCTACATTTCCGCACTCAAAGTGATCGCGAATCTCAATGTGCCTAAGGCTGCCTCTTCCTCATTTCTATTAATGATTGCTGGCTCTCACTTTGAATCCTATTCATAGTTTTGCACACGACAGCACCCTTTCGTGTACTCGTTCGACTTAATAGGAGATTCCTGTGAGAATGTTATAGTTGACAAACGAAGCCACATGTTTAGTTCAGTAAACTTACAACCATGCTGGCTTAGGGCAGAGGGAATCAGGTCTTGCTTATTGCTTCCAAAATGCAGTGCTGTCTATTATCACTCAAACGAACTCAAACACCCTCTCAACCCATTTCCGTCTATGTAGAAGATATCTGGAACTGCCATCCTTCGCATTGAAAAATTCAATAATCTTAGTTGGTTCGATAACATTTTTGGTATTGCCAAAAATGTGATGAAATATCTAGACTTCTTGCAAAGATGCAAGGAATATTTGACTCCATTAGACTTGCCGCAAATCTACAAGTCTCATATCAGGCCCAAATTAGAATATAATTCCTATATTTGGGCAGGGGCTGGACGCACTGCATTGTACAGTTTAACACAGTCCAAAAGAAGGTCTTTCCAGCTTATTAGCGATGACGTATCAGTAGCAATTATTGATTCCCTAGAGCCACCGACGTAATGTCGGATGTCTTTCTCTTTTATCGCTACTTCTATGGCTACTGCTCTGACGAAATCTGTAGCCTGATCCCTCGTAGAATTCATCAATGCGCACCACACGTGTTCTAGCCAGAGCTCTCACTCACAGCCTTAAAGGGTCAAATTCGGGCGTACTGTGAAATTTCGCGAAGAACAGTACGAATGTGAAACAGTTTGCCATCATCTGTTTTCCTCCTCAGCTATGAGCCGCAAACATTCAAGCGTAATGCACACTGTCACCTTCTTGGCTCAATTCAATAATCTTCAATTTCCTACTACTTCTTCCTTTCCTGCCAAGGCTGTGCTAGGGCATCATAAAGTATCTCCTAAGCTTTGGCAACATCATTAAAAAAAGAACAAGTAAAAAAGCTAGAATTGGTCTAAGACCAATTCTTATGACACCCTAGATGACTGCCCGTATAAAATTTTGTATGGTCACCGATCTATGCAGTTTAATTTTTGAAGTGGTTTTTTGTATATATTTCTGGAACGGTTCGTCGGACGAAAACAATTATTATAACCAATTTTATAGGATTTCGTATTCTGAAGAAGTTTTGAGTACAATAAAAATGCCTAGGACCTCGAAGAAAATATCGTGGTACCTCAAAACTCTACCGGGAACATTCAACGAATTAGATTTATGAATAAAAACGCACAAGATAAGCTCACGCCCCATGGAGCGACGTCATATTAATTAAAACTAGACTATCAAAAGGCGACGAAGGGCAAAACGTAAAAACTTATTCTGTACAGATTCAATCCTATTAATATGTACACTGTAATAAGGATTCCACACATGTCAGCCGTATTCCAGTATAGACTTCACAAATGAATCATACAAGGAACACAATTTGTACGGGTCATTAAATTCGTTATCCCAGTCAAAGAGAATGCCCAGATACTTAATCTGGCTTACTACATTTATAGCAACATTGTCTATATGATACTGGTACGCAAAAGAGAAAGCATGCGGCTAAAGACATTTGAGAATATTTAGTAATAAATTATTAGTCTTACATTACAAATTTAAAATATATACATCATTCTGTAACAGTACGCAATTATTCAGTAAATTAATCTGTATAAAGATCTTAACATCGTCAGCATATATTAAAATTTCAGATAACTTTATCACCGATACGAGGTCACTAATAAATAAGACAAACAATAAGGGACCAAGATGGCTTCCCTGAGGAACTCCAGACTGCGTACAAACAATATTTGAAAGCGCGTTCCTGAAGAGGACGTTAAAATTTCTAACACTTAAATAAGATGAGGTCCAATCAACCAACAACGGAGAAAACCCTATTTTTAACAGCTTAAACCACAGCACTCTGTGGGAAAGGTTTTCAAATGCTATGGGGAACTAGGTATATACACAGTCCGCAACAGCTTCTCAAGGGTATTAGCAATAAAGGATGCTAAAAGCGTCAAATTGGTTGATGTTGATCTACCTTTAATAGAGCCATGTTGTTTTGAGCTAATTTATGACTTACAATCTAACGTGTCAGCAGTTTACAAACAATGCCTTCAAAAAGCTTGGGTATAACAGATAATTTTACAATTGGTCTCATACACACTTAAGTCTAAGCTGACCTAGGATTGTACCAACAACCAAATGTGCTACGCTTATACAAGTTCCAAAATATGCAAGTATTGATAGCAACGATGTTGCAGACCGAATGACAAAGGAGCTAAAATCGGGTTTATCGACCGTAAGCCTTTTTATAGCCATTCAAAAATTTAAATCAAGAAATTTTTTAATTTATAGTTAATTGCAAATGTGTGTATAGGTACAAATTGCTAATAAAGATAAGACTAAGTAAATACAAGTCAAAGTCTGGGAGAAGAGTGATAATTCTTCACATTGGGAAAATATTTTAGGACTGGAGACAACCGAAGAGGTTCATCAGTTATTCGTAAAAAAATGAAAATACTTCTCTTGCTTAACAAAACCTAAGACAACTTACAACTAGATGTGCAAAACTCCATATCAACCCGGAACACTTTTTGAAAGTTCTTTAACTTTTTATTCAACCAAAGAAAGCTATCATTGCGAAGAATTTATGTAACATAATAAAGCAAGAGAGAGAGAGAGAATGAGTAAAGCTTTCTATTAGAGGGCCATTAGCACGTTTTAAGTGAACCGCGTTTTTGTGAGGTTTTGTACATCTAGATGTAAGTTGTCTCAGACAAAACCAAGTCGCACTCATTTTCTGGGTACTGGCCTTGAAATATCATCTAAAAAAAAATGGGAAAAGTAGAAAGCGAAACTACCGCTAGTTTTATGAAGGAGCCCAAGTATATCGAAATGTTCTGTGCGGCTTGAAACACCCGGAAACTCCTATGGGTAGAGAATATGGTAAGGGTGGCCCAAGAAATCCATAGGCATAATTGAATTAATTATCTATTAAGTTAATCATTTATTGATAGAACACTTGTTGAAAACTGTTTCAAATATAACCCAATAATTTGTTGAGGAAAATCAATGTCTAAAAAACAACAATGTGATTTATATGTTAACTTTCGACTGGAACTCATCATACAGATAGACAACGATCAATTCGGAGAGAGACGACTCTAAGAAACTGGACGTAATTGAGTGACTGCAAGCTGACAACCCAGGACTCATGCAGTATTCGGACCAATATCTCTCGAGAGATTAAGGCTTTCTGATTCGTTATTTTTCAAATTGCTGAAAGATAATATTTATGATATTATGTACCCACGTACCCAAAATAAACTTTCCAGAACAGAACTCTCAAAATAAAACCTTAACACGATGGCACGTGCAGTGGCCACTACTCTTTTAATACATTTATTTATACTGTTTCCTGGTTAAAGAAAATTTGGAACAATAATATTTTCTCCAAATAAAATATCCAGCCGGCATAGCGCTTTTCAGTCTACACATCGATTAAATCAGTGCTAAGAGCGAAGACCATTCTCTGCTTCAAAATAGCCAAGTTGACGTTTGTGCTTATCAGTTTCCTATTTTTGTTCTGGTATGATATCATTAAGAATGTTAGAAACAGAAATGGAAATAGAAAAGCATTTATAAAAAATAACAAAAATGCACTCATTGCAGTAGAAAAATATCCATGTAACAGTCGTAATAACGATGTGGTAAAATTGTAGGACTTAAAGTAATGTTGATACGGTGCAAATTACAATAATGAGAAAGAGAGTATAATGAAATAGAAAAGATAAGAAACATTGACAGCATTATAAATATTATAATAAGAATCTTATTTAAAAGCGTGTCCGATCACAGTAGCCTCATAACAATATATACTTTGATTCAATGAGTAAGAATCACTCTGACATGATCAGAGCTCTACATCAAAGAACTCCAACATTTATATTACTGGAAAAAATTACGTCTTCAAGGAAATGAAGTGAAACATTACTTGACTTACTTGGGTTCTTTGTACAGTATTACGATGCATATCAATTCTATATACAGGTTGCCTTGTGTGCTTAGAACGGGAAATACACAAGGGAGCACTAGTTTTAGACGATGTTGGCTTTGGCTATCGTTACCGATAATATATGGAGAAATATTCTTATTATCTGCGCACAAAGGTACGGAAATAGTCCAATTTTTATAGCGAAAGTACCTTAGAAGATAGTCAATGTAAGTATCACTAGTAAATTTTCCTACCAGCTGTAAATTACACGCTATTCGAAGAATCAAGGCGAGTCGAATAAGCGCACCAGTCTGTCTACAACGAAAGATATTAAAACAACTTTGTTATTGTTCCATTTTACCAGCTTGTCACAAACACTAAATTGTGGCTTTTAACAAAATAATAACATTAAAAGTGATGCAGCCATGCTCAATGCTGCTTTAGTTAATGCTTTTTCGAAGGATGTAAACAATAAACAATAAATAAGAATTATTGAAAAATCACTGACGTGACACTTACCTCTGTGCATTCCAGAAAAGGGTGTTCATACAAAAAAAAAGTGATGTTTAGAGACGTTTCATGTTTAATCTTCTCGTCAACAACTTCTTCGTAAGTTTTAAAAGTTTCCGGCAAATGTTTATTATTTACTGCACCCTTGCAAAACTTGCGAGATGTTGAAAGAAAAATATAATTCACAGCAATTGATAATAACACGCCCAATCACAATTCAGAAAACGAAGAAATCAAATTTACCACTTACTGGAAGATCGTGTTTTGTATATGAAAACATATATTTCTTAAAATTGTTTATCACTTCTCAAAAATAAACGAAATCCTTTTTCTATCTCAGCTTTTTTTTACCTTAATTAAAAATAACACCCTCCAATGACAACACGGTTTTAAGCACCAAGGCCTTTTCAATTTGATATATCCGATTTCAAGTACTAATTTTATTTAATTCTCACTTTTAATTAGATGTAATTTAGCATTACCCTGGCTTTTTACAATTTCCTAATTGATATTTTAGTTCAAAGTACAAATAAAAGCAATACCTTGCGCGAACCGAATTCATTTTTGTGAGACATAACGCAACAATATGGCCGACTTCTTGTTATGTTTGATGTTTTTGTTGTTGCTGCTTTAATAAGTGATTCTAGTAAACAACCAACACAATTTATTCATAACTATCATAATTTATAAAATTTATTATTTGATTTAAGTCTTGTTGTACTGCAAATTTCAACACAACGCCAGTAAACAAATTTCGAGATAGCCTGTTTTGACAACTCTTTGCTTTTGTGCTTTACGAGGCATCTACCGGTTTACATATATAAAGCTAATATTTAAACCATCAGATGTTATCTTTTTCTTTCAAAATTCGGATCTAGAATAGAATATTGACACACGAGAAGTTTTTACGGAAAGAAGAAATTTCCTCCCCTTGTGCTTAGATGTACCAGCAAAAAATAGTGCTCCGCCGTAGTTCTTTATATGATTACCGAAATTAATTGTGTGTGTGTTCAATGAAGCCACAGTTTTTTATATAAACAATTACTGGGCAAGATGTTATAACTTCGAAAGATTCGACGTTCGACAATTTATCGATAGTCGATATGTTGTAACACTTTCGACAGGCGATAAATGCGATAGAATATCACTACTGAGTTTTGAGAGTGATAGTACAAGCGAAGATTAAAAAATGTATGTAAAATCAAAGAAATTAGATTTAAATGTTAAATTTTTTTTAATTTATTCAATATAAATGATTTTAAATATTAATTATATAGATTCTTCATACTGAATCTATAAAACTTGTAAAAATATTTCTTGAATCCAAAAATTAAGGCAATACATTTTTGTTAGACTTATCCATAACATAATACTGCTGCCTTAAAAATTTTCTTTTGTCCCGGTAATTAATAATTTCGTTGTCATTTTTGTTATCCTCCACAAATAAAGCCACTGCGCCTGAAAAATTCATAAATTCCAATTTTATTATTATTAAAATTTATCAACAACTAGAAAAAGAATCTATAAATGTCATTTGTGCTAGGGAAAAAAATTCGGAAATAATTTCCAAACAAGCAAAATCACCTGTCGAACGAAAATCTTAACATACCGCCAGATCGAAATCTTCGCTTCGATGCGAAGTTATAACATGTCGCCAGAGCGACAGACGACGGCGAAAATTTCGTAACAGGCAGTCGAAAAATTGGGAACACAATTGCAACGACAGGCGGTGAGCGACGATTGTGAAAGAAGATATTGAAATTTCGTTTGTTAAATATTTCGAGCGTTTTAAAAGGCGATTTTTATCAAGAATATTTTATATTATGAAAGAAATGCAATGGACCAAAGTGAAAAAAAACTGAAATGCGGAAATTAACTAAATTAAACAAAATCCAAGCCACGTCTTTTTTGTCCACTTGTCTTGCCTGTGTTGTAAACTATAAATTATTTTATTGATTTCGCATTTCCTCGATCAATTTTTCCTCATCGCTCATTATTTTAAATTTACCAAAAGTGAATGCCACAACCATTTCATTCGATTAATTTTGTTGGTAGGACTGCAGCGACGACGGCAAAATTAGAAACTGATCAATCCCGGCGAAAATGTCGTCGGTCGTCGCAATTTGATGCATTTGCATAAGATGCTGTTTTTACAAGTTTGACAGCGATATATCGTCGGTCGTCGCAATTGTGTTTAAGCCTTAATCCCGACGAAAATTTCGTCGATCGCCGCAATTTCGTGCATTCGCGTAAAGGCTTAAACACAATTCCGACGACAGAGCGACAGAACGACAGCGAATATATCGTTGCGAAACAGGCAGTCGAAAAATTGGGAACACAATTGCAACGACAGGCGGTGAGCGACGACTGTGAAAGAAGAAGATATTGAAATTTCATTTGTTAAATATTTCGAGCATTTTAAAAGGATATTTTTATCAAGAATATTTTATATTATATTGAGAGAAATGCAATGGACCAAAGTGTGAAAAAAACTGAAAATGCGGAAATTAACTAAATTAAACGCTTTGAAATATCCATCCAAACCACGTCTTTTTTGTCCATTTGTTTTGCCTGCCTTGTAAACTATAAATTATTTTATGGATTTCGCATTTCCTCGATCAATTTTTCCTCAAAGCTCATTATTTTAAAACTACCGCGGCGTGCTACCACCTGAAAAAGACAAAAGTGAATGCCACAACCATTTCATTCGATTAATTTTGTTGGTAGGACTGCAGCGACGACGGCAAAATTAGAAATTGATCAATCCCGGCGAAAATGTCGTCGAACGCTCAACGGCGGTAGTCGCAATTTGGTGCATTCGCATAAGATGCTGTGCTTTTAGAAGTTTGACACGATATATCGTCGTCGTTTGTCGTCGCAATTGTGTTTAATAAAGCCTAGTACTAAGGTCTACGCTAAGCTAAATTTTAGCGGGTCTCCAATATCGGGCCGTTCTTTAGCAGCTAAAATATGACAGCGGAGACTCAGAGAAAAGATATATTAAAAACAAGAAGAAGAATTTTGATTTTTTTTTTACGGAAATATAACGCCCGGTCATAATATTTCTAAAAACAGATAGTTAACATAGTTTAGAAATATTAAAGATATGAAAATAATATGCATAATGTATATACAATAAGAAAAAAAATTAACAATGATATTGAAAATACGGCCGCGAGAAGAAATCCAATTCATCCGAACTTACAGCAAAGACGTACAAAACTACGTTAACTACAAAAATCCGGTCATTAAATTTATCAAATCTCAGAACTCTGACAAGAAATATTTTTAGCGCGCTAAAGAACGGCCTGGGCGGATAAATTCAAGCTAAATTTTTTGGAGACTTACTGGTGGTGCCATCTCTAATCAAAACCCAAAGGCAAATTTAGCGCGTTGACCTTAGTACCGCTCTTGCTAAAAATCAGGATAAAATTTCGCCAATATCATTTAGCTTGCTAAATTTTCATACAAAATTTAGCTTAGCGCCGACCTTAGTACTAGGCTTAAGCTTTAAGATGGTGTGCTTTTAGAAGTTTGACAGCGCTATATCGTCGTCGTTTGTCGTCGCAATTGTGTTTAAACCTTTAATTTTGTATATATTTAGTTCCAATATACTACATACTGACGGCGTGTATCTTTATTCTGCTCAGAGCACTCCGACCGCTCTGAACATCATTTCTTGTATCTTATTTACTTTCGACTACTCTGAGCGCTCTGAACGTGTATCTTTATTATTGGTTAGAGTGCTCTAACTAATCGTAAATAAACTTCTGAGCATTTGAAGCAATCCGTCAGTAATACCAATAGAGCTAAAAAAAAAATCCTATTGAAAATGTGAATACTTTTTTAAATTCCATACTTCCCTTATTTCACCCCTTATTTATTTTTATAACTTTATTATTATTATTTATTTATTTATATAAAGAAATTTGTATTATCAATAAATATTTCACAAATAATAAGTGTTGCCAATATAAAAAAAACTACTAGAACACTCTGGACTTGTATCTTTTTTTCACTGCTCTGAACGTTCTAAAAAATCTGTTCGATCTACTGAGCAGAAAAAAGATACACGCCCTGAGTGTACACTGAGTATATACCGAGCTGTTTTTCATCATATAGACCTTGCGGTTTATTATAAACCGCAATATTGAAACCACAAGCACCCACAAGTCTGTCTCCGGTATTATGGAAGACGTTTTTCTTGTAATTAAACTTCTAAAATTCACTTTACAGTAGTTTGTTCTAAGCTGTTCTACTGTATGTATACTGTGCTTTGGGTCCAGCCTTCCAGCGGGTTATATTCTGCAGTCAGACTATCATATGGGCAGTCTGCTAGAACAATTTCCTAATCCTGAATTACAATTACGACTGATATGTAGACTGCGACTTGACTTTAACTCGATGTCAACGCTGAGGTGAAATTTGTAATTAAATTAAAGTGGGTGTCACACCGGGAGCGGCGCGGCATTTTTCAGTCGTAATTGTAATTCAGGTCTTAATATAGCTCCATAAGTCAGTTTCACTCCTGCCTCAAGCGTAATACGCAATAATCGCAAACAATCGCCAAATACCATCTTACATCACTTTTGGAAATTCTGTGGGTGCAGATTATTTCCGTACAAAATTTGTCGGGGAGAGAACATAACTGTTTTATTTATATACATACATCTATGTCAAAGAAAACTAGTGCTCTCTGCTTTATTTTATGACAATTTTTATTTTTATTGAAACTAAATTATATTCTTGCACTGTGCTAAATTTTAATTTTTTTTCTTCTTACATTTATACTTAGTCAGTTTAATCCTATAGATAGATACCATCTTTTCTGTTTCATATTGAGAGAACCCTGTTTAAAAAAAACATAAAATTGCTATTGAAAAATGTTCAACAAATCATATGCAAATCAAAATGTTTTGGGCATTCAGGACAAAAATGTCCAGTTACAAAATTTCTATGCTCCTTTCTATATGAAGTTTTCGAAACCACCAATGTTCTAGTTTTAGTGTCGTTCCCGCAAGATGTAAATTACAGAAAAAAAAATTTCTTACGTTTTTACTAATATTGAAACAAAAAAATAAAGCTTTACAATAAAATATATGCGCTTGCCAACTTATGTTTATATCAACATACATAAAATAACTTTTACAGAATTTGAATATGCTTGATTAAAAAAAAGAGAAAAAAAAACAAAAAACAAAGGAATATGTAGCTTCAGAAATTTTTTTATCAAAATTTACATTTTACAGTAGTTATCAAATTCAAATATTATAAACATCTTTTTACAAGAATTCAGTCGACTGTATATGTAAGCTTGAGTTGATATTTGGTCTAAGACCTATTTTGTCGATGCCCTAAATTGAAAACGTCTGAAGCTGAGCATTCATTTTCCTAATATATGTGAAAAACCACGAATGTTTTATATTAACCCATTTTTGAAATTACATCTGAAATTGTACGATTTTGTCTATGGTATGGAAACATCTTATCGTGTTCCTATTAGAAATAACATTATTTTGAACGGCACAATTCAAATACAATATGTGATTTGAAGAAATTCTATGAAATATTTTACACTGAATACGCACCGTGCAAAAGTTGTGATAATTTTTAATAACACACTAAGGCTGTTTTATTCCAATAAATCAAATATTATTTTTGAAAAATTTCCAGAAAATTGCAAACTTTACTACATGCATGCGTACATACGGACTTAACATCAGATTATGAATTACTCTATTTTGGGAATATGCTCTGATCAGCAAATGGATAAGTTTACTATTTTTGTATACATTATTATTTTAGTATTTATAAATAATAATTACTCTTAATATCCTAAACTAATAAAATAAATATGTTGCATTAAAATTATCCGAAAAGGATGTACACAAGTTAAAATACGCTTCTAATAAAGTCTATAATATAATGGTTGTTTCGATTCTATTATCATCGAAATTAATTACACTAAAGCGAATATAGTAATTAAATGTATAGAAATTATTTAGAATAAAACAAACTTCATAGTCTCTTTTAATAAACATAATTTGTCAAATTATTCAAATCCTCTTATCAGTTTGTAGTTATTTATTGATTAATTTTTCTTCTCCTCCATTAATTTTCTGTAACATATCACATTACTTCATTATTATTATGCATACATAACATAATATACTTATAAACCAGGAATTCCATATTTTACTAATTTGGTCTTTCACTTTATGAAAACAAAAAAAAAAATCTAATTTTGAAAACATTATTTTATTACAAAAAAAAAAAAAAACAATCTTATATAAGCTTTTAATATGTTGCCCAATCGTTTGGATCATGAACATTTCTCCACTTTTTTTTTTTTGGCACATGCGAAAAATCAAAAATATAGCATATGGAAAAAGGAGTACAAGATAGGTCTATTTTTTAACTTAACAATTGGATAGTCTTCGTTTTGTGTACATAAACAACACCAAACTTTATCCGCGTTCAGATCTGCATCGGCGAGCTTACGTTTTCTTTTTTTTTATAACAACTTTCATTTTGCTCGAATATTTCCCGTTAATTTTAAACTACAATTTAAGTGAAGGATTGGTTAACTTCAGTCTTGCTCATGGGGATATAACATTCACTATTAATTATAACGGTACTAAAATTAAAATTTATCAATTTTAGGTGAAGTTTTGATTTTATGAGTTTTCTTAAATTTGATAAATGTGACCCCGGTAATTGCTTAGATTAGACCGTAGGCTGTAGTATACACAACTGTGTTGGAATTCCATTTTATTTTTAAGTAGTACTACCAAGAGGTTAAGAAAGTTATTTAATTTATGTACAATTTCGGTGCGTGTTTTTGAAAATCCGTCAAACCAGCAATTTTTATTTGTTCGAATTTTAGACAACATAGCTACCATTGTAGATCTCTGGCAATGAATAAAAAATAATTTAATAGTGACGTCATTTAGGTATGCTAACTTAAATGCCATTCAGATGATGATATAGTGATATTTGACTGAGTGGTTTGCAATCCACCCACAACATTGCATCCAATTTACAGTACTTGCAAAAAAAAAAATCATTTTTTTTTGTTTTAACAAGAAGACTTGAATTTGGAAAAGCCTCATATTTACTATATTGGCCCGACAGATAAATTTATAATAATTATTTTACACACTTTTAATATATAAAAACTGGAAAATAATAGATATTCACAACTGGATGAATAATAATGCAAAACAAAACGTAAGTAACATTAAGCGTAACAACAAAACTTTCAGATTGTTTATAAATAAGTTTTAGACTGTCAAAAATATGAAAAACGACAAAAGTCATTAACACTCAGTTGTAATCAGTTCCGTTTCTATGCTGATTCCCCAAGGATGATCGCGATGATCCCGATAATGAAGATGAAGAACTGTGTTTTGTTTTGGAAGAGGATGATATTCTGGATTGATTTGACGAATTATAAGGAGCTCCATTCATATTTGAGTACTGAATTGAACTGTTGTTATTGTTAAGTGATGACTGAGCTCCCACAAAAAACGAATTCGATAAATTAGAGGATGACGATGCAGACGAACCATTATTATTATTATTTATATTATTATTATTATTTATATTATTATTATTATTATTATTATTACTATTATTAATATTATTTAGATTACCACTACTTCTGCTATATTTCCCTTTGTTCGACCCACCATTCAGGTGAAAAGTTCTGTTTGTTGGGGCATTATTAGCTGCCGTTGATTCTGAAGAGAGAGCAGATCTACCAGTGTTATTGAAAGATCCGTGAAATTGTGACACATTGCTATTGTTGTTGCCGATATTCTGGGCTGAATTGGCATTTTTTTTATATCCAAGCAATTGTTCAGATAGTTTACTAACTATATTGCTTCTTAATACCTTGCAGGTTTTATTTATTTGTCCTTTGTGCATTATGATGCTTCTTTTTTTTATCGGAATTGTGCCAGTAGCAGACACAATTATGAATTGCTTCGATGAATTCGATCTGTAGTTTTTAATAGAAAGGTTAGATTTTCTCATGTTTACAAGCTGCTTTTGAAATGCTGTTACACCGCGAAATTTACCGAGCCCAAACATATTAACTCTTAGAGGCTTAGGTATTGAATTATGCCATGTTTTTAATCCACGAATCACATCATCGCCGAAAGGTGATATATCATAAAAATTTTCATCGATAAGCACCTTCGTGTTTTCTTTTTCTTGATGAGAGGAAAATAACTGATCACCACAATAAATTTTTGAATTGCTATTAGAAATAGCATCCACCAATCCTAAATCACTCTCATCTAGATTTTCATCATCTGATTCTCCCATAATTGACATCATTTCAACAACATCTTCCACAGAAGTAGTAGGAGGAAATGAAGGTGGGGGAGGGGGAGGAGGAGGTGGAGGAGGAGAAAGAGGTGGAGCTTGAGGAGGAATAGGAGATGGAGAATGAGGAACAGTAGGCTCAATTGTTGATACATCCTGCATCTGTATCATTTGTTCATCTGGATGAAATTCTTCAATATTTTGAGAAATTTCTTGTACCTGAGAGCCTTCTGCAGCATTAAGAGCTGATATTGCATTAGAAATTTCCTCAGGCGAGATTTCTACGAAAGGAATACTAAATGAAATCTCGTTTGCTGTCACTTTAATGTTAGATAATTCAATCGATGAAGCGATATTCGTAGGACCATCAATTGTAAATGCATTCGTTGGATTTGCCGGTTCACTTGTATTTTCTAAATTTGAAGTGATATCCATTGGAGTAAAATCAGCTGGTAACGCTTCATTTGTGGGAACATTCATTAGGGTTGACAAATTGTTATCTGAAAATTGTGAAGTTTCAGCGTGAGGCAATTGTTGATTTGAAGGTATTTCTATTTGAGAAAATCCTCCATTAGATGGTTGATTATTCACAGAAGGAACTTCAAATGAAGATGGATCAATTGAGGAAACTTCTGGATGTATATCCCCATATGTTTGGCTACCTTCTAAATAATCAGCTGGTTGACAATATTCTAAAATTTCATCCTCATTCATTGGCTCTTCCTTGATTTCTTGTTTGATCTCCATTTTCATATTTCTTAACTCCTTATGTAAATCAGGCAAAATTGGAGGCAAATGCGATGTGGCGATGGGATCATGTTCATTTTTAAATTCACCTTTCACGACAGGAATAATAACAGTTACTGGTTTAGGCATTCCATTAATAAATTCAGGTCTTAAATTAGCATATTCTTCCTCAGTCATTTGCTTATGATGATGAATCAAAAAACCTTCATCTTCTGGATTGGGTATAATGAATTTTCTTGCTGGAATCACCAGATGACCATTTTCATTTACTGTCACCCCATGAGGCTTAAGGGATTCAAGAATTGTCTGTTCAAGAAATTTTTTATCTAAACTTTTCCAATTAACTCGTAAGTCATTTGGGTCGAATGTACCATTCATGCTAACAGAAACCGTATTAGTTTCAGGATCTAGCACGAATTTGGCATTTGTAACAGTTGCATTTGGATTGCTTGCTACAAATAATTTGGCAACAGCTTCAGCTGCTGGCGGCATCGACAAAGCATATTCACTTGGTTCTCCAGGTGCCCTGAACCGATATTTGTTCTTCGTTTGTACTCTGTGCTGTATTTTCAATTGAAGCTTACGTTCTTTGCTAATATCCATCAAATCAATGTCATTATCAATAGTTCTTGCTCTTTTGAATTCCTCTTCATCTTCATCAGCTAACAATGTTATTGGACGCTTTAATACCATTGACTCTGCACTGAAAACATTACTTTCAAAATTTTTATCATCTAAAAGTTCAGCTGGTATAGCTGAGCGTACAGCATCGATTAAGCGTGTTGTAACTTTATAATTTCTCGGGACTCCATTATTTTCACCTTCTGCAGCCGGTAAACTATGGTGACGGTTGGTATTATTATTTCCTGAATTTGAGGCTCTATTAAAATTATGGCCGGTGCTTGGAACATCATCCCTTGATAGATTTAATTGAATTCGTCCACTACTTGTGCTAACTGTTTCTACTGATTCCTGAATTTCAACCGTAGATTCATTATTTGTTTCATCCGGTTGGCTGCTCAAGATACTTCGACTTGTATAATGTAAAACATTATTCCCAGATGTTAATGTCGCAGCAGTAATTTGATGATTTTGTGATGATATTGTTGCTGATGCTGACGCTGATGCAATTATTGAAAGAGCATCAGTAACTGCAGCCGTTGCGACAAGAGCAGAAGCTGTTTGTGCAGCAATATTCGATGCTATTAGGGATGTAGGTGACATGGATGCAGATGATGAATGGGGTTGAGCCTCAGTTGATAAGTTGGAATTGGAGCTAACACTATGTAAGCTTCTACGATCCATTTCAATGCTAGATGACGAATTTGAGGATTCAAACTCCGGAATTGCCTAGAAACAATGATGACAAATGAAAAAAATGCTTAAATTTATGTAAAAAATGTATAAAAATTGTTAAAAACTTAAAATAGGTTTAAATGAAGCATCTATGCGAAATACTAACAAAAAATTAACTCTTTTAAAACGTGTATACTCATATATTATAGTCATTTTCTACTCGTAAGTGAGATTTCCCCGTATTTCGTGATTCACAATAAAGTGATGACAATAGAATAATGACAACCAGCGATATTATAACCAATAAATGGAAGCGAAGAAAGGGTTTTACCGAGATAGCTCGACAAAACCACAAATGGATTATGTGAACAAGGATTACAGGCTCCTAGAGAGTTACAAAACGTGGACTAAAACTACGTTTCCAGTAACAAGAAGTGCTAGAAAGATCAAAATATGAGCCAAGATCGGTTTCAAGATCATTAGCTTTGATCACTTCCCAGAGGATGGATGCAGTCAGCATGCACGTTATGTCATTAAGATGATGAGCTACATTCATGTAAAAAATTCCTGCAACTTAGCCCATCAGAACAGGTCAGAAAAGTTCAACGTTTAAGACTAGAAATGAATTGTGCAGTGCCAACTAACGTATAAAACTCTACTCCACTTCAAGTGCCCACCTAATTTCAACAACCACTCCAAGAGTAACAACCCTGTCACGCCAAGAGCCAGTGTGAAAGTATCTGATCTTAACTATGTCCTCCTAGGAACCGCCTTTATCACAAACCAAAAGGAAGGACAATTAAATGCTGCCATTCTTCCAACTTAGTTTTGAAGTAAAGCAGTAGCATCAGTTTTATAGTTTTTAATGGAACAAAAACTGAACAAAAATGTTGATCTCTACAAGCAATATAAGGAATTTATACAGAAATACATATTGCTAGGGCATATGGAGCAGATCGACTTTGAGCAAATTGAGAAACCATACTGCTAGCTGCCACATCATTGTGTAGTGAAGTCAAAGTCTAAGTATCAACTGATCTATGGTGAGAAGAGCCAACGTCAGATGTTATGAGTTGTGCACTTAAATGTATGGTATCACATATGCGCCCGAGAAATGCTCCTGTCAAGAGAATTTAAGTTGAGAAAGTGGTGTGCCAATCATCTCCAACTTCTACAAAATATTCCGAGAGAAGACACACAGTTACTAAGGGAACAAATTATGTGACCTGAAAAAATTAAAAGCTAATAATTCCTCAACCGTCACAGATAGAACATAAGTGTAAAAGGTAAAGTTAGAGAGGAGACTCTGGGCTTTCAAAAATTTTGTAACAAAAAATGTATGTAAGTGAGGGTATTTAAAAAAAAAAAACGGAAAAATAAAAAAGAAAACAAATTTAAAAACCGAAATTTTGAATTTGAAGCATGATAACTTTGGAGTGGGGAGGGGTACGGGGTGGGTTTAACAATGGTTCTGCATACAATGCCGTTTTAAGATATAGGGTATTTAATGAAAAAAGAGCATATTTTACTAATCACCCTGTAACTCGGTAGGGTGACATTTTGGTGCTTCGTAGAAAATTATTTCCAATGAGAAAAATGTTCACAACAGAGCACTAATGGCCATGGAAGGAGCAACAGCAAAAATATATGCGAAATTTAGTAACTAGGTCGAATGTTACCCAAGTGCATGAAAATGGGTTTTCTGGCAGCAAAGCCGTCCCGAGAAAGTGTTTTGAATTTGAATCGGGAAAAAAGTACACCACCCGATAGTACTCGGCGAGACCTTTAATTTGATATGAACCATGCCGTAGTAGAACCGCTGCCCCCACCCCCGCACCTACCACCAAAAAAAGTATGCAGACAATTCCACGAATTGTAGCTGGTAATAAATTGAGGTGAACAGTGAAACCCGTTTTCCGATCGGACATAACTCTAACCACATTAGAGCCGATCTCAGTTCTAATAAAGAAGGAAAATACTAAAAAGTAAGTATCGGGTTATATATGGGGTCGATACATTTCGGTGTAATGTGTATATCGGCATTGGCATTAGCCTTTGTTAGCTGGGAGTTTAGGATCAAGCTTAGCATCATAGTAATTATGCTCCACCGTTGGTGTGTACCACTGATGACAGTGATTTGGTAATGTTGGATTTTCTTTGAGTGTCCCCTGTATATCTTAGTTTGCTACCGAGGGCCTCTAGGGCTTCTTCCATAGACTTTATCTCCCTTGGGTTGGTGAAGGATTGTTCAAACAAGGTATGATTGGCTCGTATTTTACTAGATACTAAATTTCTAATTCGTTCGTATTGCAGTTTGATTGCACTGATTTTAAAATATTTGCGATAAAGGAACTTACACTCAGCTATCAATATTTCCAATTTCCTCCAAGAATCAAGGAATGTTATGCTTATGTGTCCGCCTAGAACGGAGTTTAGTGCATTTATCATGTAGATATTGAATGAGGTGATCAAATTTATCTACTAGATCGTCAACATCAGCGCATTGATAGATTTCGTTCCACAGAAGTGAGATAGACTCCGCCAATATTATCTCTGCTTGTATAGAATTATAGTAACGAAAATGGATAGGCGTTTCCGCAGAGTTCACATCCATAATAAAATTATACGTTAAGAACAATAAATCGTGATCCAAAAAGTTAGGTTTGCTGCTAGGTGGGCTTATCTGGTCACCATCATGTATAGCCAGAAAAAATCAAGTAGAGAAAAATTTGGCATGCCACAAAAAGTGGGTATTCTGTTAACTTGCTTGAGTCGATGGATTAGATGAAGAAAGTTCTCAAATTGGCATTAAAATGACTCCCAATAATTATCTTATTATACCTGTGGGTGATAGAAGCAATAGCATCCTCGAATTCCAATTCATTGTCTCTATTCTGAAGAACTCTTCAGTACAATAAAAAGGTCTAGGACTGATCGCCATGTACAAAATTTAAGTTCTCTACGTCGACGCGTTCTCAGGCATATATTTTTGGCAGGTCTCAACGTGGTTTCGATGAAACACTTAAATCATGCTCACTAATATCATTGTGTATAGAAGTATCTAGTGAATGCAGAAGCAATGAGTTCACAACTCAATAGATGGCTCTAGATGCACCGAAATGAAGATTTTCAATATTTATACTAAATGTGAAGACATAAATTTATTTTTTGGTTCTTGTTCATGCTGCAGTGCAGCTAGAATTCAATGCTTAGCGTATCGCGGCGATGCTGATTATATATTCTTCTCGTTCGTTGTTCCCTTCCCGCACCATAGGCGCTGTATTGTGCTTGTGACGTGGCTTCATCCATCTCTACGCAGGGAGTGTTCGCAATATCTCCAGCTGGATTTGCATAGAATTAAGATTAGTGGGCAAGATGAGCAAGCGACAAGGATCATTGAATTTTTATAATTATGTACTGAGAAAAAAAAGGAGTGAATGTTTGTTAGAAGGGAATCTCTGACGTGTTTTTGCTGGCGTTTTTTTATGAATTTTAGTATCCTCAGTGTTTTTAGATCGGATGAAATTTTTGAGACTGTGTATTGTATGAATGACACAAATTGAAGGGGTCGCTTCTCTATTGAATGAAGCCTTTGTTAAGAAAATGTACATTTACGTAAATAAGGGGCATATGCATATGCAGCTATTCCACACGAAAACGATAGCATTGTAGTTTGGGCTCTCCGCTTTCGAACAAATTTCCAGAGTTTGCATGGAACACGAAAATATCTTACCCATGCATTTTGTTTCCTCCCATCACGCCCCTCCCACCCCCACTAGAAGGGTAGAAATTTCAGGATTTTACGATGAAACATCATTTTCACAAAATCATATCCCGAGAATGAAGTAACCGACTTTTGTGATGCATATGAAGATAAATACTTTATATTTTTTTTACATAAATAAGTACAGCAAAATATTATTATTTACTACTTTAAAGCTCTAGGCCTTATCTCTCTGTGTATACAACAAATTTTTGAGGTTTTGGGTCTCGTTTTGGAGATAGATTTAATTTTTGAAATCACCTCATACCCATAATGAGCTTTCAATTTAACGAAATATTTCTAGTTTGCCTATATTTTCCAGCAAGGCGAGGAAATCGAAGATCTCGTAAGACACTACAAAAAAGACGGACCTTCGAAAAAAATGCTACGTAGATTTCCTGAACTAAAGCAGCATTGAATGCCTTAGAGGCCACCGACAATAAAATCAGATAAATGGATGAACCACAACTCGATTATCCATATTTCAGCTAGGAATAATACCATGAAGTCGTCAAGATATATAACAACTACCAGAAACACTTCCGAAGGGCGACAGCTCTGCCCACGAAACCTAGGGTGATGATGACCAAAATTACGCCGCAGCGCAAAGTTCAGTAGATCCGAATCATGCAAGGGCTCACAAAAAATTGGGCCATTCCCTAATCAGAATTGACGTCTACAACTTCAAACTCAAGTGGCTCCAGTAGTTTTATGACCACTTTAAGTTAATGGTTCATAATCAACCACTGTCCAATTGCCAAAAAAAGTAGTATTTGGTAGATGAAGCAGAAAAACACACCAAACACCCCTCTCATTGAATAAAATTACCATATGCACCGAATAAGGAAATGATGTTCCAATCACCCTCGTCTGCTACAAAACATAGCCCCAGACAATCGAGCAATACAATTAGACTTTGCACAGGAAAAGGAAGAAAAAATAAAAACTTTAGGTCTAACCATGTAAGAATCCGATGAATTTGCCGTAAAACCAAACTGGGTTGCATTGAAAAAATTTTTAAAGCAGTGTTGCATCTCACATGACGCGACTATTTAATCGTCTGGGTAATATGTCCCCTGTCACCGTTACAGCGAAGATCTTCCTTCAACAGGTTTGTCAGTTAAAATTGGATTGGGACGCTGCCCTTCCATTGGAACTACACACCGGTGCGTCTATATATGTCAGAGCGATCAGTTAGAATACTAAGCGCCAAATCTAGACTAGCACCAGCTAAAAGAGTATTCTCACCAAGAGTCGAGCTTTGTGCCGCAAAATTAGGCGCCCACCTTGTTAACAGTGGCTAAACTGATTTTAATAAGCAAGGATATGGTTCCTTTGGACTGATTCCGAAGTCGTTTTGGATGGATCAATTCATCATCCTCATGTTTTCAAACCGTTTGTCGCCATTCGTATTGGAAAAATTCTATTGGGGACGAGCTTTTTAAGCCACTTTCACTGGATATGTTCAAGAAAAAAAGCAAAAAACGCAGAAAATGTTACATTTTGGGTATGGAGTGTGTTAGGTCATTTTAAAGGGAAGCTTTTGGACTTCTCACATCCAATATAAAATATTGGTCTTGTTGACGTGTTTCTTGATAAAAATAGTAGTTAAATAAAAAATTCGAATTAAGATTTCGGAATTTTAACTTTGTTGAGCCATAATTTCAAAACGGAGGAGAGGAGAGGAAATTTTTAGACTGTTTGCGAAGTTACAGGGTGATGTATGACCTATCCATAGCTTTCGCGTTTTACACCACTACGGGACACCCTGTATAAATAAAAACAAATAGGCCCAGACCGTCACCCCATCATCAATGGAGATAACTCTAACGTAAGAGCTTGATTCTACACTCAATGCTCTTATAAAATCAATGCAACAGTTCAGCTTTAAAGATGAGCACGTGAACTTCAATCATAGAAGGAAGTCAACAGCCTTATTAGTAGCATCGCTCTAGTTTTAAGGTCGATTACAGGTATACAATGTTTCTTATGATGCGAAACATCCCATGTTTCTTCCTTATTTTCATCAGTGAATAAAACTATTAGTGACGGACCTTCCAATGGAGTATCTTCATTGCGCTCCACAGATGTTGCTAGTCTCTATAAAGCAACGCTTTTCGCCAATTAAGAGCAAGACCCTGACTAGGTCTGTAGTTCAATATTGTATACAGTACACTAAGGCGAAGCCTAAATAAAATAAAATAATAAATAAATAATGTTTCCATACATGACCGAATCAGAGGTCAAAAACTACAAAAAGCATATATAGCGATTTTCAGCTGTTTGACCACTTGGAGGTTGTCGAAGACCTGACTACAAAGGCCTTCATATCTGCTCTTAAACGCTTCACTGGGCGGAGAGGACATTGCAAAAATCTATATTGCGACAACGCCACCAATTTTGTTGGAGCACAAAATCAACTGGACAAATTATCGAATAAAATATATTCATGTGCCACCCACACGTAAAAATTGGCTCATCCGGCAGTTCATGAATTTTCATTTTATACCCTCAAGAGCCCCATATTTCGGTGATTTGGGGGAAGCCTTAAATATTTATTCAAAACAAGTATGACATCGGCATTGTTGACACACGAAGAACTAGAAATGGTGATTGTCGAAATTCAGGCTAAATTCTAGACCTTTAACACCGATGTCAACAGATCCCAATTATCTAACAGAGTTAACTTCAGGAAACTGTTTCCTTGTCGAAACCTTGCTAAAATCCCCGCTAAATCGATGGAAGTTAGCATCCCACATTAAACATGAATTCTGGCATCGCTATTTCCATGAATACTTACACGAACTTCAGCACCATTTCAAGTGGAGGTGTCGTTGCCAAAACATAGAACCAGGCATAATCGTTATAATAAGGAAAACAATATTCTTGTAATGAAGGGTCCCTTAGGACGAATAGTACGGATTTACAAGAGAGCAGATGGTTGTGCTAGAGTAGCTTCGGGTGGCTTATGTAGACCTATCCACAGACTGTCTCGTTTGCCAACTGAAGCAGAACACTCCCATGAAACGCCTATTGTTATGTACGGAAACTAATCTATAATATAAGGCAGGCGTGCCTTGGCTCGTTTATTCGTTTGGCAGATTGGAGGCGGTGTAAAGGATTAAACTCCACTTTTCTCATATAATATGTATGCGCGTGTGTAGCGTCGCGTGTGGTACGTGACGTGCGTGGTTTATTCTTTTATTTGGTGCCTTCAATGGCTTAAGCTTATACTATAAATGCACGTTCAATATTTATCCCGTACTAGTTCGATATTTTGCAGAGAAATCACTTCCCTCGCTTTTCTCTTCTTCTTCTTTGTCCCTTCTGTTTAATACGGCCGTCCAGGTTCACGACTGACAACATCTAGTACTGCGAGCTTTGAGACAGGCTTCAGTATTGAAGTTGCTGATTTAACTGCGGCAGTCCGAACCTGACCGTCTGGGCCAGGGAAGGTTTCAACGACTCTTCCTCTTTGCCATTTACTTCTGGGTTGATCATTGTCACATATTATTACCAAATCTCCAGTTTTGATTGGTTCTACCCTCTCGTGCCATTTCGTCCGCCGCGTCAATGTTGGCAAGTACTCCTGGATCCATCATTTCCAAAAGCAATTCTTCAGCTGTTGAGCGATTCGCCATTGCTTACGCAATGACCATAACTTGTCGTCACACGAACCTGGCGTTTGGGTTGAGTTCATCGTACCAATAAGAAAGTGATTCGGTGTAAGTGGTTCTTCTTCATCACTCGATACCGGTAAATGTGTTAGTGGTCGACTGTTGACAATACATTCGGCCTCTATTAGTAAACTGCGAAGTGTTTCTACCCGTGGAGCCTGTTCATGGAGAGTGCAGGCTAGAACTCTTTTAACTGATTGGACCAGGCGTTCCCAACAGCCTCCAGCATGAGGATTTCCTGGGCAATTAAAGATCCACTCAATACCTTGATTTGATAATTCAGCTTGTATCTTGTCGTTATCGAAGTCATCAATCGCAGTTGGTAACTCTCGTTTTGCACCCACAAAATTTGTTCCATTATCACTTCTTATCCTACTTGGTATTCCGCGGCGATTAACGAAGTTGCGAATCCATAATAGACAGGCATCTGTTGATAGGTCGGCTGCTAATTCAAGATGTACCGCTCGAACGGTCAGACAGATGAACAATGCTACCCAACGTTTTTCTTTACGGCGCCCGACACTTACATAAAAGGGTCCAAAGTAATCGAGGCCTGTGTATGTAAATGGGCGGATATACGGTGTTACTCTATCCTTTGGTAGCTGTCCCATCAGGGGAATTTTTGGCATCACTGATTTGTTCTTACATACCTGACAGTTTTTTGCCGTACGTTTTACCAGAGATCGTAGGTCAGGAATCCAAAAGCGTTGACGAATTTCATTCACAGTTGCTTCTTGGTTTTTGTGAAACAGTAGTATGTGACAATTAGTTGCGTTAGGGAGTGTCCTTTTGACAAAATGATTGGCCTCTTCATTGTTATTGGAACAGATGTTGCTGCATCGATTCTACCTGAGATTCTAAGGAGTCTTCCTTCTCCTAAGACCACCGTTAGTCGGTACACGGAACTTGATTTATCGATGGTTTCACCATTGATGAGTAACTTTATTTCGTCGGCAAAGTCCTCAAACTGTGCTTGACGACACAGTAAGTGCTCAGCATTTTGTAATTCCAGTACTGTTAGTTCTCTGTTGACGGCGGAATACCTTTTCGGTTGGCAGTTATTAATAAACCTTTAACACCAGGCTGTTATCCGTTTTAGTCTGCACTAGTCGGAAAATTTAGTCAAATCTATAATGCAGCTATTGCCTACCAACTGGTTGAACAGCACATGTTTTGCTCGGAGCTCTTCTTCGCACTCGTGACCGGAAATCTGTTCTGGAGTATTTGGCCAGAGTTTCTCTTCGCTTTGTAGAAACTTTGGACCATTCACCCATCTACTTCGTGGGTCGAAACGAGCTGGATACTTGGCTCTTGTCGCATCATCTGCTGCATTCTGTTTACTAGGTATCCAGCGCCATTCAGACGTTTTGGAACTCTCTAGAATTTCAGCTATTCTGTGGGCTACGAACGGTTTGTAGCGTCGGTGATCAGAGTGGATCCAGTTGATGACTGTCGACGAATCACACCAAAAATATCTATTACTGACTATTCCATCATGGGTTTCTATTATATTGTTACATAATCGTATACCAAGTACCGCTGACTGTAGCTCTAGGCGTGGCACTGACAAGTGTTTTAATGGTGCACATCTTCTTTTGCCATTTACGAAGGCTATCTGGATACCATTGGCTGACTGAATTCTGAAATAGCATACGGCGCCAAAGGCGTTCTCACTGGCGTCGACGAACGTGTGTAGTTGGACATCTGTAGCGATGGACAAGTGGGATGAGTAACATCTTGACAAACGAAATTCTTTCACGGATTCCAGTTCCTTTTGCCACTGTAACCACGATTTATAAATGTCATCAGGGAGTGGCTGAACCCAACCGATGCCACTTTTCCAAACCTTTTGTAGCATAACCTTGGAGTGTATCATGAAGTTTGCCAGCAGTCCGAACGGGTCAAATACAGACATGGACATGCTTAAAAGTTCCCGTTTGGTAGGTCGTCTTTTACCCGCAAGCACGTCCTTATCTACTCGGTGAAACTTCAGCTGAAACTTCAATGTGTCATCCTTTGTGTCCCAGTACATTCCCAATATTTTTTCCGTACCAGCTGAGGATTCCATGTTCATGCTGACCGGATGTTCTGGTGTCTTGTTATGGCCATTCAAAGTTTCAGCCACGATGTCGCTATTCCTACGTTATGAATTTGTTTCACGGATGATGATACTTCAATCGCTTCAGCAATGTCGTCAAAGCTATCGACAAAGTCATCGACGTAGTGATGTTTAATAATTGCTTTAACTGCTCTTGGGTACTTTTCGATGAAGTCCGCGGCGTTTTTATTTTTTGTGAAATGAGCTGAGCATGGTGAGCAAGTTGCACCAAATGTCATTACCTCCATCGTGTAGACCCCTGGCGGCTTTAAGGTGTTTCCATCCCTCCATAGAAACCGTTGTGCATCTCTATCTTGAGGTTGAATCAAGATTTGATGAAACATTTCTCTGATATCAGCGCACACTGCTATCTTTCTCTTACGAAAGTTGTATAATACTGTTGTAGGAGACTGACACTGATCTGGTCCCTTAATTAGTTCAGTGTTCAGTGAGGTACTATTCACTGTCGCAGCTGCATCAAACACTAGCCGCAACTTCTCAGGCTTTTTCGGATTTCGTACCGCGAAATGTGGTAAGAACCATGTTTTCGGACCTCTTTTGTTAGCTTCGACATCTGTGAGTTTTCTGGCATAACCTCTGTTTAAGTAGTTTGAAATGATTTCACTGTAGCTGGCTGCGTAATTTGGGTCCTTTTTCATTTTATTTTCAATACCCTCAAGCCTTCTTTTGGCCATATCGTAGCTATCTGGAAGTCCGACGTCTTGGTTTTTCCAAAGGAGACCGGTTTGGAACTTGTTCCCCCCTCGAACGGTAGTCTCATCAAGAATTCGTCGAGCTTGCATGTAAAGATCTGATTCCAAGTTTATTTCACTCTTTTTTACTCCAAAATTTTCCGTGGAGAAATATTCCTGGAAGAGCTGATGCAGGTGATCGCTGTTTTCACTTGCTGCTTCCTTAGCATGAAGAACAATGGTGTTGTCGTGGCAATCAAATTTGTTAGTACTATTTTGTCCATAAACAATCCACCTTAATTTCGTTCGAACTATGACTGGGCCGCTTGACGATTGTTGGATGGAACGATTTGGCAGACCGAGATGACAGTTGTCTATTCCTATTAGTAATTTAGGACTCACATTATTGTATTCACTTATTGGCAGGTCTTTTAAGCCCTGATATTTGCTGTATATCGCTGGAAGTTTCAACGTTTGAGATGGTAGGCTAATGTTTTTCACGGTTCCCACGTTGTTTATAGCGAACCTTTTGGCTCTGGGTTTATTTTGACTTATTTCTAGATTAGCCAGCGTGGCTAGTTCTGTTGTCCTCTTGTTGCCAAACCATTGCAACGTAAGCGGCGCTACCCTTCCATTTATTTTTAATTGTTTAGCTAGGTTTTCATCCATTAGTGTTATAGAAGAACCTTCATCTATCTATCAGAGCGTATGTTTCCACTTCTGTGTTCGGCCCAAACAAGCGCACAGGCAGAATTTTAAATAACAATTGCACTGGCTTCTCCATTGGCCTTTCGGTATAACAATTAAGTACTGAATGTGTAATATCAGGCTTGTCTTCCTTTGTTACTCCATAGTTCTTCGTAACTATTGGCTTTGGTTCTATTGTCTTTGGCTTTTGTTCTATTTTTTCCTCATGAAGCAGAGGATGATGAATCCATTGGCAGCCATCTAATTTACATGCGCCTTTTATTTTACATGTCCGGATGTTATGCCCTAACCACAGATAAACCCAGATGTCCAGACCTTATGGGGATCAGTGACGTTCAGTCAACAACTGAAATAGAAAGCACATTGTTTCGAAAAAGAGCTTTGAAGCTTTTGCGAGAGATTCTATGCGAGAAACATGTCTCTTTGAGATTATTCCGGGGGCAACGCTTACAATACAGCGCCTCAATGGTTACATGTTTTTCCCTGCAACACTGTACCGTACGATCGCTGTTTAAACTTGATCGTTTTTGAACTCTCTCACAGCCTTTCGTTTTTGCTTTCAAGAGAGTTTGGTAGATGGCTTGTGAGAAAAAAGCTTTAAGCACATGTTTGTCGGTCAGCCGCAATAATTGGTGTCAGTTTTAAGTACGGTGGATGGTTATCTGTATTTTTCTTATTTGTGCCCTAACTTTAGACAACCGAAACAAAGTCTTTTTTCTTTGGCTTTACACCATCGTTGGCTAACGTTTAAATTGAGAAAAGAGAAACATTCAGTAAGAGATGGGACTTTTCACACATACTGCAGCCTAACTGCAATTATTTCTGGCTGTGATCAAGTGTATGGAGGACCACATTTTCGGACTTTTTGTCACTTTGACTTTGATAAGTTGACGGTGTAGCCGTGACAATGCTTACTAATCTGGACAATTGATTTAACCAATCACTAAAGTTTTTTACAGTTGCATAAGGCTGGATATTTATCGCATACTGTGCCCACTCGAGCCTTTTACTCATAGGTAATTTGGCAATTAACTCTTCCATTAAAGTCGGGTTACCTAAATGTTGTTGGATGCTGGTTGTTTCCAAAAAAGTCGCAAGATTTGTTACCTTAATAGCAAATGGTATCAATAAATCTAGTCTACTTTCTTGTATTGGCGAAATGTTTTTAACTTTACCTATCTGACTTCTAACAAGACGGTCAGGTCGACCAAACATAAATTCTAGTTGAGACATAACTTCTTCCACATTATTTGGATGAATTAGTAATGACTCTACACTTTCCTTTGCTTCACCTTTGAGGCATTTTTGTAGTCGAAATGTATTCTCGAGGTTGCTGAACCCATAAGCAATTGTTGACTGGCGATATGTTGTAGAAAACATAGGCCATTCCTCCGGCTTACCGCTGAATTCTGGCAAGTCGTGCAACTTTCGACGGTTTTCATATCCATTTTGGCTTAATGGAGTCTGAAGTGGCGATATAATTGGCAGTATGTTGCTATTAACTGGCATTGACAGTTGACCAGTTTGACTATAATATGGCATATAAGGAGAATTGACTGGAACTGACGAAGTACGTTGTGAAGACTGCCCTTGAAATGATGACTGACTACTTGCAGGCGGCAAGTAGATTGAATTGGTGTTTGGCAAACTAGGCTGTTGGACTGTAGAGTTGATAGTTTGTGATTGAGCTGTACTCAACGGCAGTGGGGAGGACAGAGAGCCTAGTTGCACTGTTCCGGCATGTGAACTGGCACCTATATCAGTACATGACAAAGAGGATTTTATTAAATTGGTTAATTTTATTCGCTCTGCCTTTTTAGAAACGACTTCAGCTTGTGCAGCTTCAAGTTTTTTATTTAATTCCAACATTTGGCTGATCAAGTTGGTCAGAAGTAACCGTGTGTCACTTTCGTTGTCATGACTGCCTACAATTGTTTGATTTAAACTAGTATCCAATGTATCTGGAGTATCCTCCAGGATTTTGTCTCGTTTTCAGACATGTTTGACTGATGTTCCTCAGTATAGGAACTGAATATATTTGAAGGTAAAGATGTTACCTGGTAGCTACTTAAATAGCTTGGGAGTTGGCCTTGATTTGACCTGCAGCTTCTCCTAGGTTCGCCTTCGACTTCTCGTTGGCTTTGGCTGTCCGAGGATTGTTGCGGCTGGTTTGTTAGTTGCGACTTTAGTGGCATAAAGAAGCAAATTAAAGAATAAAGTCGTTATGTACGGAAACTAATCTATAATATAAGGCAGGCGTGCCTTGGCTCGTTTATTCGTTTGGCAGATTGGAGGCGGTGCAAAGAATTAAACTCCACTTTTCTCATATAATATGTATGCGCGTGTGTCGCGTGTGGTACGTGACGTGCGTGGTTTATTCTTTTATTTGGTGCCTTCAATGGCTTAAGCTTATACTATAAATGCACGTTCAGTATTTATCCCGTACTAGTTCGATATTTGGCAGAGAAATCACTTCCCTCGCTTTTCTCTTCTTCTTCTTTGTCCCTTCTGTTTAATACGGCCGTCCAGGTTGTCGCCGCCAATTACTAACTTTGCGCTCGTTCCCACGACACCTATAAATCAAGAGAGTCCAGAAACCCATGAGATTGAGAGGAGTCATAACATTCTAACAAACCAATTAGGCGAACGATGTTTTGCAATCATTGCGTAAAGAAAGAAAACACGGACATCCCAGCAAACAAATTGAATCGAAAATTATTCGAAAGTAACTTGCCATGGGCAGGCATAACCATCGTAATCGATATTGGGAAATGCTCGTTTATAACGTAGGCGGCGGACTAAATGGACATAAGAAAGCAAGCTAAAAAACGTAATTTATTTTAATTCGCGTATTCCTTACCGAAAGCATGTATATATATTTTATATGCTTGCCAACTGCGAGGGTTGAGTAAATTACTTTTAATTTACCAATTTCAACTTATTTGTAATGTGTCTGGATTGACCTTTAATTCATAAACGTAAGTGAATTTTTTTTTTAATATTTCCACAATATGTTATTATAATTTTATTACAATTATAAGTCCGCTACCTTGAAAAACAAAATGCGTCAGCAATTGTACTAAATTATAAAAAGCATTGTTGAAAAATTTAATAAGAGTGAATTTGATAGAATTAATAGTAATGTAAATTAATACGAGGCTTGCTAAAAGCGAGAAACAGGCAATAGTTGAAGGAGATGCAATCATATACACACCTTATTGCAATAAAGCTGTCCCTGTTTCACAACTTATGCTCATTCCTGACTTTTGGCAAAACCTCGCCAAATTGTTTGCTGGGATCTTTCGAATCTTTAATAGTATCAGCATGGCTGTTTTGCATACTTGCACGCGTTATAAGAAAAGAGTTAATTTGAAGTGTCCAAATTCAATAGTATAGTAGTAGTTAGTATCTACGGAATGGAATCTAGTAAGTTATTATGATCTGGAGCCATACTGGACAGAATTTAACGCATTTAAGAATGGCACCAGGAGGCTTGAACATCTTTGTAATCAAATAAAACAGAAGGTATAATGTAGGGCCGTGAAGAGTTAAGCAAGGACAGCATTTTGTTATCAATTCAAGGTCCACCCAACCGAAGAAAAAGCGATGTTTTAAATATAGCCAGAACCGTCGAAATTCACATTTTGTTTGGCCTGCTCGCAATAATAATAATAATAATTCTTTATTTGGCTAGGTACAAAGATACATATGCTATCTTAGATTGTACAAAGTGCGTTGGTTAGATAAAATTCATCGTTACTACAAAACAACTACGAACTAAGCAATTCAAAATAGAAAAAAAAAACAAAAATCAAAAGATATAATCATGTAATGGAAGTAGTAAAATAAATAAAGAAAAAATAAAGAAATAGAATAGATAAGAATAGTAAAGACTATAGACTAAAACTAAAAATAGCGTACAAGAGAGAAAAAAAAAACAACAAGACCTCAAATGTGCGTCACCATTACTAAACAGAAAGGCTAGCTAGTTTAATGAGCCTACAAAAGTTACTGTTGGAAGCCGTGCGCTGAATGCTGTGGCAGCTGATTCCACCTACAAGCGCACTGAACGAAGAAAGAGCGGTCACCATATTGACTCTTGCATCGAGAAATCAAAAGGTTTTCATGTCTGGTTGATTGCAGGAACTGTAGCTTCTCAAAGAAGTGCACTGGATTCTTAAGGTAAATAAGCTTGTGCAGAAACTTTAGGCTTCGAAAAGTGAAATAAGTCTCTAAATTGCAACCCAGGAGAGAGCTTGCATACAATGAGATGTGGCTATTTCTAGGCAATTTGTAAATATATCTAATCACATCATTGAATGCTACTGAGTCAAGAACTGGGAAGATTATGCTGGCAAAAGTGAAATGTGGAATAACTAATGTTTTGACTAACCACTGACGCAAACTAAGCGAGAGGATACTAGAGTTGAGCCAGAGCTGTCTCAAACAGCCATATATTTTCCCTAATGTCCTTTTAATGTGGTTGCAACAAGAGAACTTCGACTTAAGTTCAACGCCCAAATTCATGACAGAGTCCCTATAAGGAAGTGTTACCCTGTTTAATAGAAACGAAGGAAGCATACTTGAGTCAATGCCATTTCTGTAAATAGCTAGGCAGTTTGATTTACTTGGTTTAAGTGCTAAACTATTTTGTAATGACCACTCATGAATGCGTTGGAGATCATCATTAAGTCGACATACACAGTCCTCCATTAATCCTATTGGTCTGCTGAGATAAATTTGTACGTCGTTCGCATAGAGATGTACAGACGCAGCACTACGTCAGGATGATCATTGATATATAGACAGAACAGTAGAGGCCCCAGTATGCATCCCTGGGTTACGCCGCAGCTAAGGAGCTCGGACTTGGAATCAATCCACATCAACCATTTGGGAGTTACAGGGTGATTAAGAAAAGAAGCTTGTTTCTCACAAAACACCCTGTTTTTTTAAAAACTATAGGACGTACGGTCACAGTTAAGATCTCACTGTATGCAGAACTTCATGACCTTCCCAACGACTGCTCAACAAGCCCCTAATCCATCTCCCCTCAAGAATTATGGTTGTCTAAACTAAAAATTTCGGATTTTCTTACTTTTTTTTAATTTGAGCTCTATTATTTTTGCAAAAAGGTCATTAACATAACTTTTTTTATAAAAAGTGTAAACTTTAGACTTTCCTCTTTAATTTGACCCCTATGTGTAATTACACCCTATGTGCTAAGTGTAGCCCTTTAAGAGTTTTAGCTCTTAACCTATTCTCAAACCTATTCGCAACAATAATTTGTTCCCTTAGCACGTCATTTTAAAAAATATCGTCTAATTTCTTTGCGACCTGAATAGGTTATGAGTTAATAACTGTTAAACGGCTACAGTTGACACATAGGGTGTAATAGGTCAAATTAAAGAGGAGAGTTTAAAGTTTACAGTTCTTATAAAAAAAGTTATGTTAATGACCTTTTTCAAATATAATAGCTCAGAAAAAAGTAAAAAAATCCGAAATTTTTAGTTTAGACAACCATAATTCTTAAGGGGAGATGGATAAGGGGCTTGTTGAACAGTCGTTGGAAATGTCATGAAGTTCTGCATACAGTGAGATCTTAACTGTGACCGTACGTCCTATAGTTTTTTAAAAAACAGGATGTTTTGTGAAAAACTAGTTTTTTTTTCTTAATCACCCTGTAACTCCCAAACGGTTGATGTGGAATCCCCCTGCCATACAATTTTTTGTTCGTCTAGGTGTAGTATCTGCACATTGCGTTTGTTAAAGTTTCGAAAATACACATTGTATAGTAAAAAGCGAAATTTTTGTATGGCAACCCCGCGAAAGAGTTACCCGATTTGTCCCATTTTCGAACTTAAATTTAATTTTTTAAGTCCGTGTGCAAGATTTCAGCTCTAAGTACATGCGCTCTCGAGCTACCGTGAGAAACGGAACGGGTTTCACTGCCAGATACAAATCGTAGATGGAATTTTTTCTCTGCATGCTTTTAGGGTGGGAGGGCGGGGACCCCTGAAGGGGGTCCAATACGGCATGTTGCATATTAAATTAAAGGTCTGCCAAATACTATACGGTAGTGTACTTTTTCCTGATTCAGAAAACTTTCTCGGGACGCTTTTGCCGCCGGAAACCCATTTTCATGCACTTGGGTCCCATACACCCCAGCTACTACATTTCGGATACATTTTTGCAGTGCTTTCTTCCATGCCCATTAGTGCTCTGCTGTGAAAATTTTTCTCATAGGAAGTTATTTTCCACGAAGCACAAATTCCGCCCAATCACGAGAAGTAGATGTCCACTTTTTTACCCAAGGCAGTCCCTTAAGCTACATCTAATCGAAAAAGTTTCCCCACTTAATTGAAATAAACAATGGGCGCGTTCACTGCCACTTTGGTAACGTAGTCGTTGTCATGGTGTAGTTCTGTCAAACCGACTACGATCGACTATCCTTCTGAGCGTAGTCGAATGTAGTCGACTATTTGGTACATTCATAGTGCGGAGTGAACGATAGTCGTAGTCAAGCGTAGTCGTTTACTGTCAAAATTTGGCGGAGTGAACGCTCGGTAGTCACTCGTAGTCGACAAAAAGTCACTATTTCGGTGGCAGTGAACGCGCCCATTGTTAATAAAATATGTTCAAGTATTATAATGCATCGTTTAATAAGATATCTCTCATGTCTGTTGATGTCGATCCTAAAGTTGTATGAAAAGTGAGCATTCTCCTTTGTACAATTTTCACACACCCACATACTAATGCAGGTACCAGAACTTTGTCTTCGAACTTAGTAGAGTAAAAGAGCTTTACATTCGACATTACCCTTGTGTCTTACCTAGTCTAGATTCATGATCATGCAAGCGTTACTTCTCACTATTTTTCTAATTGAATACAAGTGGTGGCTCAGATTTCAATTTTTTAAGCTAGATTTATTAAAACCAATTTAGTCATAATGCTTATCCATAATAAAACACATTTTATAGATATAAAAAAATCTTCGAATAAACTTACCCTAGTTACAGAGTTATGCGGGATCCTTGAGGATGAATGCTCTTTCGTCATCCTATGTTCCGATAGTAACTTGTCAAAAGATTTAGTTCTTCCATTTACAATTCTTCTCATTGAAAGTGAATGAGTTTTGCATGTAAGTGAGTGCGTGCAAGGCTTTGGTGGATCTCCAGTTAATGCTCCACAATGTCTATCTGCATCATACTCTCTATCCTTTACCGGAAAATTTTTCCGTTCCGAGCTTCGTCCCCTAATATTTCGTCCATACGTTCGTCGCGAGGAACTAGATGATGACTTGGATGAAGTTGAAGCTGAAGTTGACGACGAACTGGATGATATTGATGAATTTGAATTTGATGATGTAACAGCACTGCCAGACATTGAACATTCCGGAATTGAAATAGAAGCCTCACTATGGGTTGGAGCTATCATTCCTTTTGACGGACTGCCCCCATGCGGTTGCAAATGTTGCGACGCAGATGATGAGAGGCAAGCTGTTCCCGTTAGTGGTGGTTTTATTTGTTTCGAATTCGAGTCCGTCTAAAAAAACGATCATTTGAGTAAAATTTATATGTAAAGCAAAACAAAATATTTATAAATAATTACTTTTTGGGCTGAAAGGTGACTTGCTCGTGCTGCACTTGAAATCGCGTGCGTAGCCGCGTTAGTGGCGATGACTTGGGAAGTGCTATTTCCTGCACCGGTAATACTTGATGTCGAGCTGCTCGAGGAGGTTGAATTCGACGGGTTGTGGTATCGCTGGAGCGAAGATGATAACGACGCAGATGCTGAAGACCATGTCGATGAGACACTGGAGCTCGAGATTTGATTAGAGGAACTTTTCCCACTTTTTGATTTGATTTTGTTGCTTGTTGATTTACTTTTAGAGCGCAAACTGTTTGAATTGGATGATCCGGAGGTGAAGTTACAGCTCGCCGCAATTGAGGAACTCGATGCGCCTGATGTAATCCCAGTCAAAGCATTTGTTGCTGTTATTGACGAAACTGTTGATGTTGAAGGAGAATAATATTCATTAGAGCGTACGAAACTCCCCAATCCTGACTGACGACTTATTGAAGAATGTTGGGAAGAAGACGAATGGTGACTTCTGTGATGGGAAGAATGGGAGCTATGACGATTGAACATATGCTTTTCCAGACCTTGGGGCTTTATAACAGCATTACATATACTACAGATAGCAGCATAAAACGGATCAGTCTCAGGACAAAGACCGTAAAGTCCCATATCTGATTTATTTAACCTCATAACATTTGCTTTGTTTCGTCTTCTGTGCCGATCATCATCATCACTGTCGCTCGAATTTAACTCGGCCAAAAAACCGGAATTTTCATAAAATGTGTTCCACTTTAATCCTCTTAACTTAAGAAGACTTACTCCAACACTACTATCTTTTCTCCGACCACTACTGATTCTTGATAAAGTATTTGATGTATGACACATATTTGAGCTTCCACTTGCCAAAGAATAGTGTGATGTACCACTGCAAGATAACATCCACGGCCCTTGCTTACCTCGCCTTGATCTAATTGAAGATGGTGTAGCTGACAAACCAGAAGACAATGGGGTTGAGGGCAGGGACCCGTAACCTGAAGATACAGAATACAATCGAGAGCTCGACGAGCCTGAGCCAGATGCTGAATGCAAATTGTTCGTAGATGAAACTGATGATGATGTAGATCCAGATGCGAAACTACAGCTTGCTGCAATAGAAGAAGCAGATCCGCCTGATGTATTTCCAGCTAAAGCGTTTGGTAATGTTGAGGAGACTGCTGAATGTGATGGTGAATAATATTCATTAGAACGCTCAAAATTTTCAGACACCGATTGACGATGCTGGTGGCTAGATGAGGAATAATGACATGTATGATGTGAGGAATGAGCATTATGTCGATTGAACATATGCTTCTGAATTCCTTGGGGTTTTACAACAGCATTACATATACTACAGATGGCAGCACAAAATGGATCTATCTCAGGGCAAAGACCGTAAAGTCCCATATCCGATTTATTTAATCTCATAACACTTGCTTTGCTACGTCTTCTTTGCCGATCATCATCATCGCTGTCACTTGAATTTAGCTCAGTCAAGAAACCAATGTTTTCATATAATGCCTTCCACTTTAATCCCCTTAACTTGAAAAGACTTACTCCAGCACTACTATCTTTTCTGCTGCCACTATTGATCCTTGATAATACATTTGAAGAATGACCCATATTTGAGCTTCCACTTGCCAAAGCGTAGTGTGAAGGACCACTGCAAGATAACATCCACGGACCTTGTTTGCCTCGTCTTGATCTAACTGAAGATGGTGCTGCTGACAAACCAGAAGGCAGTGGGGTTGAAGGCAGAGATCCATAAAACAATTTTGAACTTGATGAGGCTGATCCAGTTCCGGGTGCTGAAAGTGAGTTATTCGTCGAAGATGAAATTGCTGACGATGTAGGTGAAGTTGAAGTCATAGCAGCCGTCGCCATCTCTATCGTGAAAAGGCACAGTATTTAAGTGTACAGCTATGCTGTGATCTAATCGTTTTTCTATTGATTTAGCCCCATGAGCTCTTCAGTGCTTGGCTTCATTACTTTTGTTTACCTTAGGTTTCAACAATTTTTTTATAAAATACTGCTAACAATGCATGGAATTTGACTTCGCATTTGGTATAAACTGTAATGCAATGAATTGTTAAGAGTTTTTTAAAACAATTTAAATACAAAAACATATAAATCACTAAATTTGTTAGTTAAAAGCACATTAAATTCATTTTCTTCACTTTCGTCCCTCAGTTTTGATTACCATCAGTGTCATTCAGAAAAGCTTTCTCCACAGCAGCAAAGCAAGCAGTTCATACAAAGCTCACAATCGCACACATGCACTCTGACAACAAAATCCATACAAAAAACCCCACTGAAAGAAACTTGAACAAACCATCGGCCAGCTCCAGCCAGCTGTGCTGAATTTCATCAAACGAACGAATGAATTAATTTTATACACACACACCGCTGTCGCAATCGCAACGAAACACAGAGGGTTTAGAAATGAAACAAATAATTTACATAAATATAGTCATATCTTTCCCGTTCTCACACGTACGGGTGATTAATGAATGAATTTAAATTTTTCGAAGTAGAAAAGTTACCACGCGATTTTAGTTCTAAATTTCCCTCAACGCACAATATCTTTTGGAATTAATTATGATCATTGGTTTTATCGATTCTTATTTACGCAATTATAATTGAAATTTCAGTCAATTATTTCGCACATCTTCTGTGCTACGAGTACAAAACACTCAGTTTTAATCTACTCTAGTATGAACCGACGACGACGGCGGCCATAATTCTCAATCAAGCACAAGTTGTGTTTGTGTAGAAAAAAAAAGTAGGGGAAGGTAAAAGCCAACTGGGTTGTGTGTGACCTGTCTGTGCCTTTGCGTAAGAAATTGCATAGACCTGCCATATATACAATACCAAATTCTTTTTATCAAATAAATATTGCAATTCCAATTTAATCCATTTTACATGCCCAAGAAAGTCACGCGCGTCATAACTACTTCCCAATTGATTTTACTAGTTAAAAACTTTAAAAACTATTTAAGCGCTATGGAAAATGTATGAAAAAACTTTTCTTCCTATTCACACACTATGATTTTTACGTTTTTATTCTTTGCTCCAGCAAATGCATAATCCATACAATGTATAGTTGCATAGCTGGTATAACTCGCATCTCGCACATCTATGACTGAAAGCTTTTTTCGTAAGAAAATAAAAATAAAACAAAAACCCGTTTTTTTCTATTAAGGGAATGGATTACTACGAAGGAATTCATGTGCAGATGCTATTATTTTTTAATTTTCAATTGAAAACATTCTTTATAATTCATTTATTTCTTTTATTTAAATTAAACACGAAAGTTTCCACATTCTTCATCTTACTAATTCTTATATCCGAAAGGAAAGCACTTCTAAAAAACTACGGAATTGTACTGTAAATTTACCAATTGTTTATGCATGTTATAATACTATATATTAAATGCACACTTTTGAACAGCGCTTAAGCAATGTTAGACACTTCTCATGGAAGCACATACAAAATAATGTATTTATTATTATTTATTTTTTTTGTTTAAACAAAATATTGCAGTTTTGTTTACCTCACATAATTCTCTGTATTCTGAAGTTATTTTTTCTCTCTGTTCGAACTTCAAAGTTAGGCTAGCTATAGCTAGGTGCAAAAGGCCGAAACACAGTGCGAGTGGTCTTGGAATAGCCGACTTTTGACAGTTTATGTTAGGGCTAACCCACACGAGTTTTTAGGGAAGGAAAAATTTTACTCTCTTGTGCTTAGATGTACCAGCGCAATAATGTTGTTGTAATAAACAATAACTGTATCATAAATTTACAGCACGTAATAAATTTAATTATTATATTATCACCTCAAATTGCAGGTAAAGTACAGCCGACCGATTACAAATTTCAAAAATTTTAAAATGGACGAATCAATTTCCTTTTCAGTAGTAGTAGAACAGATATATCTAATCTGTGGTAGTAGGTTGGTGCCCATATGATCTGATACCTGCTTGAATTGAACGAAATTTATTTGTTTGTGCTTCCATTTAATAAGTTAAATAAAAATAGTCATAAATTGTTGTGTACCCAGTGTTCTAATAAATTCGATAAAAACAAGTGCGTCAAATTTCATCTGTGTCCTAAGGACAAAAAATTTTAATCTGAATCGATTTATAAGTAGTTAAAATTAGGCAAGAAACCGTCCAAGATATTTCGCGTTTGCAATGAGCACTTTACAGAGAGTGACCATAATATAACATTCTTAGGTAAGCTTATATTTATGGCTAAGGTAATCAAAGGTATACATTTTCAAAATCTTATCGAAAACTTGCCATTAACAATATGTTTACAACAAATGGAACAGCAAAAGAAGAGCAGTCAGACGACTTATGGCCGGTTTCACAGCGATGGATTAAGCCAAGGCTTAAAGCGTGAATTACAATTACGCCTGATCTGTCGACAGCGACTTGATTTTTAGTCGAAGTCGACGCTGAGGTGAAATTTGTAATTAAATTAAAGCTTCAACTGCTTGAACAAACCAGAAGTCCCGACTTCTGCGATTGAACTGAAGTTGGCCGCAGCGAACACCAACTTTGCACTTTGAGCAAAGTTTAATTTCAGTCGTAGTCGCAGTCGAGTCGAAGTTGCAATTGTATCTTGCGACATGTATTTACCATTTGAGCAAAGTCGAAGCCGAAGTCGTTATTGTAACTCGCGCTTAATAAATAAATAATATTTCAGTTTCACAGTCAAGGCTTAAGTGATATTATTGGCTTTAAGCAAGCTTAACTTAAGCCCATCATCACGAAGGCTTAAGGTGGTTTAAGCCTCAGATGTTGCTGTAAAGCACAGGAAATTATTGCTAAATATTATAATTTCTGTTATTAAACGAACGTGCATATTTCAAAAGTTTAAATCCTAGTACGCTGTTCAAGCGAAAATTTCGCTTGCATTCTGGGCATATAATTCTACACGGAAAAAAGTTGTGGAGAAAATGTAAAATCACAAATTAAATAACATTAAACTGACTGAAGTAATACACGTAAAATCACAAATAAAAGATATGTGCCAAATTGCCTAATATCTATCAACTTTTCCGTGCGAAATAAATGTCTGGATATATAATGGCCAGTTTCACAGTCGATTTTAAACCAAGGTTTAGTTTAAACCACCCTCCAAGTTTAAACGTAGTTTAAACCAAATCGGTTTTCACAGTGCATTCTTTTAGTAACGTTGGTAGTACGTATTAAATTGTGAATTAAATTAGTTATCGCCACCATTGTAAAGCAATTTTGCAATGAAGCAATCTGTCAATCGGAAAAAGTAAACAGATCAGAAAAAAAATAAAATATATGTGGTTATATTTTCTAATTTTAATTATGCCAACATTAAAAAAGGATGAAAATTTTAGCATAAGTGAAGTTGAGCTATTGCCTTCACTAATGCATAAAAAAGATATATATAATAGAGCGCAAGAAGGCGGACAATAGATTCGAACACAAAGTGACAAAATTCTTCACTTAAACTGAACCTAGCATAAAAATCAACGTCGTCCCACTAATTAAAATGATTTGGCCGATTTCTAATTACTCTCAGTCGTCGCCAGAGTTGTAAATTTAACTCAAAAATATCTTCTTCATCGCTAGAAATGTCTAAATCTAAATCCATGATGAAATTATTTACTTGATACAAAAAAAGCAATGCTACTGTCAAAATATAATTATCTTGAGTTTAAACCGAGGAAGGGCACGGTTTAAACTCTAGTTTAAACCGGGGTTTAAGCCAAACTTTGAAACTCATTCGTTGAGTTTAAACTAAATATTTGGTTTAAACTCAGACTATGAAACTGGCCATAAATCGCTGCTGGAAAATGTCTCCACTTCATATTAGCGCTATCTGCATTCCATGATCTAAACATTGATTTTTTCTTTCGAACAGCATACTACTTTACGAAATCTCAAACCGAAATATTCGTGGCACTTTTCGCCCACATTTTTTTTACATAGATTTTGTATAGGAAACGAAATTTTCGCTTGAACAGCATACTAGGCTTAAAACTAAATGAAATTTTCCAAGCGAAAAATAGTTATCTAGTTAGCAGTTTTGAGTACTGTATGGCAGCTGGTGTCATTTGACGTTTTAGGAAGAAACCAAGCAGTTTAAGACAAAAATGAGTTATTTATCTGATGCAGAGAATATAAGCGACGAGGAAATGTATAATATAATATCGCAAAGTGTGACCCGTGAAAAAATTATAAGAAGACAACATTTCGAGAAATGGGATGACGTTGATTTTTCTCGGTTCCGACTATAGACACATTCGGCTATGATGGTTTACGTTCTCGAAACATTCAGCAACAATGGTTTTTGGATTTGATTTTTGATATTCTTCTAGATGAAAACCACAACAAACTGCTAAATAAAAACTTCTTCTTTCGCTTGGCTTTTAATCCACAATGGCAATTTTTCTTTACAAAAATGCACAATTACAGCAGTGCTGACAACTTAAAAATTTTCATCTGCGGCTTAACTAATGGCCAGTTTCACAGTCGAGTTTAGACCAAGGTTTGGTTTAAACCACCCTCCAAGTTTAAACGTGGTTTAAACCAAATCGGGTTTCACAGTGCATTCTTTTAGTAACGTTGGTAGTACTGATTAAATTGTGAACGAAATTAGTTATCGCCACCATTGTGAAGCAATTTTGCAAGAATCAATCTGTCAATCGGAAAAAGTAAACAGATCAGGAATAAAAAATATGTAGTTATATTTTCTAATTTTAAATATGCCAACATTCAAAAAGGATGAAAATTTTAGCATAAGTGAAGTTGAGATATTGCCTTCACTAATGCATAAAAAAAAGATATACATATATGTATAATAGAGCGCAAGAAAACGGACAAGAATAGATTCGAAGACAAAGTGACAAATTTCTTTACTTAAAGTGAACCTAGCATAAAAATCAACGTCGCCCCACTAATTAAAATGATTTGGCCGATTTCTAATTACTCTCAGTCGTCGACAGAGTTGTAAATTTAACTCAAAAAAATCTTCTTCATCGCTAGAAATGTCTAAATCTAAATCCATGATGAAATTATTTTCTTGATACAAAAAAGCAATGCTAATGTCAAAATAAAATTATCTTGAGTTTAAACCGAGGGAGGGCACGGTTTAAACTCTAGTTTAAACCGGGATTTAAGCCAAACTCTGAAACTCATTCGTCGAGTTTAAACTAAATATTTGGTTTAAACTCAGACGTGAAACTGGCCATAAGCCTCAGCTTACCGAGTACTGTGAAACCGAGTAGGCTTAAGTTCTGGGATTAAGCCACATCCGTCGCTTAGCTAAGCTCTGGCTTAAGCCTGGACTGTGAAACCGGCCATAATGGCAGACTGATCTGTCGACCACGACTTGATTTTAAGTCGAAGTCGACGCTGAAGAGAAATTTGTAATTAAATTAAAGCTTCAACTGCTTGAACAAACCAGAAGTCCCGACTTCTGTGATTGAACTGAAGTTGGCCGCAGCCAACACCATCTTTGCACTTTGAGCAGTCTTGTTTCAGTTGCAGTCGAAGTCGAAGTTGCAGTTTTATCTTACCACATGCATTTCCCATTTGGGCAAAGTCGTAATCGACTGATCAGTCATAATTGTAATTCAGGTCTTAAGTTCGATGTGCTAAAAGTTATAGCAAACTTTGAGTTTGATTTTTTTTTTCAGTTTATTTGACAGCCCTAAATATATTTTGTGAATTGTTAAGGAAGGTGCTCGCCCCAACCACCCAACGACATTGAGGGCAGAAATAGTTTCAATTTCCCAGTGGATCTGAAAATAGAGGAGCGGACCTTTTCAACCCCTACATTATGAGGGCTCCAGGACAGTAGGGAGAAATTAAAACTTAGCCCAACGTCATTATTTAGACTGCTCGCATATATTTAGCTGGTTGGCCATCCGAGCGTTTTCTTTGTTTGGCATCCTATAACGTATACAGAAGTAACATGAATAGCAACTATTATATATCCTGTCTCCATGGGTTCTTCAAGAATTTATTTCACTAGTTCTACACGAGTTCAAGCAAACTAGTTATACAGGAAAAATGATCAATTCAGTACTGATCTCGTTAACGTAAACTCTCTATGACTGCTACTTAGAATTAGATTTTATTAAATATCCAAATCGGCTCGAGTAAGTTAAATTCAGCTGACATCCGTATAAAAACTAGGCTATAACTTCATTACACATGCTCTAGAGGAGCTATTATTAAACTTAGGCAAATGAAAAATTACTGGAGCTCGATAGAATAATAGAATAGACAACACCTACAAAAACATTCTTAGGTCCTAATGGCTAAGTCCGAGAGGGCAACCCGAAGGAATGTTTATCAAAATAAGTAAAAAAAAAAAAATACTCACGATTTCAATTATCGAAGTCAGCAAGTCTGCAGAAGGCCTCTTGAAGCGCCAACTCAACTTTCTGGAATGAAAATATATTAGAACAAAGTCCGACGTCTACGATCCCTTAGGGTTGAGCACTTATAACAGTGAGTAAAGCCGCCTATCGTTCTAGTTGTTCACACAAAAAACAATCAAAAGGAAATCCAAGGTGCCAACCAGAAGCTGAATCTCTTGGCGATACGTACAGTACCCCATTGCCACCATACCTTATTATATCGATGCGGCATCTCAGTAGGCACACCTAGTGGGCAAATATGAGCAAATTGTTAATTTGAAGACGGTAATACAGGATTTTTGACACCCCAACAGGTACGTATGTATCTAGTATGCAACTAGTATGAATGAAGCGTCATTGATGGGATACAGCGGGTAGATCCATTCGTCCAGTACACCAAGAGATTTATTTTATTACCTCTATAAGATAATAGACTGAGGCGGTGTGCTTCTGAGTACATCCAGTATTCTGGTAAGCTTAATTATACACCTGAAGACGTCAATATAAGTTACGGTATTTAGTGAGTGAGGGTACACTTTCTAATATGCAAAGAGGACTATCTGATATGATAATGTCTCGGCGGTATGCAGCTAGATATGTCCCGTATCTGACTTAATCAGATTCCATCTCTCATAGCTTTTTATCGTCAACGCCTGCCTGTGGCGGATTTATGAGTCCTTCGAGTACAGTAAGCTCTCGGTATGTTTTTTTGTTGATCGTCGGAAAGTGAGCGGCACCCGCAAATGAAAGTTGCTTGTATTCGGCCACAATGAAAATGAGAAAAAGCATGCGTACCTACTTGGGTTTATTTCTACAATTTCCTATACTTTTTCATAGAGTTTTGGTAGGCACACAGTACCTTCTTTATTCCTGGAGGCCTTTTTTCCTCGATTTTTTGTTGTTGTTTTGGAAGTATTCCTCGTCGGACGACACCATAATTTTATTTTCCGAATATCACAACTAAATGTAGTGAAAACTAATTCTGAAACCAAAAGTACATGTAAAATCATAAGCTAGTCTCGCGATCACTCAGACATCTTCTCGCATGAACAAGCCCTGCTTTAAACTCCGCTCCGCTTCTCGCGCGAACCCTGACACGGGTACGGCCACAGAAGCAAGCGCGCGAGCGAACTATTTTTGAATGCACTTAAAAAGCATTGTTGTGGCCATTGCAATTGCACGAGCTGAAGTACGATTTAGTTATCGGAACTGTGTCGATTTCCAAAAGACGCGCGCGATTAATTTTCGAATGCACTTAAAAAGAATTGTAGTGGCCATTGTAATTGCGCTCGATTGCGCGCGCTTAAGTGCGGTTTAGTCGTCGGAACTGTGTCGATTTCTAAAAATCGTGCGCTTTCTCGCTTTGCGCTTTCAATTAGCTTTGCTTTCAGTTCCGCTTTGCTTCCATTGTGGCACGATCAATTCTAGCTTTTTTACTTGTTTTACAACAACGCTGGCTGCATACTTCATGTTTATGGATAATAACCCATCGTGCAACAAGCCAACTGATTGCCGCCGATGTTTTTTGAAAAAAAATGGGAAATAACTGGCATTCCTAGTTATCAATATGCGCTCAGAGACACCAAATCTTTATGAAATTTCAGCACGAGAAATGGGATCGAAAGCAGTCTGGGTTATCTTACAAACATCCCAATTTCACCAACAACAAGAATGGCAGTCCTGCAGGGGATATTTCAAATCGTCTGGCAGCAAATGTAAACTGCCCTGTATGCATGCCGTCGTAAATAAGAGGTATCGCAAATCACGAAAATCCTGCACAATATGCAACCATCCAATTTGCAATGTCCATGCAATAACCTAGAGCAAATGTAGCAGATGCAACTGAAAAGCAATTTTTGCCAATTATTTTACGGAAATAATTAATATACTACTAATTGATATTTTATAATTACAGATCTATTACAACACCAAACTCGGGCAATCGATTCCGAAATCGAACTTAAGACTCATACTTGACCTTGACAAATTATCAACAAGTACATAATCAAACAAATCAGTTTCCTTTGTTTTTAGTAAATTTTTCCCCAGTTATGTATACAATTTACACTAAGCATGTGCTATTTCATACCAAGTATTTATAATGGGTACCCAGGTATTATGAGTGTGCCTTATAGGGAGGAAATTTATAATTGGAATTTTTCGCCCACCTGACTTTACATTTTTAGTAGGAAAACTGATTAATTGTTTCAGAATAACTTGATTTGAAATTTACTAGAAGATCAACTTCGAGAGATTTTTTTTCTTAATAAATTCGTAGAAGAAAGCTTAAATAGTTACCCGGGTACCTGGGTGTGCCCACAAGTCAATATAAAGTTGATCTATTTAGAAAATGCCCTAATTTTTTAATGGTTTTATCAAAATATATTTCCCTGCATTCTTGGACTCAAAACGAAACAATTATTATTAATTAAAAAAAAATGTATTAGGGAATTTGGGCTAGTTTAATATATAAATTCAAGAGCTTATCAATATCCATATTTACATTAAACCACCGATGATAAATTGAACCAGGTTAGAAAATAAAACTTCCTATAATATTATATACAATTTACTTCTATTGTAATTTTCGTATTTTTATTAAGGACAAGAAATAAATAAATACTTATAACTATGTGTCCTTACAAATGTGCGACGTCATTTCAGCAAGTGGTTCTAGTTCTTTCCTAGAGATTAAATCAAATTCTTGCACAAAATAGTAAAAATGTTTGTAACATGTATTAACATGAGCCTCCTATATGAAATAAAAAATTTACAAATCTTTATAATAATATATCTGGTATTTGTAGAACTTACGGCTCCTATAGTCACAATTCGATCGAAGTGATGAATATAAACATGAACGAATACGCGAAATAATCGTGTGAGAATTTTACGACACAGAGGTAAAAATGACTTTGGAAAAGGAACATCTGAAAGCGAAATTTTTTAAGTTATTATATTACTGTAAAGTTTTAAGGAAACTTACCTGTCGAAATTGGAAACACAGCCTCGTTGTTAATTTGGGACTCGATCCAATCCATTAAGAGTTCTATGTACTTTGGCGCTGGTAAAGCTGTCGGCTTTTTATAACTTCCAACAAAAATTATGTGAAATGTTACATATAATGCTATTTGCGAATGTATTAATATATAACTTGATTGAAATTTTCTATATTTGAATTGTCACAAAAGCCCTACTGCGGGTCACGACTATAATATTGAAAAATAAAATACTGCACAAACTAGAAAATCTTGAAAATGTCAAATTCTGAAAATACAAAAATCTGGAATAACACAAAACAAATGCGAGAAATATTGAAGGGTGAGGAAATGCAGATTTGTTAAATTCTAACGGATCAAAATAGTGAAAGATGAAAATCCTGACTGCTGACAAGCCTATTTCCATTTTACAAAAAAAAAAAAAAATACACAGAAAAGTACAAGTACTGCGGAATCAATGACAGCCCACTCCAGATCATTAATAATTAATATACGTTATTTTTAAAAATAAATGTATTACCTTAGATTTGTTTGTTGTACAAAATTCTAGTATTAAATATCCAGCTATTTTAGGTCGTGATTTTTGAAAGGAAAATAATTTGAAGTTAGGGGTTAGCAATAATGACCAAGTTATATGCAAGGATGATAACCTAATTCACAATCACACTCAAGTTTAAAAAAAATGTAGAAATCGATTTTATTCAAGAAATTCTAAACATAAATACCTTTGCAGAGAATGATAAGCCGACGGTAAATATTAGCCATAAATTATCTCACGAAATAAAAACAAAAGTTTGTGAAATCATAACAGAGGCTTGCACCCGAAGTCCTAACATAACATCCGCGAATATCAATAAGAATTTTGATATGGTAATAAGATTAACTAAAGACGAACCATTTTTTTGCACACCTCGTAGATTACCATACGCTCATAGGTTTGATCTACAGAAAAACAGAAAATCCTTGACGACTAATTTAAGCGGAAAATTATTCGTGGGAGTAAGTCACCCTATGACTCACCTATAGTTTTGGTTCGAAAGAAAAGTCGTGGGCCTCGGCTCTGTGTTGATTTTCGCGAATTAAATAAGCACACAGTTCGTGATAATTTTCCGCTACCGGTTACTGAGTATCTCCTATCGATTAAGAGGAAAAAAAATATTTTTCGGTTCTTGACTAGCGCAGCGGTTTTCATTATGTTAATATAGCACCTGATTCAGTCAAATACTTATACGTCCTATGTAACACCTATAGGGCAATTTGAATATTTAAAAATATCGTTTGGAGTCAAAAACGCACCTCCGTATTCCAGAGATATAATAACCATTTTGATCTGGTCCAGAAAAAAATTATTATAGAGTCCCACATTGCGTTGTTTCCGAATACTGTTTTGTGTACCGAAAAGTGTACACTTTTGTATTTTAAGGTATATCTCAGGAAGTAAAGAGCCTAGAAAGTTCAAATAAATTATATTTAACTTACAATATCTTGCACTTTAAAGAAACATTGCCCATTCATATAGCATCGATACTTTCGAAATAGCAAAATGTTAAAGTGGACTTAATACTTAGTCGATGTTAGTGTTCGTATGTTAAGCTAAACTAAACAAAACAGACAGCCATATTATTAACAATAATGCGCATGCGATTAATAGGGTCGCATATGCTATAGTTGAGGAGTGTCTTTTCAAAAGAGGATATTTACATTTTTCATTTTTTTTTAAGTTAAGTATGAGATTATATTCTGTACTCTGAAATTCAAAATTTCGGCACTGTAAACCGAAACAAAACGCGATAAACTCATAGGAAATCTTACTTGAAAGCATTTGTTCCGATCAAAAGGGGATATTTACATTAAAAAATATGACATTATTACTGTTACTTTGGTTTCATTTCAAACAGCAATATTTACAGTACGATTTCAATAGTCGAAATAAATTTTTAAAGGAGAAGTTTCTGTTTTATATATTTGAGTAAAAATAGAAGTAAGAATTAAAAAATAAAACTGACAAGAATACTCAAAATATGCTTTAATAATTTTATTCTAGTATAATGTACAAATCAAAAGAGGATATTTACAAAAACGTACAACACAAAGAGGGATATTTACAAAATGGTACAGAACAAAAGGGGATATTATAAAGATTTTTATTCAAAAGGGGATATTTCCAAACTTTGCAAGCCAATATTACCGGAAGTAATAGTCAAATGTTTTTCAAAATAATATATTCTAGATAACTTATTATATCCTTTCTATATATTCCTCCTATTATTCTGTAAAGCTCTTGTTATTGCTACAGTCAGTTTTTTTCGATTTTCTGAAAAAACGATTAGGACGTAAATTTCCCCCTTTGAAAAGACACTCCTCAGTTAGATCTTAACGAGTTAACATGCAACAGAGGTAACCTTCTCAAATTGTGCTTACAATCACGAAAAGAGATTTTGTTAAGTAACAGCAGAAAATCAATATTCGCGTTTAAGAGTTGATGCACAAAAGCTAAATCGGCAGCCATGCGACATTTCTAAAGCGAGTTCATATTTAAAAGCCTGAAGCGATCCTCATAGGGTGGAAGAGGTGCCTAAGAGCAAAGCGTAAGAAGTTCCACTGAACAAGTGTACTACAAACGCAATATTATGGTGGAATTCGAGAGCTCTCGGGACCAACATTTTATAAAGCTATAGAACTATTCTTTGATACCATGTAGTTTATGTGGGAAATAAATTTCAATCTATGATCACATTTAACACCCAAGTCACAGACAGGACCCACAAGTCGAATCGAGGAATCCGAGAACCCATAATCATAAGTGATTGGCTTTAGATTCCTGTGGAAGTTCATAACCTCATATTTGTCTAATTGAGTACTAAATTATTGTTTTTGCATCGATCGTAAAATTTGTAAATGTCACCCAGTTCAGAATCGTTAACTGATTTAATCAGTGCGAAAAACTTAACGTCGTCGGTATAAATCTAGACTTTGCAGTGCCTCACAACAGAGACAAATGTAGCAGTACCACGGAGTGTATAAATCACACACTTCAATATATAGACTGATGATAGTTCGCAAAAAGTGAAGCCAGCATAAAATATGATTTTTATGTTGCGAGCGATTTGTGCTGCCACAAAGTAAGAAAAATATTATATGTTATTAGCTTGATAATTCATAGTAATATTTCAAGCTAATAACAAAAATTGTATGCTTTAACAATTATTTTTAACAGGAAAGTGGTTTTTATTAATAAAAAAAAGTTTTATAGAAGATTAAATTATGATCTTATAAGTTAGCTATGTAGGAATGATTCATATTAGACCAAGCATTATTCAGGTATATGGATTATCACATAGATACTTGACCGATATGATAGATAATTTACCTTCCAACTTGGGATGTGCAAGTGATGGCTGGTTCTGGCTATAGCGACTAAATTTATAACAAAGCGAAACAATGGTTTAGGTATTCTGACATCAGGGTATTGACTATTTTGCTCCTTTACTTCGAAATTATAATGTATTCGTCGTCGCCAATTTTAGAATTATTCCAATATTATTATTTTATATTCTTCCAATACTCATTCATTCATTCATTTTTTATGATGTCTTACTTTGATTCAAGGAAACTACACAGAGAGAATTTTCACAGTATTTATTTCTCAAATTTAAAAGGAATAACATGAAATAAAAATTCGTGAGGAAACATCTAAACATTTAAGATTTTTGTACACCACAATTTATCAATTCATACGATTCTTACTTTTATCATGAAATATAAAATTTATTACAGTATTGTAAATTTGAAACGGGAAAAACGTAAGTACTTAAAATATTTTTTGAATTTTAGCAACAACTTAATTAAGAACTGTGTACAGAATAATTTTTTAAAATAAAATTGAAAATTTCCCTTCTTTTTATCTAATCATGGTAGTCCTAATTATGTAATATCCCGCAACATGACAGTAATTTGCAATGTTTTGTCACTCTGCCCCCACAGTTATGCTGGCTTCAAAACTTTTGGTAGCCATTTGTAAATCCGCCAATGGTATCCGAGAGAAATTCCAACAAGTTAGTGGTAGACTTGCCCGAAATAAATCCATGTTGGTTTGGAGAGAGCAAATTCTTGCAGGAATTTGATGGCTGGGAGTAAATAATTGATTCGAATAATTTAGGTATGCAAGATAATATTGCAATAGTCCACTTTTACTACCATTTTTTGTGGATGGGCATGATAAAATAATTTTTCCATTGTTACGGGAAACAACGATAGCTCTCAGCGAAGCTGGCAGAGAGAGGCAGCAAGACTTAAAAAAGGCTGGATGGATCTCACCAGGACCTGTTGTGAAGTCATTTAGAAGTCTATTCATATGATTAAGTATATCCTCTTGTGCAATTGTAGGGATAGTAAATGAACGTTATGGGAGTCGTTCATATGACTAAAGTTATCATTTCGAGGTTGGAAATATGACGAGGCAAATATGTCAACAAATAAAGCAAACATATTACAAATTACAGACGAATCATCAGTAGCAGAATCTTTGTACCTAATTGGTAATTGTCAGTTTTTTTCTTCTTCATATTAATAAACTTAAAAATGATACGATGGTCACTGAATAATCTCGCGTTCATACATTGAATATACTCATCATAAAGTATAGAGGAAAGTTCATTGAACTCATTATAGGATGTGAGGAAATTTGGAGCAATCGAGCTGTTCGGCGGATGTGGCCAGCCTGCAGCAGACATATGCACTTCAGGCTCTGTCACAGTCCAGCAGACCGGAAGCTCCTTTTAAATCACTGCTTAGTGATGTAATCTGCAACAGCAACTAGTCACCGGTGGACGCTAAAGCTGGCTTACATATTGATAGAGCATATGTCAAGCAATTAAGTACGCTCAATTGAGCATGAAAATTATAAGCTGCACAGACCAGTATCACATGAATTTCCTCCATAGCCAAATAGGATAAGGGTTAAGAGGAGGAGTAGTACAGTCGTACGCAATATTACGGACGTCATCATTGGATACTGCCTCTTCGGTAAATATGCAGAATGAGTGCTGGCCATTAACAATGACTTGGTTATAATAGTTGTATGGATGAAGAAATGCAAAGCATGCAAAATCTGTTTTGCGAATTTCCTCAGCTCGATAGTTCCTTCTTCCATGAATTGAGAGAAATAGTAGACTATGAGATGGGGGCATTAGTAAATTCATCAACTCTTGTGTGTAGTAGTCCCACCTTATTTGATTCCACCGAGGTCGAAAAACAATGGATTGATCTGAGGTTATAGTAGACTGACTAAAAGCTTTTTCGGTGGCCACAACTCTAAATTAATTTAATCTAAGTGATTTTAAGGTTATCAGGTGTGAAAGAATATATACGACACTCAGTATAGCAAACAAGCTCACTAATATTTCACCGAGAGTATTAACGAAATTAACAATTCCATTTCTTATCCTAAAATATCCTCAAATACAAGAATAATTTGTGACATACTGAAAGCAACAGATTTTTTCGTTAGTACTTGGTGAAACCGCATTTTCATAAAGGAAAACTAAAATACTTGTTAAATATAAAAAAATGATTAATTTAATTTAATTTAAGCCTAACGCGTTTCGATCTACTAGATCAGTCCTCTGACGATGATCAAGTAGATCGAAACGCGTTAGGTTAAAATTAATCATATATATATATATTTTTTTGTGAAACATAACAAGTGTTTTAGTTTTCCTTTTGATACTGAAAGACTGCAATAAAAAGACAACATTTTAATGACTTTAAATTTGGAGGGAATAATTGGTTGTTTCAACTCAGGTGACTAATCTAGTATTTGCAAAGAATTTCGCCTGGTAAGTTCGCTGCCAGTGGAAGAATAAAACTGGAACGACATATATTCAACATGATCATATTTCAGTTTATTATCCGAAGAGCAGTCAGGCTTTAAGGGCGCACACTCATTTGAAACTGTCTTGAATTTGAAAAAAAATTGCTTGGAATTTTGTTATTGTTTCATTATTAGGCTTTAAATGATTTTTCGAGGACTCAGCCAAGGAAATCTTGTTTCAGAAATTGTTAATTTATGGGCCACCTTAAAAGAACAACATATATTCAAAGTCGACCAAAGTAAGTCTTAGAATAAGTACTAGGTGGCAAAGCGCTTAGAGTTTGTTTAATAATTTAAATGAAAATAAATAAATCAAAGTTAAAACTTAACAATATTTCTGTATGTGTAGTTATAGCTCATATTTTTTTACAGAATTTGCGGAAAATCTTGCAATGCATGAACTTATGGCATAGAAAGTTAGTCTGCTTTTGGTTTTCCCCAGTGAAATTTAATGGCAATAATGTAATAAAAATTTTGAAGAAGTCAGTATTCAATTAAGCTTAACAGATCAAAAAATAAATATGCAGAGTTTGAAAATGCTAGCTCGTTAGCAGCTTCTGGAAGACCGCTTTAGAAAACCTCTGTAATATTGCTCTTGCTCGCGAGCCTGAGCTCGAAAGTTTTTTACTTAAACGCTCTTGTTTGCGCGCCTGAATCAACAATTTTTACTTAACCGTTCTCGCTTGCGTCTTTATTATTCGTACCAAAATTGGGACATGCAACTGAAAGTTTTAAACAGTTAGGTAATATCCCAATTACCCCTAAGAATGAGCAATGGACAATGTAAACAAAACAAGAAAATTGTTCATGACAGCAAATAGATAGCGAAGTTCACTACAACTCCCACTCGCGAGCACGAGCCGTTAAACAGCTTTCGTAGGGTGAGAGCCACGTCAGCAGTTTAGGAGCCGCGAGCCGCATCATGAGCCACCCACATGTAAGCATTCTCGCACCCTGCAAAAAGTCGTTAGAAGAGGTCTTTGAAACTAATAAATAGTATTATTTTTTTAACTGAAGGAAATCACACTTTTTGTTTAGAAAAAAAAAAACTTTATTTGATCCAAATTTCCAAAACGAAACTACGGATCACTTAATCAGAAAATCTTTGAATCAGAGAATGCGTACACAAAAAGTAAAGTCGATTGAAATTATATATACCCGTTAATAAATGCAGAGCTAAGGTAAGGTAGCTATGCGAGGAGCTCCTCCTAGCAAACTATGTTTCTAGTGACGATAATTACCAGTTGTTACAGTAAATGTCATCTCACTACGATGGCGTGGAATTAAGGCAGTGGCACATTACGCCGATGTATTTCCACCCGTGTTATAGTACTTAACGAATATTCCAACTCTTCAAATCTCTAGCTATATATTTTAATATATATATATTTGAGACCAAATATCTGCATATGTGCCTAATTGTTTTATTAACAGCCTCAAAATCAAACGAGGATAAACATACATCTTAAAAGGCGTAGGTATATTGATTTTTTTGTTGGGAAACAATAATAACAATAATACATTGTCTAACGAGTTGCCTACGCTACAAATGTTTTCAGAGAATATTAAAGTCAAAGCATAATGTTTACTACAGTACATAATTACCTGTCGCCCTCGGCCCATAAGTATTCATATCTCGACCCTCCAGACATTGTAGGGCATGTTGTTTCGTTGCAGTACTCAGATACAGTACCATATATAAGATTGATGCGATTAAAGAAATCAACAACTATAATTAATAATTATTATTGTATCCTGTACTGAAAATGAATACTTTTGTACCATGTACTGCAAGCCAATCGTTCATATTTTCGCCAACTGGCAATTTGACTACCTGACGGAGATTAATTCCAGACTGAAGACTTGCTTGAGCTTGCTTGTGCAATGAATATCTAATGGTACCAGCTGTGAAACGTTTTTTAGGCCTAAATGTCTGAAATTATTAATTTATGGTATTATTATTCAAGGCAAAGAAATTGAAAACAGACCTTGCCTTTTTGAAAGAATTCCAGAAATCCATTTAGTGCCATTTTCTTCTTCATTTACGAATTTCTTAAGAGTTTAATTAGAATGTGGTTTAATAACTTACTAGAATGAGATACTTCTTTTCGCTACTTTCCCAATCGTAACATTTGAATAATGATAAAGTTCCCCATGTTTGTAAATGATTTCATCTTGACGTTCATTCATATTGATCTTCTTCTTTTCAGGGTTTTGTACTTCAAATAGAAAAGAACGGAACCGGTCGTTTAAGTTGGACCGCGTTTTTGTGAGGTTTTGCACAGCTACATAGATGGAAGTTGTCTCAGGTTCAAGTTTGTAAAGTTTTTTACTTCAATTGGAACTGAGCCTTTTGCCGTACACTACACACGCTAAAAAGGCTATTTCTTCTAATTCCTCATCTTAAATTATATTTTCATATTCTACAAATATAATAAACGTTAATAATGGCCGGTGCCATTGGGACTTCCCACACGAGAAGCTTTTATGGAAGGAAGGAACTTCCTCTCCTTGTGCTAAAGCCAAGTACGCTAGAGCCAAGGAATTAGGTCAAGGAATTTTTCCACTTATTTCTTAAAGAAAATTTGACATTAGGTCAAGGAATTTTTGACAATTTGGATTTGCCAATTGTGTGATATTTCTGACAATAAAGAAATAATAAAGAAAGTGAAGAAATGGATAATTTCCAATGAAAAATGAGGATATACGTAAAACATTTTTTATTCGTCCATTTGTCATTTTAAAATTGATACACCTCTTGCAAAATCGCCGTTCCTTCGTTCAATTTTTCAATTATTCCACCACCGTCAAAATTTCTTACAGAAATAAGTGCATCGGTACTTATTTCTTCAAGAAATATTGACATAAATGGATTTTTCGTAAAAGAGCGACATCTTTTTGTCAATCGGGAAGTAGAGTTTTTCTGTTCGAATTACTTTTCTCTAGCGTACTACCTCAAGGAATCGGTCAAGAAAAAAATTCCTTGAGCATTCCATGACACTTTTTTTACATAGTTTTTGTATAGGAACAAAAATTCCTTGGCTCTAGCGTACCGGGCTTTAACATCAACTTTTTAAAATAATAACATATGTTTAATTGACAAGTCACTGTTTTCTGCTTCTTGTTTCAATGTGATTGACAAATGTCCGATTTCTGCTTCTGCTTCTGTCGCTGCTTTCTACTTTTAAAGTGTTTGGTTTGAGGATTGGCTTTCAGTCAAAATGACAACTCGGGGAACTGACAATTATTATTGGCTTACAACTAAAAAGGGATTCGGAAGAGATTCGATACGGGGGAGTTTGTTAATATAATTTGAATTAAGCAATAAAATGGGTGCAGGTCAATCGAGGCAAACAAGAACTGTAAGCATGGAAAATAGTTCTCCTATTGGTGTAATTGATGTGTCCGACGCAGTTGTTCAACGACTAAAAAGAGGAATGCCCAAAGGTAATTAACCTCAAAGCTCCAAATTATGCAATTTTCTGGCTGCAGACTGTTAATTATTACTTAATAAAATTTCAAACTGCAGCCGAAGCTACAGGGGACGCTGAACATATTGAACCGCAGAATGAAAGAAAGCAAATTGCTCCCAGTTCTTTTGCTAATCCAATGCCGTATCCGCCCGGAGTTATTTATGCTGAGCCAACAATTACAGCGATTGAAGTGCGTCGTCAGAAAGAAGTTGAGCTGGAACAGAATGACCTATATTGGAGAAAACGTATAACACAATTAGAGCAAACCCTGAATAAAACTAATGCAATAATGGAAAAGGAATATTCCGCTGCTGTGGAAGATGTTCGAAAGAAATTTCAGAGTGCTCCACCCACTCATCAACTTCCCCCTTGTCAGGATCTGAAGGCCCAACTTATTGCTTGCTATAGAACAAATCCTGGCGAAACTTTAAAATGCTCAGAAGAAGCCGCTGCCTTTATTGATTGCGTTAATGGAAATCGTGTTAAACAAATAGATTCCCAAAAGTTAAAAGAGAAGACCTTAGAGAAAGTGTCAAAATGAAGAAATTGCAAAAAATCGCTATTAAAATACCTTGAATAACTCGATTTGTTATCTGTTTTTAATTTCTCATTCTGTAGAAACCACTGGTATATACTTCACAACGATAAGATAGGATTTTAATTAGTAAATGTAATACTTTGCTTTAACTCCTAAACTATTGCGGCATGACGGTCATTTAGTGATTTTTAGCTTTTTTCTTTAGTTCGCAAAGGTGGTAAAGTTTATGAATCTTAATTGAAGTGATTAACAGAATATTTTAGTTGATACGGAACTACGGTTTTGCTAAGCAATATATTTTGGCTGAGGCATAGGGCAGACTCAAAAAAACAAGGTGACACACTGACTGTATTGCAGCAAAGGAGTGTAGTGTTTATGATGACAATTGGACCTGATTCGGGTAATTGTTTTTGTAATTTTTTTATTACATTTGTAACATACCATATTTCCTTTATACCGTGAACAGAACCAATGTACTCTGTGCTGCTTAGTAAACTAAAGCTTTGAGTTGAAGAGGAAGCTCTGCATCACATGAACTACATTTTTAAAACGATCGCTTGCCTGCACAGAAATTAGCTGTTCCATTAAAAACTTGATTAGAAGATAACTATAATAGAAGTTATAGTTAAAATGCGGAACGAACACTTTATGGAAGCGAAGAAAAACTTACCTCACCAAGACCTGATGCGCTTCATTAAGAGGACAGGAAGGTTTTGGTGAAAGGGTTCCTAGTAGGTTAGCACAACGTGTCGCCCTGGCCTCTGACATATGATTCATATGTCTGTTCTGAAGAATGGCAAGCTAGACTAATGTGTAGTATAACATAGGTAACATTTTGGTAATCGCTTGAAACTTAAGGTTGAATAGACTCAATCCGAGACTACATATGAAATTAAAACTCGTTATTATAAACTTAACATGAAACTCATCCCATTGTTATTAGGACATTGAATTAATAGAACCAGTAATCGCAAGAAAGTGGATTTCATGAAAAATTCTGAGAATTTTCAAACACAAATTTCAATTTGGCTTTATACTTTGGAAATATAATGCCATTGATAGTACGAATGTTGGCAGCAATAGAAACGACAATCCATCTGCTTTCAACCTATATAGATTTCATTTCATTGATAAAAATTTATGAGCATTTGAGGGGTTCAGTGTGTACATACAATGTCAATCTAAAAGGTTAAAAAAGCTGTCTTGCTTTAAAGGTAAGGTTCTCATCTCCTAAGCTCTCCGCGATCCAATATCCGAGGAACAGAGAAAGTGGCAATTGAGGTAGAGAATGTAAGAAATGTTTCGAAATGTCTCGAATCTGCTTATAAAATATAACTCTTCAATCTTTCGAATATTTTTCTGCTGAAATAGTTGAAGAAAAACTCATATTAATTGTCTTCTACAGTTGAAATGTTCCAGATTTTATTGTCTTCCAGATATACATATTTGCTATTTACATAGTATCGAAGAACTCTTCTTAGATATTATCATTCTAAAAGCTGCTTAACAAGTAGGAGAAGTAAGGACAAAATAAAATAATATCTTTAACTAGGTATTAAAGTTAGAATAGCATTAGTCTTTAATAGTCATTTTTAGTAGTCTACTAGTTACGTGTTTTTTTTTGTAACAATGTGAGTATAAGGTGACTAACTACGTTAACAGCACAAGGGGAGGACTTTGCCATGCAAGTCTCTCTTTCAAGACCGCCGATACATGACGAAGTCACATCCTGCACGAGGTGTTCCTGCACTGATAGCTGGCGACATCCCCTGGGGTGCAGTCAGATGCCTGACCGAATGCGGCAGATCAAGAGAGGTAAACTCGATAAAACCCGCAATCCTAGATGTAAGCAATCGTGCCTATGGGACGAATGGCACTGCATAAGTGTGTTTTATAAAGATGGACTCTGGATACTAGGCGACCTCCAGTTTTAGTTTAGCCTACCCACAGTAATGTGAATCTCTGCAGTATGTGACCATATTTTCTTCGCAAGTCGTGTGTGCAGCATGGAAAACATATTTAAAACCCAAGAGGGTGGTACCCTTCTCAACGTACCAAGCACAAGGGCAGTTACAATTCCTCAATTCGTAGATCTGGAAGACGACCTGCTCGTGGATTAGGACTTCGAAGGTCTGGGATTTTGTTAGAAGACTATCCTCTCTTTGATGAGGATATCGAGCAGATTCTAAGTAGAACATAAAGAGAATCCGGTAGGGTTGATCGACGGAACGCCTCATATGTGATGAGGTGAAACCTGACGATCCGACAGGAATCCAGAGCTCCGATGTGAACTCAAAAGGATCTACCAGGGGCTCAAAGGAATCCGATAAGGATCCAAGAGGCTTCAAAAAGGACTCAGGAAGTAAAAGCTGGAAGATGAGTGGAGCGGTTAAAAATCGTTCTAGATGGCTGATGAAACACGAGCCTTACCCATGAGGTAGCTCTAAGGCCAACATGGAGACAGCTCCCAAGTCCGTCTCCTACAAGCAAGTTGTTGTAGTGGTGAAGATGGGCATTCTCGCAGCCAACTTCCCCGATGAAATGCTTGCGGCAGATCAAATTAGATCTGTACGGAAGGGAATCCTGGGCAAAATACTGGAGAATGACCAGCTCAAATCGGCATTTCTTGGCTACAGTGCTAGACCAGGATAGCTAGCTCTCACATGCTCTGACAAAGATACCTAGGAGTGGCTAAAGCAGATAGTGGGTGAGATAGCACCATAAGAAAATGCCAAACTAAGGACGGAGGAGAGCAATGTCATTCCTCGCCCAAAGATCCTGGTTGGCTATTACTGTGAGAGTATAGATGTCTGCTGATGAAATATTAACTTTCGTAGGCGCCCAAAACAATGAGTTGAAAGTAGTTGAGTAGGTCCTTGTTTTACAGGTCACTCTCTCAGTGGACCATTGTTCAGCATAAAGGCTCAAGAAGTATTACTTCAGGATTAACTTTCAATTTGGGCAGGTGTAGCTTAGACCAAAAGGTGACCTAAAGCTGCAAAAGGAGCAAGGAAGTACGGCAGAGGTCAACACAAGGGCTGGGGTGTCCAAGACTGCACACCGGCCATCAGGCCCCTCAACCTCGGGTGTAAACCTCAATAGTAAAGCCTGCCAACAGGGTTAGCAGCCCCGTAGCTGTGATACCCTTAGCTTTAGAAGTGGTAAAAATTTCATTTCCCTCACTAAATTAATTAGTTGCTCCTCGAACGACTTTTTGGCTCGTTCTTCTGAGCTGTCAAATTCAAATTGCGACGCCAAAAGTTTATTTATTCCGTAACCCCCGGAATATAATATAAGCCATGAAGTCGCCGAAGGCACCGACACATTAAAAGGCCTTAACATTCCGGGTCGTAACCCCCGGAATATAATACAAGCCATGAAGTCGCCGAAGGCACCGACACATTAAAAGGCCTTAACGTGCCTGGTACAGCATGCAGTAAGAGCTCACTCTCACTGCTTTTTGTATACTCGTCATGGAAGAAAAACTAAGATTTCATATTAAACAGGTCTTGAAGCCCAAAACTTTTCGCACGTAAAGAGTTCCAATATCCTCCCCTGTGTGGGCTATGGCTAAAGGCTGAACTATAATATACGTATACGTAAGTACATTTACTTACGTAAAGCGAACGCGCCCTTTAATTTAACAGGCGTACACAAATTAACTTTAACTCGTGTGAGGGGAACTTTCGATAAGTTTAAATATCCAATTTTCCGTAAGTATAGTGCGATAAAATTCGCACATTCCGTAAGAACGCGATGTGTCAAACAGTTAAATTATTATTAAATGATTAAAAGTGCAATGTAAAAATTAAAATGAAATAAAAATGGTACTGTGAAATAATAGAATGCACAAATCTTCAATTAAATCAACTTCCATTTGATAATTTTTTTACTTTTACCACTTTTCAAAATTTAAAACATTAAATATCAAGATAATAATTCTTACGGAATGTGATATATATTTAGGCTAAAAGTATCATTTTTTTGTAAATAATCCTCAGTCTCGTTTAATTTTGTAAAGTTGTTTACTTCTATTTTAAATTTTCAATTCAGGTGTAAAAAACCAAGCGTAGCAGCCACGGTAACATTGGCTCAGGGGTAAATGTAGAACAACAAAAACGCGTAGTGGAATATCTATTCTAGTACTCTAGCTAGTTGTCAAGCGACGTCTTTTGCTTTGTTTTGAAGTGTCGTTTTGTGAAGAAATATTTTCCCAAAATTAAGCAAACTAGAAAGTGGTTAAGAGTGGTCTCCACCCGAAATATTTCCGCGCTGGATAGGTAATAGTAAGAAAATGTTCAACAATGGCAACAAATTTAGTGCAAGTCGAAGGCCGTGGAGAGAATCCAGATGTAATTGAAAAAGGATGTGTGATCAAAGCACGTCCCAGTGCTTCGCATAAATTCGATAAAAATATTAGTGAAAAATGGGAAAGATTTGCGGAGTGGGTGCATTGCGTTTGTGTGGTTACTTTCGATCTTGAATTGGGGCAGGCCATGGAGGTTTGTTTGTACATCAGTTGATTGATTGTAAAAAAGAAACATAAATTTCTTCTTACAGTTTATCTACCCGGAGCACATAAACTTATCAGAGCAAGAGAAAACAAACATTTGCTATTTAGCATTCCCTGACTCGAATTCAGGATGTATGGGGGACACGCAGTTTCACATTAGATTACGGGTTGCTCCAGGAACACGGGATACTCTCTTGAATGCTGCACATACACGTTTTAATGTCCACTGTTTGCCCGTACAAAGAGCCGACAATGGACACTATTGGGGTTTCGTTTACTTCCGACAAACCAAGGATTCTACACTACCTCGTGGATATTTTCAAAAAGTAAACGTTATAATTTTCTTGATTCACACAATCTGAGTAAGCTCTGAACTAGAACCAAATTACACAATTACAATAACTAATCAATTGTACATAACTCTGCTGAGTGAAAAGAAGTGAATCGCTGTGACATTTCAAATAAAATCAAAAAGCATTTATTTATAAACTCCTGCTTAAAGTAACGTACAAAGCCGAGCATTACGACATCAAATAGCTTAGAAATAGATTAAAGCAGAATAAACAAATCATAATAGCTGGTTAGAACATCGGCAATATTGAAAATAGATATAAGATATAAACGTATGAAAATGGTTGAACAATAGACAGTCCTTACAGATCAATAGATATAAAAAGCAAAAAATATGGGAATAGATGGGCCGTAGACTGTCCTTACAGATAAGTAGGTACCCAAATAGAAATTGGGATTTGATGAGTGAATATAGCAATATCAAAGTGTAATTGGATCAGCATCGGCACATAAGATCGGTTCAGGCCATTAAATAAACATTTTATTTAGATGGTACAACACTATCGACACATCATTAGGTGACACATTTTTTCCAAAAAAATCCGTGTTGAGCTTCTCGTGTTATATTAACTGAAAGACGCGTTGAATAAGATAGTAAATTGATATGAGTCGGCCATACCTTGGTCGCGATCTAGATTTATGATCTGATCTTATGTTGGCAAGCAAAACAAGGCAATATATGTATGTACGAAATCTTGAACGACTAAATTAAGCTCTGCATTACTTGTATATGTAAAGAAAAGGTACAGCGGGAAATTATTTAAAGTAATAAATTGCAATGCAAAGCAATGACTGCATTGTAATCTTTACAAATTTATTGTCACTTCAGAAATAAAAATCCGGATAAAAAGCTGACAATTTACACATATACAAATTTTCCTAAAACCACATTTCAGCTTAAGCTCCCGACCATAGCTTTAAATATGCTCTCGATAACTGTCAAAATATAGCAATAAGAGAGTTGAAAAATACATAGCAGCAACATTGCCTCGACTTTAAAAGCTCTCTTTAAAGAGGTTTTGAATTGACTACGATGATATTGCCACTATACTCTGCACGGCCGACTTAATGCTCTTCGATGTAGGCTGGCCGATGGCCACCGCACCGCAAGCAGGTACTCTCAGTAGGTATTATATTGTGTGGCTACTGATCGCTTAACACCATCGAATGATCTCTGTATCTGTTGCTTTCAGCTAGCCATGTGCTATTAGAATTAGATTAGGGACACTTGAGCAAAAGCTCTGGGGCGAAATTCTCAACATACAGTTTTCTACTCTGATACTGTTTTCTCTATGCTCTTTACAGAAAATAGTTTATTTGAGAAATCTTAACCAGAAAAAGTTGCTATTCGCTTAGAGAGCTTAAATTTTGAACAAAGTCTTTGTTAAACTTTGTACGATGGGTCCTGTTTTGATAATCAATTAAATTCTGTAAATCTATGCTGAAACTGAATTTCAGTTAACTGAAATTACGGAAATGTGACATCAGCCCCAAAGTGGTTGTAGAAAAAAAATGTGAGAAAACTTGTGCCCCGGTTGCATGAGGATTAATCGTGGCCTTATTTTTTTAGACTGGATGGCATATTCGAGTAATAGAAATGGATACTTACAAGGTATGGCTATATAAAGCATATAGCATCACTCTTAATCAACTATGCGATTCCTGGTTTTTTGAGCGATTTATTCTCCATAAGTCACCATGTAAGATTAACCGTTGTAACGTTACGATTTGTGTCATATTAGTGTTTTATGTATAGACAAGTTTTTTGAATATTATCAGTGAGCTGTTTATACATAAATGGACCATTCGTCTTATAACAAATGCGTTAACCTAAATGGAACCACTTTTGTATGGCTGTTCTTATCCAGTGTATAGTACCATAGATGGCACAAGAACTAGATGACGCATGCAGTAGCAAAAAAAGTATACAAAATTTATATGGCTGAGTGGTCCATTCCGGAATGGACCACAACATTTGAAATGATGTATACGTCGAGTGATTCATATTTTTTATATCTGAAGTTTTATGGAAGTCGATCAAATATATACAAAATTGCTATTATAAAAATATTTGCTTTCGACACGGTCTAAAACATGTTATGGTCCATTTCAGAATACACTACCTATTTCACAAGCTGTATACTCTGCTCTAGTATGCCATAGTTCTTGTGCCATCTATGATAGTACTTGTTAAAACAATCAAAAGTTAATTAATTTGAATGAGTGAGGACATTGTTGACTTTAATGAATATCATGCCATTTTTTTTACTTGGAGTATGCACATTTCTATGAGCTTTGCAACTAAATTTCCTTTTTAAAATGAATTGATAAAATAAATCAAGTCGATATCTATCTTTAGAATCATTTCTGTCTAAAATAAGATGTCTCTGCTTGCGAAAGGATTTACTGAAAACTGGTCAAAAACAAAAGCAAATATTTAAAGAATTTCAGATGAGTAAAAACTTGTCGTTCTTTAAGTAAAAGTTTTAAAAGTAAAAGTAACAAGCGGCTGCGAGTAGAGATATGTGGTTAATGACATCGAAATGATTCTGGAGTCATCTTATACAGTCTATAATTAATGATGCTGAGTCAAAATTCGTCTGCAATTGATATTAGAATACATGAAAATCCCACACTTCGTCAAGCTATGCCTCATAAGCATTATTTATAAGTGCATCTCAAATCTGTAAATATTAATATTGTTTTTCGCCCTTTATTCCTAACCTAATGATAGATACACTGCTTAACTCGATCTGATGATGAATCTCACTACCTACGATTCTTTTCAAAACTAAATTTGAGCTTGTGTTAAAAACGTACATATGGTAAAGTATGTAATATTTATGAACCCAGTTATCTACTAATCTGAATTAGACAATCTTAATTCAGAATCGAAATTATTAAGACAAATTTGCGACTTCGTCTGGTTATAACAGTTTGCGATTCCAGTTTTTTTTATTTACTCGCTTTGATTAAAATCATACTTTAATTGACAATTTCTGTTTCTGCAATCCGATTTCATTAATTTTAACACAAAATTATAGAAAGCACTTACAGAATTCACGACTCTCTGTTGAACTGAATATTTTATTACAGCTATTTGATATTATGGAATGGGTTGCGAAAATGGGGAAAGTTGGAGAACTCCTTCCAACGGTCGCCATAAAAAATTCATTGACTTACATAGATTTGTAACAATCTGAAATTTCGGTGAGAAATATTTTATATAAATTTTAGATGCATACAAATAATTTTGCAAATACATAGTATGTGTAATTGTATTTCTTCGTAGGGTTGTTATATGTGCAAAAACTAATATTTTTCATGTCTACTGGAAGAGTGATTAATAACAGAAAAAAGTACCAGGGAAGTGGATCACAATGAACTGCCTCAAGAGCCTCCTGATGCTTACTGGACCTGTGATCAGTAGCCGCGATTCTAACTAGGCTTAATTGAAATTTTATTAGAATGTAAAAATCTATGAAATTATGTATGCCCAACTTAACTGTCCGTTTTATGAAAAACAACAAGTAGAATATCGATAAGAATTGCATTTAGACAATTAATATTATAGATTTTCCTAGATCTTACGTTATGACTTAATGCGCTTTTATAACATGAATACAAATTACAAAATCTTTTCGGAAAGACTTCCATTTTCTATTATACATAATGTCTTTTGTGGCATTATCATTGGAAAATTTGTAATTTGCCAAAAAGAAAAAAAGAGATTTAGTAGTGATTATTATTTCCTTTCTGCACTTCTTGTTTAGAATGTTGAGGAAATTGTCTTCCGTCCGTTGAGCGGTTTTTCCTCATTGATTAGCAACCTTTATTGCATAGATTTTCATAGAATACATTCCCGATATATACATATTTAGTTGTTTGGAACAGAATTTGACTGCTGTCACTTCTCGCATAGCTTTCCGCTTTTAATAAAAGCTTATCTTGCTATCTTTTGTAATCATCTTTGTTTAAACATTTTTTTTAAAAATATTCAAAATCAAAACTCATGCAACTCTACAACAATTTTATTCAATTTGAGCCCTAAGAAGGCGAAACGCGTCGCAAACTCAAATTAAATAAAATTGTTGTAGAACAGTATTGCATGAGTTTTTATTTTGAATATTAAAAAAAAAAAGATGATTGCCAAAATGTTCTACGAAGTGCCTAAAAAAACATCAGTTTTATCAATTATTGCTATCTTATCAACGCATCGTTTAACAGCACAATGAATTTCAGAATAATCTTTGCGAAATTCTTGACGTTTGCGTAGATCAAGTGTGGTGTAGTTTTGGCAGGTTTCATTATTAACTCATTCCTGTCGATCCATTTGACCCATATATTTCCTTTTGCTGGTAGTATGAATAACGTTCTTGACATTCAGCATCTTCCAAAATGTATCATTTCAATTTTTCCTTTGGTACCATCCGGCAAGTTATAGTTTTATAGAGATTATGCCGCTCGTTCATTGCTCTGAGAATTCATAGCCTTATTGTAGTTGTTATGACGTGGAGGTCACTTCCTCTGTCTGCTTCTAAACTATTTCTCCACCTGGGAAATTATGCGTCGTTTCTTTTATGAGGAGAATTTCAATATCATTGCTATATTGTTCAGTTAAATTCGTACGGGAATAGTGGAAGCTTTCCCACCTGAATAGATATGTTCTCCTACATCGTGCAGCCAACTGGATTCCATAACCATAATATTGTACAGTTTTATTTCTTTCAAAGCTTCATTCTACAGCCTTTTTGTAAGATTCGGCAAGCTATAGTAAGGCTCCCCAAAAATTTATATTTTTCACTTCTATTGGAAAGCCAATCAGTGAGTTTTTCAATGTATCGAAAAGCTGTGCAGAGCGTAAAGATCTATAAAAATATTGATGACTAGTTTTACCACCCAACGAACTGTCTTTAAAATACGATAAGCTATTAATGCATTTTCTAGCAATATCTTAGACAATTTAAAATTGTTCTCCATTTCATCTTTATGTTTTCGTTAGCAAGGACGTCTTTATATTTTTATTTACCGCTTCAAGATAAGATTTGAATTAGAACTGTATCGCTTTTAGTAGGAAACGATATTGAGTCGTAAAATATAAATTTAATTAAAGGAATTCCGGAACGCTACTGTTATAATAAGTTGAAGGCGAAGGTTTAGATTTAGAAAGGACGTTGTAAAGCTACTACACTGTAGGAATCTCCTATTTCAGATTGCTATTAATAATTACTGAGTCCTATTTATTTTGTAATATATTTTCAGAGTTTCATAATCTTAACAAGGCTTCCATTTTTCAACTTATTCTACGAAATCTGTTCGCTTGTAGCGCCGTGTTATTTTGCTGATGGCTTTTCAATGCTTCGGTTAGCATGCGAACACATATGTACCTGGCCACAATTAAAAGCTGGCAATTCGTTGACGATTCATCTTTTAGGAACAGTTTATCAGACATTTATACCGAAAATCAATAGTAGTCAAGCAGCAGTGAACAACAAAAATGACAGCGATTGTGGGTGTACCCACACAGATACCACCGAATTGTCTAAAGAACATGTGTGCCAACAAGAAGAAATAGTTCGATCACTTGGACCAACACTACCGCCAGAAGTTTTGAGCTCTGTACACGAAATAGATATTTTTCGTAGTCTATCTAGTGTAATAACATATATCCACCTATTGTGGGAATTAGTGCTTACAACAGAACCAATTGTAATCATGGGAACATCACCAACAGACTGTTCACATATGGTGCAATCACTCATATCGATGATATCGCCATTAGCTTACTGTGCCGAATCCCGTCCGTATTTTACTATACACGATAGCGAGTTTAAGGAATTTACTCAGCGTCCACAGGGGCCACCTTCAATTATAATTGGTGTTACAAATCCATTTTTCACAAAGCCACTCGAGAACTGGCCACATTTGATTCGTTTAGTTGACCAGCCAAATTCGAATATACCTCAAGCAACTGCAGTAGGAGTAAGTGGAGCGCAACATTTTAATAATTTCAACAATGGAATGAGCATATCATCGAAGTTGCGTAAAGTCAAAACATTTAACTCCAAGGCCCTGGACAATTCACCTGGTGTATATACTAAATATAAACCTTTCCTTCAAAAAGATAAATCTGTCATCAAGAAAATTATGCACGGAATTAAAACTAAAAGGCCTCAATCAGTGCAATCAGCATTACTAAGACGTCATCTCTTGGAACTAACACAAAGCTTTATGATTCCTTTAGAGCGGTATATAGCGTCGTTAATGCCATTACAAAAGGATATTAGTCCATTTAAGGCAGCTCCAAGTCCCAACCAATTTAAGCAAGATGAGTTTTTGGCAACTTTAGAACATTCCGGTCCACATTTGACATCACCTCTTAAAGGTGATTGGGAAGGCCTTTATAAACGTTTCTTTAGATCACCAAATTTTAAAGGATGGTACGAAAACCGTGATTTGGAATTAAGGCAGACTCTACAGGCCCTTCAATTGCAAGCATTATCCGATGCAGTAAGTATTTTCGATATATTTTTATATTATTCAGATTGGGTTGTATTGATCCCAAATGAAAATTATTCAGTCGAAAAAAGTCGTTAATATTTCATTTTAGGATCTTAACAAATGGGCACAAGGAAAACATGAAGTAGAAATTGTGGATATGATATTAAAATTAAAACAAAAATTAAAAATGTACTCAGAGTCTCAAAATGCTCAAACGACAGGAAGCTCAGTACTTAAGACTGCAACACGAAATCAGCTGTTAAAACATCTTGAAAATATGAAGCAATCACTTCCAGACGATTTAAAGATGATTTTAAATGATACCTGACACCTTCGTTTACCCTTATGTAAGAAGAATAGTTAAATTTTTTTGTTATCTTACATTAAGTGGGATTTATATATACATACACGTACCGGAATCGAATATTATTGACATCTTTATTAATTTTGATGTTATTTCTCTCAACTGGTTTCCTTAGCAATACCAATATAAGATCAATGGAAATATTCAAATTTTGTGTAAATAGAAATCATTATTTAACGTAGATACATTTAAGTGGCGATCGTCAGTAACAAAATTCCCTCCTGCCTCCATTTCCTATTCTAAGAATAAATAAACCTCAGTATTGTATAAAATTGAGCAATTAAAGCAAATTTGTAGTTAGAATTTTTATAATAACACTAGTTAAAAATTTTTATAGTGAATTCAGTGCCTTTTGCAAACAAAACTAAATGTTTTCTTACGAAATTTTAGGTGAACTTAAAAACGGAGGATTTTGTCACTTTCGCATTAGTTTATTATATACAGGATGTAAGATGTGTATATTACCATAATAATTTCGGGGCTGACTTTTTGTGTTATGTGATATATGCAAAATGTAAACATTTAATATCAAACTCCAATACTTTCCATATGATGTCCTTTATCCAATTTTTTCGAGAGCTTTGCTGATTTATAAGTAAAAAATTTGTATTCTGCGTCTTGTATTACAGTCGTTAATCTAGCAATGAAGTGCCCGACGCAAGAGAAATACTCTAAATTCGCGATCTTTCACATCACTTGTGCCTTTCTATTATCTAATATTAGTTTGGGAGTTGTAGGCGAAAAAGTGCAAATTATACATTTATGCCATCAATTCTGTTAATTAGCTTTATCTTTATCTCACCTAAGAAATGGTATACTTAGCACTTTTTACGGGCCAAGCAGGCTCCAGTACCAGATCCTCCACATTATTATATATTTTCGAAATGATATCCATTTTTGGCAAATATAACGGACGCCATATTTTTTGGCATTAATCTTTGAAAAATTTTTAATTCTGCAAAAACAATACCTATTAAAGTCCGATTTGGAAGTAAATTTGCTGAACAATTTTATGTAAATATTTTTTATTATGCCCTAAATTATACCATGTACTATGAGACTATGTTTGTGCCTGTTCGTCTGTCGGCACGGTTTACTTAAAATAAAAGTTTTAACCAAAATTTATTTTGTAAACGCTTCTAATTTGAAGAAGGACTACTCTCGTTCAGTAGCCATGCAAACAATTTTTCGCATCTTTCGAATATTCGGTCATAGTTGGAGAAACATTTAATGTACAAAAAAGTAGCTTTGGTTATGAAAAGAAATATATGAAATTGCTTATAATTATATTTACTATCCAGTAAACTCAATGAATATTCAAAATAGACTTTTGAATTTTTTTCACCATGTCGTAGTGGTAGATGTTTATATTGAAAAGCGTTGCTATTATTCTGAAGTCACATATTGACACGACCAGTTAGCCTCGGAAAAAGTTGAGATCTATTGAAAAAAAAAGAAAAAATTTTTTCGAGGCAGAACATTGACACATTATCGTATATTAGACGCTAGTTTCTTAAGTTTATTTATTTGGTAATGTCGGAACAATCTCTATGCAGCTCCAAAATAACAGAATGTGTTTGCATATAACTTGTCCAAAAATAAAAAAAGACTGGATTCCTGCAGTCTTAAAATAGAATTTATTCACAAAAATTATTTTGAAGTAATGAAAGTGACGCCAATAAAAATATATAGGTAAATATGAATGTGGATAATTTTTTTCCCATGAATTTGTATTAAAGAATTTTTCCTTGATGTATTTTCCAAAATTTTTTTTATATATACCTGAAACTTGAAAATATACGCAGTGTTTTAGAAATTGTTCAATTCAGTGACACTGGTATAGGCTATATGAAAAAAAGTGTTGCTATTTTTTAAGCTCATTGAACTTACCTGCGATCAAATTCGTTTTTAATCAATTTAGTTAGGCAAAGCATTTCGATGAGTGAAAAAGTTGGCTTTTCTTACAAAAAATTTTCTTAATACTCTTCTCTATTTTTTAAAGAGCATGCATAATTAGCTTTATAAAAGTCTACTACATCATTTTTTGTAGCTTCAATCCAAAGCTCCTTTTTCAAAAACTAAGTTGGCGAAGGGTAGGTTGTTTTATTAAAAAATATTATGGTAGCATGAGTGAGTGACTGGTGGAAATCCAGACTATTAGCCGAAGCTCACTTCGTGACAAGCGTTGTATGCAGGGTGGTACGCTAGGACACTTCGGATAATGGTGGAGAGTGTGAGCTGGGTCAACACGAAGAACCTGCCGCTGTCACGCACCATTTACAAAAAAAAAAAAAAATCGTGCCTACAACACAAGCCGCACAAATCCCTCAGTCCTGAAATGACTGCTTCACATCACTTACCTTGTAGTCTGTGAGGAGGATCCGCTGGTATGATCTTCACGTGCCATTCCCCAGCCTCCCAATGACCTTGTCCTTGTTGTATAATGTCCAAATTGAAAAAAATCAGAAACTGGTTTTGCTCAAAACTTACTTCAAACAATTAAAAACTGTTAAAAATATATTAGAACTGTAGTGTTAACTAATGTGACGCTCAGGTTTACGGAAGCTGGATGTCCTGTTTAGCCCAAAGTGTTGGATGTCACCGATATTTCGCCATACTGGATGTCATCGCTAGTTCACCATATGAATAAAAAAAGCCAATTTACGAAATGTATGTGTGCTGGGTGGGATCCAAGTGTTTGGATGTCACTGATACTTTACAATAAAGATGAAAAATACAAATTTGCGCAGTGCCTGGATGTTTCAAACGAATGAAGATGACGGAATGTCACTGATATTTCACACGCTGATTACAAAAAGTAAATTTATGTAATGTCTGTATGCCTCGACGGAATCTAAGTGACTGGATGTCACTAAAATGTTACGATTAAAGATGAAAAAAATCGATTTGCCAGTGCGTGGATGTTTTAACAGGATCCAAATGGCTGGATGTTACGTATACTTCACGAATTTATCCAATCGCAAGATCACTGCCTCCTCAAACCTCACCTTATTGATACCGTCTTCCGTGTCAATCCGTCGTAAAATGTTTTAAAAAAGTTCTTTTGCTTTCTTTTTCCTTGTTTCAAACTCGTAAATCTTCTTTTCTGAGCCAAAGCACAAGTACAAAAAGCCAAACTTTTTTGAACAGATTTAGCAAACCAGCGAAGCAAAGAATAGAAAAGCTCTTCCTTTCAGCCAGCACCACAGTACCTGTCCCCCGACTATCTAATTCTTCTGTGACTAGCCGCAATTAATTTTCCCGACTTCGTCCAGCAGAGGAAAACTCGGCAGCGAGCGAGCGCCGTTGACAGTATGCTTCCATCGTTTAGCAGACGGTGCTGGAAAATGGTCAATCCTGTCTAATTCATCTGAGCTAGCCTGTGTTTAAATCTAGGCCTCATTAGCGTGGGCGCTCAACGTGTGGTTCGATTAAACGACCCATGATTTTAACTCGGCTGGAGTGTGCAGGAGTTGCAGTATACTGAAACTAATAATTTGTGGAAAAGCTATTACGAAATCATTTTCGTCGATACCTGAAGAGATATCGAAGACGATTTTTCTCAAAGCCTCAGTCACTGCGGACTGAAGCCTTCCTACTGCCTTCTCCAAGGCGGCAATACTCCTGATTTTTCCAGCCGGAGATGTGAGCTTGGAAATTAGTTCCCTATGGTATCTGTCCTAAACAGCCCGCCTCGGACAGGTTCTACCTCAATGAGGTCAGCACCCAATGTATCGGTGATCAGAGAGAGACTCCTCTCGCGATACCCTCCAGCCGGAGAACAGGGGAAAAGCGTCAAAGGACGAAAAAGTCACATGAATAACTTCCTCCCTTCGGCTGGTAGCAAAGGTTGGTTCGTTGCCTTGATTCAACAGAAACAGGTCCGCTGAAGTTATGAACTTTATCAGCTGCTCACCCCGATAGTAGGTGTGATAGTTTGAAGCTAAGTTTTTGGGCTTCTTAAATCCAATATGAACAAGTTAAAAAGCTAGAATTGATCTAACAATAAGACCAATTCTTATAGTATCCTAGATGACTGGCCGTATGGAATTTCGTATGGTCACCTATCTGTGCAAATTTGATTTTTGAAGTGAATTTTTGCATATATTTCTAGAACGTTCATCGGCCAGAAAAAATGATTTTAACGAATTTTACAGGGTTTCATATTCTGAAGAACTTTTCGGTACTTTAAAACCATATAGGACTTATCGTTTTCACGGCATATGTAAAAATCCAAAAATTTTATATGGCAACACCAAGAAGGAATTGCACGATTTAGTCCAATTTTGAAATTATATTTACTATTTTTATGAAAATGGATGGATGGATGGATTGAAGAGAGGTTGAGTTCCCCAGGGGGACGCTAGACCTTAGGCCACGACAAGGCCCATTGGTTACCCTCCAGACCCATGAGCAATGATCATACGTCCCAACCAGGCGCTCTTATAAACCATAAGATTGGCTCCCAATCCTCCCCACCGGCCTCATGCAATTCATCCAGAAGGTGTGAGCCAAGGAATCTACAACGTTTTTCGGAGAGAGCCGGACAGCGACAAAGAAGGTGAGTGACCGTTTGGGACTCCTCTCCGCATCCTCTACATATCGGATTATCAACAAGTCCTAACCTATGCAGGTGACCCCTGATAGAACAGTGTCCAGTATTCTCAGGGTAAGCTTGCTCAGTCCTAGTCCTTTTTGTGAAACCTGGGTTAGGTTTGACCCCATAGTTGCAGCCGCTTGGCTGTCCGAGAAGATGGCAACCTCCTTATTCTCAGTGTTTGAGCCAAGGAGCCTCCTTCCAGCTTCAAGAATGGCCTTGAATGCTGCCTGGAAATCCGTAACATAGTCTTCCAGGTGTATGGCAAATTCCAAATGAGGCTCCTCACAGGAGATGCCTGCTCCGGCGTTGTCTTCAGATTTGGAGCCGTCCGTACAAATTATGATGTCTAACAATGGGTGAAGCACAGCGTGTGGTGCCCATTCATCTCTAGATGGAATTTTTGTTTTAAAACTACTTATCAGCATGGTCAGGTGCGATGGACCACACCAAATCAAGGATGAGTAGGCATAATCTTTGAATCTTTTCCAATATCTTAGGATGGTTGGCATGCTCCATTGCTTTCCACCATACCACAGAGCCATAGGGCAACATGGTTAGATGAAGCTAGTATATATCCATAGGATCTTCCGCGGTTTGAGTCCCCACTTTATCCCCATAGTTCTGCGGCACATTGAAAAAGCTCTAAGAGCTTTGTTCGCCTGTCATCAAGGTGTCGCTTCCAGCTCAGCTTTTTGTCTAGTATAATGACTAGTTATTTCACCCGGTCCTTAAGCTCTAACCGTATGTATGTATGTATGACCTCATGAAGGGTCGTCTTAACGGACCACCCCTTTAAGTACGCGTGCTTATTTCGTGACAACCTGCTTCTGGGAATGGAGCACCGCAGATGCGTTCTAATGTTATCAGTAGGAAGGAAGTCAGACTTATCGGTCTGTATGCCTTTGCTGATGAGTAATCTACACGACCAGCCTTGGGGATAAACACAACACGAACTTTCTGCCACAGCCTCGATGTGTAACCCAACTTGATGCATGTCCTGAAAATACTATGTGCAAAATTTCAGCTCTCGACATTGATGCGTTCTGAGGTAGTGTCCCAATATGTAGCGAAAAACGGAATTTTTGTATGGTAACCCTACGAAGGAGTTACACGATTTATCCCATTTTCGAACTTAATTTTACTTTTTTTTTTAAAAAAAAGGCCGTATGCAAAATTTCAGCCCTCTAGGTACACGCGTTCTCGAGTTATCGTGCGGGCGGACAGACATGCAAAAATCAAAATACCTTTTAATTTTATGCATGGGCGTCTAATCCGTTTTGCTCCACCATCATTATTTCAAGGTGTTACAAACGGAATGACAAACGTCGACTTCATCTAGGGTGTAAATAGTGTTGAATAGTAGTTAAAAAAAAATCTGAGCTAGAATTTCTAAATTTAAATTTTGTTGAGCTTCAAAACAGCGGGATTTATAGACCATTGAAAAGGATAATAAGAAATACAGCAGTAGTATAGAAGTACAACAAAGTGTTATTGATTGATTGATTTGATTTTCAGAATACTCGTTTTACATTATTAGACCCGAAAGTATTGTGGAGAAGCCACAATTTTGGCCGGAAGTGTCCACGCTTGGAATTTTCGTATAGAGTTTCATAATATTTACAGTCTCTCTCTTCTCACAGCTCAGCAACTGCAGAAACAAAATTTTCTAATTTGAGCCTAAATAAAAACAAGAAATCAAATAATAACCTTTTGAATTAACAACATACATACCTACTAACAGAATAGTATGGGTACAAAACGAAAAATGTTTAGTTCTTTTAATCGACTAATTAAGTAAAATAAATAATGAAAATGTGGGTCCGTTAAGTTTATGTTTTTTGTAATAAATTTTATAATTTATAATTTTTCGTGTTTACCATACTTTTTTTATTAAATTTTTAATGGATTGATACTATTTGGATCGTTTTTTTCCTTCAATTTGAATCCGAACATTTTGAGACTTGCGGCAACACCTGAGAGCCCCAACTGAGTCCTAGTCCAGCGGGAAATGGATGCAACACCGCATCGAAGCCGTATCGCACCTTTGGCATGCACCGAAACTTCGATGAATTTTACACACGATGTCCTAGGGAGAGTGTATGCCTTTCTGCAGGACTAAATGTTGATGAACTCAACTTGTACTCAAGCCAACTTGAACTAAACACCTGAAATTTTGACCAGCATCGACGTTTACGCAGATGACTTCAAAGAAATATCAACTACAAAAGAGTAAAAAAAATCATTTACATACAGGGTCTCAACATGATTTGAGCTTCAAATTCGGATTTCCTCGACAAATTCCTACTTCCATTCACGATAATTTTCCCGCTGCTGGAAGCATTCTAAAATATTTGCAGTGTTCTTATGTAAAACTGACAAAAGTTTGATTTGAATAGCTCCTCCGCCATAAACTACTATTCATACAGAAAAATGGTGTTCTTAAGCTTGCTTTCTTATCTTCCGAACTGAAATAAAATTTTTATACCTTTCCTAACAAAATTATTTAAAAAAAAAATTATCTGACCCAAATGACTACGATTCCTCAAACAAAAACTCTCAACTCCAACTGGGAAAAAGGCCGCTCTAACAACCCTCATGAAGCGCTTCCCTGGAAGCTCGTACCGCTTCTTTTACCTATCCCAGTCCAGTTCATACTTTTTAACGTAGGCATGTCCGCAGAGGAAAGCTGCAAGCTTCAATTCTACTCTTAAGAAGCGCTCTAAATGATGGTCGAAGAAGTTTGAATGTGTTTTTCGAAAGCTTTAATAAGCTTTTTGGATAATCATCGCAGTGCTTCTTCCTTAATCTCATAAGAAGCCTTCAAAAGTGCGTCCTGAAAAAAGCATTGAAGCGCTTGCGCTTGCTTGTGATTATTTATGGTATTAAATTTTATGAAGTTGAATGAATATATTATACAATGTGTATTTTCGAAACTTGATCAAACGAAATGTGCGGATACTAGACACCTAGCCAAACAAAAAATTGTGGGGGCGCATTAACCGTTGCCGAGTTACAGGGTGATTAAGAAAAAAAGCTAGGTTTTCACATAATACCCTGTCTATTAAAAACTAGGTACAGGGCGTACGGTCTCATTGTATGCAGAACTTCATGGCCTTTCCAATGACTGCTCAACCAGCCCCATACCCCTCTCCAATCAAGAATTTTGGTTGTCTAAGCTAAAACTTTCGAATTTTCTTACCCTTTTTTTTTATTTAACATCTATTAGTTTTGCAAAAAGGTCGTTAACATTACTTTTTTTTATAAAAACTGTAGACTTTCTTCTTTATTTTGCCCTATTACACCCTATGTGTTTACTGTAGCCGCTAAACAGTTAATAACTAATATCTATTCAGGTCACATCGAAATTAGGCGATATTTTTTTAAATTACGTGCTAAGGGAACAAATTATTGTTGAGAATAGGTTAGAAAAAAGATTTGAGAATACGTTAAGAGCTAACAACCAGGCCCAGTTTTAGGGTAGCGACATACGATTAGGTTTTTTCCGTGCCAAATGTATCCCAAGTGATTAACTTGGCAGCGACATACGATCAGGTTAAAACCGGACCGGTTTCAAAACCTGAAATCAACCAATGCTGGCCACGGTTTGATGACGGCTGATACATACGGTTTTCTGCCGAATGAAATTCTAAACTCATTGAGTGCAATGTGACGCGATATACGTTTCAGTTTTTCCCGGAAGGTTTGTTGAAATTTAGTGCAGTGCAGTAGCAAAGTTACCTTAATGACAAGTTAGGACTCAGAAGATTTTTCCGATTGTTTTACATTTAAAATCCACACGGCAAGAAAAGGAAGAAAGAAAGAAAAAAAATGAAAAAAAAATCAAACTCTCTTTAAAACTTTTATGAATAATGATAAAAAATGTGAAAGCGCAAATTGCATGCAACGAAATAGAATGGTAAATTATTCATTTCGTAAATAAATAAGAAGGGGCGGGTTTTCACATTTTACTCTCATAAAATGTTCCCGCGCTTTTGTGAAAACCAGTTTTTGGTGAAAAATTGAATCGGCCAATGTTTGTTATAGCGTGGTCGGCCAATGTTTCTTAGTGTAATTTCTATGCTAATTGAGTAGCACGTGCTTCTGTTTATATTCGTTTTGCTGTGAAGAGATTAAGTCGGAGAAATTCTTGCTGGATTCTCTGATATTTTCGGGAAAAATGAGAATTTTATTTTAGAGGAACTTAACATCTCTTTTCACCATTTAGGCCAAAGCGAAATTTATCATTTTCTTGAAAATGGGAGGTAGTGCGACCTGATGTACATTATTATGAATAGGTTTAAAGGATTTTGAAGGTATTCAAGAAGATTTTATCATTCTGGTAAACCTACGTTCTCTCGACTTTTGTGATTAACTCGTTGTTTCAGTCGCAATACAGTAATGCATAGCCAAGCTCTTTTCCCTCACTCATGCAAAAGATGAAAGTATATTACATTACCTACTTCTGTCTATAACATAGGAAAAATTTCCAATTTGATTTAACGGATGCACTGAAAATCTACGTTGCATATTTTTCTTCCCTCCTTCTTCATACCCAATTAAAAGCAAAATAATTACAAGTTCAATATCACTAATGTTTTCCATATTTTATAACACCCTTAAAAATTACTGAACTGACTTCACTGACTTGTATCCACAAAATAATCGAGAATAACCGTCTCGTATGTCGTGTAATCACGGCGACGGTAAAAACCGTAGACGGCCAACCGGACGGGAAAACCTAATCGTATGTCGCTGCCCTTAAGCGTAGGCGAAGTCGGCGACCGTCAATGGCGGCACTTTTTGAGGGCGGCATTTTCTATTTTTTTTTTGTCAATTTCAACAAGAAAAATAAAATGTAATTTTTTAATAACTTCTGTTCTACTCCATTATAATTGCAACAAAGTAACTTGATTCACATTTTTTTCTTGGTGTTATTTTTTTTTTAAATAACGAAATTTTTTTGCTTAGGCGGCGGTGCTTTTCCGGGAATGTTGTAATTTTTTTACATAAATAGGTATACAAGCGTTGGTATGGATTAATGGATATTTCATATTTGTTTTAAAAGTCGAAGAAGAAACATAAAAACATTTTTTTTACAAAGTTTTACAAATATTCAGTTCTCATGTGTATCATGTACCATAATATCAATATTAATTATCACATATGTATGTATATATCAATATAAAATCAATATTAATTATCATATTAATATATTATAACTTAAACTTTTAATTGAGCAGGTAAGTAAATTAATTAAATATAAATAAGGTACCTTCGGCAAATAAAGCCCGGAGGGTAATAAGGCCCATATTTGAACATTCATACTAAAATGAATCGCAGAAATCTCATACGTTATGCGCTCATACATTAAGGCGACACTAACGCCTTCGAGCGGGCGTCTGGCAGTTAGCGCCACCATCTTGCCAGTAGCGAACGGCACATCACCGAGAGGAGTATGGCTGCTTGGAATTATAATTTTTGCCTAGACAAAATCATAAGTTCCGCTGTTTAATTGCTATTTCCACATATAGTAAATTGTTTAGTTTGAATGTTAGGTAATGTAGTTTATGATTTCGGTGTTCATTTTCGCCCACTATTGTGTTTATTTGATTAATGAGTAATTTTGTAAAATTTTGTCATAGGTGTAATAAGGCCCACTGGAGTAGACCGTGGGCCTTATTATCCTACCTAACCTAAATTCTCAATGAAGCTAATGTTCCTATACAGCATTATGATTGTGACATTATTTTTGTTCCATAGAATGAAAACTGTTTGAATTTACTCTGTTGTACGTTAAGAAATTTATAACTAAAGCTGTTGGGGCCTTATTATCACCCTGGGGGTAAAAGGTCCCATTTAAATTGATATTCGAAATTATTAAAAATAACCGCATTTTGTTGATTTTCTTAGTTTTATCAAGTTTAAAGGGAATCATTCCGCTGATTAAAATATTGAAAAAGTTAATTTTTGATTTGGGCCTTATTATACTATGGTAGTTTAATAAGGCCCCTGGAAAAGATTTTATAAAACTGACTTATTTTTTCAAACATCCACTTCTGTTATAGTTTTTCTATTTTTTTAGTTGTCCAAATGAATAAACTTCACGGAAAACTTGTTTTTGTTGTTTTATATAAACAAATACTTGAATTATTGCATTTTCAAATTAGGTGGGCCTTATTTGCCGCGGGTACCCTAATTAGATATAAATGCTTTATTTCTTGTTTAAGTTTAAAATATTTAACAATATAATGGACCAGAGTAAGAGACAAAGCTTGTCCGGATCACAATACAAAAAAACTAGGCTTCAACTTGAGCCAAATTCTGCCAAACAGAAGAATGCTTTGTTGCAGTTGTTTTTGAGAAGTTCGTCAATCAGTACAACACAGGCACCTATAGTAGCTTAGCTTCAAACCAAAATGAAAGCGAAATTGAAATCGAATGCGGCGGAGAAATAGAGTGTGCGGAGAATGTTATTGAAGATAGCGATTCAGTTTCTGATTACGAAAATACTGTAAAGAACCAGAAAATTTAGATGAAGTTGTTGCAGAGAACGTCGATGATATGGGACAAAAGGAAAATAATGAAGATCAAAGTGATCAAGACCACAAAAACAATAAAAATTTGCCTCTTAATTTTAATGATCCGGCAAACTGGCCTATAATAGACGGTAAATTTAAAAAGCATTGCTGGTAAAGAGTATGGCCTGATTCAGAAAATTCCGGTATCATTTCCCGAGGATGAACAAGGTAGAAAATTTTCCTGCTTTCATTTTTATCACCGAATGTCTAACGGTGATAAAATTAAACGCACTTGGCTTGCATACTTTATAGTACAAAAGACACTGGTATTTTGCTTTTGCTGTAAGATATTCAGTCCGAATAAATTCTCCTTGTTCTCGACCGACGGATGCCGAGATTGGAAAAACCTTTCTGTTATTATCAAACGACATGAAACATCAAGTGCTCACTGCATATTTAAATTGGAGAGTGCTGGAGGTGAGACTTAAATCAGGGACTACCATTGATGACATTAATCAGAAAATAATTCAATTTGAAAAACAATATTGGCGAAAAGTTCTTGAAAGAATAATAACATTAATTAGGACTCTTGCTGGACAAAATCTAGCATTAAGAGACACCTGTGAAAATTTTTTCGAGCCAGATAACGGACATTTTTTGAAATTTATTGAATTCTTAGGAAATTATGATCTTATTATGAGTAAACATATTCGACGAATAACAACAAGTGAAATGCATACCACATATCTCGCGAAAACAATTCAAAATGAAATCGTTGAATTGCTTGCCAATAAAATCAAAGATGACGTCTTAACAAAACTAAAAAAAGCAAAGTGGGTACTACCATAGATGGCATAAGATGGTCTAATGCCATCTATGGTACTACTCAATTATTTTGGATTGTACCCCCGACCCGATATACGGCACAAGGAGCAGATGACAGTTGTTTTTAGGTTTGTCAGTGTAACTGAATCATCTTCAGAAAAAGCAGCTGAAGTCATAGTTTCTGAACACTTCGTAACAGGGACCGAATTAGTTATGACTTTTTACGAAAAAAACAACTTTACCTGTTATTGCTGACCGATAATAATTTGAAGCTAAAAAAACCAAGCTGGAAAGGCTTTTTATTTTATTTTTTATTTCTTCTGGCAAAAATTAAAAGCCAGCTTGGCTTGGAAGTATGAAAAGCCAAGCTGGTTTCTTACTTTTTCTAGCCGAGTATGATTTTTGGCTAGAAAAAATAAATTTCCTTTCCATTAAAAATAATTCGGATATGGAAACCTTAATCGCTTTTAAAATAATTTGTCGTCACTGCAGCGTGGCAACGGCAAAAGTAACATAAAAAAAGATAGGAAGCAGCCGACCACGATAAGCCGCGCTCGTGCAGTAGTTTTAAGAACTCCGGCTTTTTGGTTAGTTAATGACGACATCCTAAAATAAGTCAGATGCAGAGTACATCGTAAACTCATACCTTCCTTTAGTTATTATTATTACGGACTACACATTTTATACCGGATACCGGATAAGAAAAAAAAATTCATAACAGATCCGGACCCTGAAAATAAGAAACCAGCTTGGCTTTTTTTACTTCCGGCTTCGAAACCTGTTACTTCCAGCCTGAAAAAATAAAAAGACAAGCTGGCTTTATATTTTTGTCAGAAAAAATAAAAAGACAAGCTGGCTTTATATTTTTGCCATAGATAAAATAAAAAGCCAAGCCGGCCTTCTGGAGTAAATTAAATAGTCCATCCACAACTAAGAGCCAGAGAAGTGGTGGTAGAACCCCACCCTGCGGTCAGCCTTTAGTGGCCATGATTGTTGTGGATTCGCCGTTTAGCGAAGCAGTTATGCAGCGTTCTCAAGCATATTTTCAAACTATCTGACAATGCAGCTCTCTATGCCTCTATCTTCGGATACCCTCTTATAATAAAGATAAGAAACACACGAAATAATACTGTTTATTGGAAATGTGTAGATTTCCAAAAATTCAACTGCAAAACAAGGGTTTTCACAGCTCCATTCCAAAAATTTTAGGTGACCACAATCACGCAAAGATGCTGCAAAAATATCAGTCCAAAATGTGGTTGATTCAGTCAAAACTGAGGCAATCATAAATGTAGGCATCAAGCATCCACTTGTGGCATCTGCGTATGCAGACGTGTCTGTTTCCGTTGTGTTTGCAAACTACCAAGAATTGGACAGTGCGACGAGTAAGATCTAAAGAAATTGTTTTCTTAAGATCAGATCCAAAGTCTTGTTCTGAAAGAAAGAACTTGAACCAAACCTACATCCTACTAATGTTTTGACGGATCTCGAACTAGCTGCAACTAATGCATATTAAAATTTTTTTTCGGGGGTTGCTTTATGACTTTGCAACTTCCATTTCAAATAATGTATTTATAGGGATTTGCAAAGCACAGGATTTAAGACAAATTACAATAAAGATCTAGAATTTATTCGTAATATAAGATGCTTAGCAGCACTAGCATATATTAAGGAAAACGACGTCGAAGTCTTTTCTTTTATTACAAGAAAACATTCTACAAATACTCGAAGAAATTATAAAATACTTTTGCAAAGAATTTATTAGGTATTTTGATTTGTTAGGAAAGAAATAACAAGTGAGATTTCCCATAAGTCAATTGAATCTTTACAATTGGTTCGACCTGCCAAAGACAAATAACCACATTGAAGATTGGCACCAAGGGTTTAATGAATTGATAGGTCAGTATCATCAAAGAACATCTAACGTTAGATATTAATATCATGGAATCATCTATCATCTCTTGGAAATTCATAGATTTTCTAAAAATTGAGCAAGGCAGGAATGAAGTTATCCTACAACAAATATTTTCAAATACAGAGCCAGGAGCTTCCACAAAAAAAGAAAAAAAATAAATATTAATATATGAGAAAGAATCCGTGGTATTGTTGCAAAATACAATAAATTTTGATAGAAAACAATAGCTGTGTTCTTTTGTGTGCCTTGATCTAGAACTCCTATATACTGGAGAGAACAAATTGTTCTATCGATTGGCGCGAACTATTTGTACTGTTCGTTTCATTTATAAATCTTCTATGAAAATGTATGAGGCGTTCTTTTGTGTATCTTTTGTTCTGTCCTGTTGTGTCCGCAGAACACAGCTAATATCTGGAAAGTATATTGCTGATAATATAATTATTTAAAGCTCGTGTTATTTTGATTTAACTTTATTTTATGATTATACCTAAACTTTTCTTCTGAAATGAATTTTTTTTTAATTTTATCTTAAAAAAAAAAAAAAAAAAAAAAAAAAAATAAATAAATAAAAAAAATTGAATTAATTGAATTACGATGGCGAGAGAGGCCGACGCACAGCGGAGCGGCAACTGCAGATTCCTATGTAATACACGCTCCCTAAAACGTTCCTGGAGAAAATTGTTCCTATTACTGCAATAGTCTGCCATTTGCCGTAGCTATCGCAATTATGCTTAGGCCTTATTTATTTGATTTCTCCGTTCAGGGGTTATATTCTAAATGTCCGACGGTCTTCATCAGATCTTGACCAAATTTTGAAATTCTATAACATCCATAATAACAAAAGCAGGCTATCTGTTCAGCCTCTACTTTTTAAAGTCGGTTAAAAAAGGAGATCTATAATTGAAATAACTTTTACTAGATTCTTGAAGATCTCATCGAAAAAGAAGAACTCGAGAAACTAAAATATTCTTCAGTTATGCATGATTAAATACGTTCGCCGAAAAAAGCGAAGCAAAGTACGTATTTCACTCCTAGAATATTTTTTTAGAGTTGATTTCCTTAATTTGTTTTGTTTTTGTTATTTCCAAGTATAACTTGTTTATGCCAGTGTTATTGTTTATATTCTGAAAAAGGCACCAAGAAAATTTTATACACGTCACACAATAACTTTTAATAAAAATTATAAAATTTTAATTCATTAATAGTCCAGTCAAATAAGCCGAAAAAATGCTAAAGATCGCATATTTAATTACTTTCAGGCTGCAATTTGGAGGGTTGGTGTACGGTGGTCCTGGGAGTATTGTAACAAAAATGAGGCGTGCCAGGGAAAAAACAAAGGGGGTGGAAGATAATAAAAACACCCCCGAACGCGTGATAATCTATGTGCCATACGTGTGGACCGGAAGTGGTGAAATTTTTAAAAAATTTAAAAATGCCATTTTATTCAAAATATGATTCCAAATATAAAAGTCCATGGTGACCAACCTCTATCTCGTAAGGACGCGACAGGAACAGCGAAAGAAGCTAAGGGTGGATACATCGCTATATCTACTAACATGTGTCCGGTTATTTCAATTCTGCAACATTTTGGTTCAGGAACTAGCAACCAAGAGAAGCGTGAATGTTTCGTTGACGGAGCAGAAAAACGGGTGGAGTGAAGAATGTTATCGGATTATATGTTGCACAATATTTGCGTTAATGTTTTACTCTCGTGACGTGTTTGGAACATTTTTGATTTTTTCTTAGAATTTTGGCTGGTTGTGCAAAGCGAGACGGGATATATGATTTTTGCCTTAGCTTTTTTTCTTTTTAGTTCAATATGGCTGCAGTTTTGTGCATACGATGGTCTTAAGGGTTTTAGGTAACTGCGATTGCGTAAGCGTGGGAAGAAAATAATGTGATGTGATTGTGTGCATTTGTTGTTTGTTTTTAATTGTTGTAATGTTTCTTGTCGGAAGGGGTAGGATAAAAAAGCCTCTTCAGAGAAAAATTAAAAGAAGAACAAAAAAACGGAAAAGAATTTACATTTTGGGCTTATAATTAACTTTTTTTGTCAGCCTATCCACCGCGTAAAATGACGCATTGCAGTTTTCTCGAAGAATGCTTCGGGAAGGCTAAGAAACTTTTCGTGAAATGCATCTATAGAAAATGAACAATTATAAATGCAATCTATTAGTGCATTTTCTACACTTACTTTTTACAGCCGTAACTATCCTGAGCTCCCTCGCTGACTTCTTGTCCTTTTACCCAAGCCAACAGAACTCCAGAGCAATGGCATCCGTAAATATCTTTTTGAGAGTATCCTTAATAATTTTTTTTTTTTGGATCAGAAGATCCTTTTTGCACAAAAGATCGTTGCTGCAGTAAATATTTTATTTTGTTAGTAATTATAGGTGTACGTAAAGTAAATAAAAAGTTTGTACCATTTCTTCGAATTTTTGAATATTTTCATTCAATATTTTTTCAAACTCAAGAAAATCTTCTTTTGTTGGAAAAGGAAATACTATGCGCCATCATCTAACTGATAGTTAGTACCTTTAAGAGAGCGTACATCTTTTCGTAGCTAGATTACACTATACGTAAAGTCTGTAAATATTTGCTTCATTTCCTCTCTGAAAACATTAAGTTCTTGTGAAAATTGTGCAAAGCAATTGCAATTATTGAGCGGAACTAGGGGACTTGCAGGGGCAGTAATATGTGGAAAAATTAATGCTCCTGAAATAATTTTTTAAAAAAGGACAAGATATATTTAGAATCTAATTTATGAGTGTCATACTCTGCAATGGTACATTCTGAAGAGTAGTTACACATTTTTTTTTTAGTTAATTGTCCTTCTATTTCTTCTTCACAATAATCTAAATTAAAAAACAAGTAATACAAGTATTTTCGGTTATATAAAAAGATTAATAACTGATTTCCGTTTCAAAGCTGGGACGTATAAAAAAAAAATCTAGGAAAATTCTAGGATCTAAACAAGAAAGGGAAAATGGATTAACTAAAATAAAGACTTAAAACGATATAATTGATCTAAGACCAATTTTAGCCTAGATGAGTACACCTTCGATAAAAATGAACATATTTTATTTTATCATTATTATTTGTACACATTATTATTACTATCCTTATTATCTCGCCTAAGGTATACAAAAAAATTTGAATAATGAATTATTGGAGCTAAATATGAAATACTATCTTCAGCATTTTGAAATACCACAATTTTTCTTTCAATTTCGGCCAGGGTATGCCATTCTCCTTGCGAGTTTACTTTCACAACTACTTCTGAAGAAAATATATTGATTAATGCTGCGTTTAGAGGACTAGTAAAGAAAGGATTCAACACACAGATTCAAAAGAGGTTCCATTCAATTTTTCAAATATCGGATATAACGCTCCAATTCGCCGCCATTTAAGGAAATGCCATCCTTACAAGAAGGGCTTATAGTAGAATTTACTTAATGAATGTTTAAACTATTGTGGTACCTACAATAGTAAGTTGAATATTTATATTTTGATTTAAATTAAAAACTCAAAACATTTATCTAGTCTGTATAATAATTGAAAATATCAGTGTATGCGGAAATCACCAGTTTGCGTCCAGTCTAAGCTAGTTTGCGTCCACTAAGGTGCCAATCCGCGGCCAGGTTAAAAATAACTACTTTTATATGGGGTGTTAAATAAATGTCGTTTTGAAAGATACGACTTTATTACGTTTTCGTTGTTTCTGATTTGAAAAGCCATTAAAAAATAATAAGTTCTGATATAATTCACAGTAACATAACATTCTTCAGCTTAAAACTATGTAATTCAATTCAAATTGTGTTGTTTTACATAACAGCATCTTTTAAATTTCATTAAATTAAAAGGTACAAATCAAGAAGGAATTATAAACCAAAATGGAATTCAGCGTTTTATAAATTTGAATAATAAAGCAAATTTTTGCTTTAAAGCTATATTTAGTTCAACATACTTTTTAGCCAAACTTGAAGCTCTTAGTCTCTCCTCTCCACTTTTATTATGAGTTTTAGATCTGTTTGATGTGTTACGTCTGAAGCTCAACCAATAAATGCCGGTGTGCCCGAGGACTCTATTATCTGTCCGTTTTTCCTCTTAATTTTCAATGATCTGCTTTGCCTTAATTTCAATCCCATCCATAGTTTTGCCGATGACAGTACCTTGATTTCGCTTATTCCTTTGACACTCTTGCGGACATCGAGGGAATGTCACATGTGCTGTACGAGATTGCAAGATTAGATCATTGAATAACGATCTTAACAATATTCTCGGTTGTGCAAAGTGATCGCGTCAAATTCCATGCCCCTAAGATGCAAAGTCAACTCATCTCTTTAAAACAAGATCATCACTTAACCAATCCTGTTACTTTTGATGATGCATTAGTTGAAAACATTAACATCTGCTCGTTGTCGCATATGTATTGTGCTAGGAGGTAGTTTGTATAAAATTATCCCCTTTGCCTGAAACGCTCGCATAGCTCCAATTTTAAGTGGGACTTGTGGCCCTCAGCAAAAATGTTCACGTTTTTGAATTTGTTCAGGAATTAACCATGTAACCATTAACCCCATTCGCGATATTCTCATACAGCCTGACTTAGAACGAACTAGAAACCCGACTTCCGGCATAGCTATTGACTACATATCTAAGTGGTCGTACGTAGGGGAAAACAACTGTTTCTTTAAATATGTATGTCTCCTGCATTCATCTCCTGTACATAATCTTGTAGCTCATCAATCCATTTTCGAATAACCTCTTCAGAAACAGTATCTCTGGCTTCGGTTAGGCCTTCGGAAATTGGATGTGCTAGCTCTGGATTGCATTTCAGGAAAAGGTCATAACTTTTTCGCCCTGATCGCCCATTTTTGAAGGGAGTATTCGTGCTATCGCCTTGCTCATTTTTTGGGCTCTGTACTCGTACTAAGCCTCCGCTGTCCGTCTGTCTGTCAGCGGGCTGTATCTTATGAACCGTAATAGGTAGTGAGTTGAAATTAGCATTGCTGTTATAATAACAAATAATAAAAATTAAAGGGACCCGTATACAAGAATCTTGATTTTTTCGGCGTGTTTTGATCGACCTTGACAATCGCTGGATCTCTTGAACGGTTATAGGTAGACTCACGAATTTTTCAAAGAGTGAGAAATACTATAGCTGCTACAACAACTAATAATGAAAATAAAAAAATAATAATAAAATAATTAGTATACATAGTTTTAAATCTTGTACGATGGTACGGAACCTCTCGTGTGCGATTCCGACTCGCTCTTGGTCGGTTTTTTTTTAACTGTGCTTATCAGGACTTAATGGAAACCCACATGTGGTTAACGACTTACACCACTTAAATAGTTTTTTCTTCGGTTTCCGTTAAAATACTTTATGGTGCAATCTTTCCTACGCATTCAGGATATCTTTCAGACAATTAATCCTGTAATGAGGTTTTTTGGAATATTTTATTTGATGCTAGATGTTCTAATAGAAAAATTTCCTTATCGAATGTCTGACAATACTTCATTTAGTGTTGTAGCAGACTAATTAATGAAGAGCTGCTTGTAGGCCGCAATTTGGGGCAAGGTAAAAAATGCAGCTCTAATTTACGGCCACCAGTCCACTTGAACTGGCTCATGATAGTAATCATTGATCCATTTCGCGGACACTAAAATTAATATGGTTATTCCGAAAAGTAACTTAAATTTCAAACAATGTTATATTTATTTTAAATATAACCGCTTATAAAACTTTCCCATGAAATAAAATGGCATAAAAACTCAGTATCTTTCATTTTAAACTCATAGCATTACGTTACAAAAAAAAATGTTTTCTTGCAATTTCGCATTATTTACATGCCGACTTCTAATGAATTGGCCTCTGAGGGCTCAGATTTAACTCAACGAATTTGTTTCTCATTTTAGGGGTAGCACTGTAGCAGGCATATGCATGAACATGAGGATATAGAAATATCTGCATTTTAAGGAAAATACGTCGTTTTATAGCATGTTATAAAATTAAGTGAATTGGTGCATTTATCCTATTTTTGCTTCTGAACGGATATTATTGATGCTTCTTTCAACTAAGCGATTGTAAATTTGACTGCAAATAAAACTGCCTTTCCGAATAATGCAATATCTCCTGCTAAATGCGTTAAGCAGTGAAAATTAAAAGTGATGAATTGTTCATTATATAATCGAGAAATATCTCTTACGAAACTAATAAGAATCTCCTCGGCACAAGAATTATTAGTAAAGCAATCTTCCTTACTTAAAAGAATTCGAATTACAATACTAAATTTTAGAAAATGTATCTTTCATCATCTAATATATTTTTTAAGACAAGAATATGACTCATAACAAAATTCCCGAAGTTAATCGGGAACTCCCCCTATTACATTTTCGAATACATGTAGTGTAGAGTGACGTAATATATGGTGAGTAACGTATAACGTAATTGGTTTTCATTTGCAGTTCAGAATATAGTTACTGGTAACTACTTAAGTAACAAGTTTCGGATAACTATCGGTCTTTGGTAGCTAGAGACATAACTAGTTATTTTGGTAACGCATTGCTGTTTTCCTGCTGGGCAGCAATGCCTCGCTCCGATATAAAATCAGCGATGTCTGGACCTGAGGGAACTTTTCCTTAGAAATTTATTGGAATTGTTTTCCTTAGAATTGTTATGAATTGGAGGCCGATAACGCCACACATTGTATGATTGTATCTGAAAATAAGTCCAGTCGGCCACCAGACTGAATAAAAATTCTCTCGAAACATTTTCTGTAAATTTCCCATCTACGAGTCTAGATATGTTCCAAAAAAATTTTTAGGGGCCCAAGAAACCGTTGTTGTCGACCTGCATAACAATTCTAAGGAAAAAATTTCCAGTAAATTTCTAAGAAAAAATTGCGACCTTCCCTACATCAGACCCAGCCATCGTGGATTCTATATTCTATCATAGATCGCACAAGAACTAGATGTCGCATAGACCAGCTTATATAAATTTTGAAATGGGTAGTGCATACTAGAATTGACACCATTCGCTTTAGTTTAGAGCATGCCGAAAGCAAATGTTTTTATAATAGCAGTTTTGTATACATTTGATCGATTTCCTCAACACTTCAGATACGAAAAAGTATGAATCACTCGACGTATACATCATTTCAAATGTTGTGGTCCATTCCGGAATGGACCACCCATCCATATAAATTTTGTCTTATGTCATGTATGATTTTATCGAGGCGCTGCCTACTTCCCAGCGTTTGTATGTTTTTAGTTTGGCTACGCTCTTACGGCTTATTCCTTAAGCCCCTTGTCAACACTTCAGTTGCACAGCTTTGCTTTTAGCGAAGCGTGAGGAAAACTGTTCAAAATGGTACAAGTGGAGCCAACTGACATTATAACAAGCAAGCATTTTCGCAATCACTAGATACTTCTATACACAAGCCTAGTACTAAGGTCCACGCTAAACTACAATAAATTCTAGCGAGTCTCCAATATCGGGCCGTTCTTTACCAGCTAAATCCTAGTACTAAGGTCCGCGCTAAACTAAACTTTAGCGGATCTCCAATATCCAATAGCCGTTCTTTAGCAGATAAAATAGGGCAGCGGAGACTCAGAGAAAAAAAAAATAGTAAAAACAAAAAGAAGGAGGATTTTACAATTTTTCTACGGCAACACAACGCACGGTCATAATATTTCAAAAAACAGGTGATATTAAAAATATAAAAATAATATACATAATGTAAACAATAAAACAAGAAAAATTAACAACGATATTGAAAATATAGCCACGACAAGAAATCTAATTCATCCGTACTTACAGCAAAGACGGACAAAACTACGTTAACTACAAAAATCTGGTCAATAAATTTATCATTTCTCAGAACTCTGACAATAAATATTTTTAGCGTTCTAAAAAACGGCTAAAAAACGGAAAGTTTAAGCTAATTTTTTTGGAAACTTACCTGTGGTGCCATCTCTAATCAAACCACAAAAGCCAAATTTAAGGCGTTCACCTTAGTACTGCTCTTGCTAAAATTCAGGATAAATTTTCGCCAATAACTTTCAGCGCGCTAAATTTTCATATAAAATTTAGCTTAGCGCGGACCTTAGTACTATCTGAGACAAACTTACATCTAGATGTGCAAAACCTCACAAAAATGCGGTCCAACTAAAACGAGCTAATGGCCCTCTAATAGAAAGCTCTAAACATTCTCTCTCTCTCTCTCTTACTGTATTATGCCACATAAATTCTTCGTAATGATAGCTTTCTTTGGTTGAATAAAAAGTTAAAGAGCTTTCAAAAAGTGTTTCGGGTTTATATGGAGTTTTGCACATCTAGTTGTAAGTTGTCTCAGGTACTAGGCTTATTTTAGAAAATTTAGTTCTATAGACAGGTTATACCATATGCCAGCAACATCTTTGTATTATAGAGTCTTTGATACTACTATTAAACTTTTCCAAACGACAGCACTGCTGCTCAACCAACCCCGTACTCCTCTTATTAGGTCATATTTGGTTGGCAAAGTTTTGGAAAAGGTTATGAAAACTCAGATTGTGGAATATATGTATAGCATGTAATAAAAATGTTGATGAAAATTCAGTCTGGTTTTCGTGAAAAACACAGCTGCAAAACTGCTCTACTGAAGGTTTCCTCAGATTGCGGTCGGCTCTTGATAAGGGTGATATTTGGTTCGTTGGTGCTTTTGGATTTCTTTAAAGCATTTGACAATTTTGTGCATTCTAAACTGCTACATAAAAAAATTTTCGAATTTTTATTTTTCGCCGTCTGTCGTCAAGTTTATATCTTATTTCCTATCGAACAAGTCTCAACAGGAGAATGTTCATGGGATTACATCTTCACTCATGCCTTTGTCCTGTTGTGTTCCGAAAGGCTCAAAATTAGGACCTCTTTTGTTTAGGCTGTTTATTAATAATCTTAATGATATAGTCTATAACATTAATCTATGTTTCTATGCAGACGATGTTCACCTGTACCTGAGCAGGCCTCTAAGACACGGTGAGGACTGTATTAGTAGAAAAAATGAATGTCTATCTGAAAGATGCAAATGGTCTATAGATAATCAGCTTCTCCTCAATGTTAGTAAATTTCAATATATTGCTTTTTATAGCTCGGACCTTGATATTGATAATGTTTCTCCTATTTCTCAATAATGTAAGGGTACCTTTTGTTGATTGCGTGTCAAATCTGGGAGTGAGACTAGACACCCGTTTAAGGTTTTTATATGCCGACTTATACAGTTATGGTAAGTTCCTGCTAGATTTTTGTTTCATTTTTAATTCTTCTCTTCTGAATTTTCAAATTGAAAACTATTACTTTTCACTTTGTTCTTTTTATCTTTTACTTGTCTATAAGCTTTTGATTCTTATTTTTTCTCTAATTATTATTTTTTCATTTTTTTAAAATTAGGTAGTGTACATAGATATTACTGTTAAGTTTTTTATTCTTATCTTGCACTGAAATTATAATAAATTGCTAAATATAACATCTCACCCCGAAAAATATTCCATCTCAGTTGGTTCCCCTCTTGGTAATTCAGACCACTGTTTAATCACGGTTCAATTTACCACCTAAAACTTCTCCATTTTCAAGTATGCTTCTATGGCACTATACAGCTGCTGATTGAGAAAGTTTCAATCAGTATCTTAAAGAAATTGATTGGTCGGTCTGTTTTGCTTCGAGGGATGTTGATGAATACATATTAGAACTTAGTAACATTCTAAGTCTTGGCATCCGTGAAGACATTCCGAATTCCTATACAGCAGATTTCAACAACAGCAAAATCGCTCTTGTCTTAACGACAAGTGCAACCAAGCAATTAAAGCGAAAGAGTGCTTCTCGCGCCTGTCAATTGTATCCATGTCCAGAGCTGAAAGAAATCTAGAAGACTGCACGGAGAATCTGTAAGTCCGTTATCCAGAGAGAGAAATTTCTTTTTGACCACAGTGTTAGGCAGAAAATCTTGGCAAGCCACAAAGGTAACAAAGGTTTCTGGTCTCTCATCAAAACCATCAGGAACAACTTCACCAGTTCCTTTATATGTACTTTCACTACTTAACAATGGTGAAGTAAATAGTTGTTGACTCCCTGGATAAGGATTATATTTTGGCTGCTCGATTCGGTTCAAATTGTCATCTTCCACCCACCACACACACACACACACACACACACCGATTTTGCATCTCCCGTGTGAATGTCTACAAGAAAAAATACGCATCCGTACGAGAGATGTTTTCAAGGTCCTTAAATAGATCAACGTCTTCAAAGCTACAGGTCCAGATAGTTTCTCACCGCTATTAATTAAAAGCTGCGCCTCATCCGTGGCTAAACCTCTGCGCAAACTATTCTACTTATCTTATTCGACAGGAATTTTGCCAACTGCTTGGAAACTTGTCCACGTTCAGCCAATTCCCAAAAAATGAGAGGGTAGCGATCCTTCAAATTATCGATCAATTGCAATCACTTCGGTTCTTTAAAAGGTTTTTGAATCTGTCATTAACGTCAAATTACCAATCTACTCATCTATGATCGCCAATATGGGTTCCTGACTTGATGCTTATCTGGAGACTTACTGCATTTTCTAATCGAACGTTGGAACCGATGTGTCTAACATTTTGGTGAGTCCAAAATCATTTGCCCTAGATATTTCAAAGGCCTTTGATAGAGTCTGGCGTCCAGCCCTTTTATAGTCAACTTAAAGCACTCTCCCCATCTTTTCTATTATGGGTTGAAATATTTCTATGTGGTCGCCTAATTCGTGTTTTATAAAGAAATGCCGGTGTGCTGAGAGAATCGGATAGATGACAGCCGATTCTCTCCTAATTTTCATTATTGATCTGCTTTGCCTTACTATCAATCCCATCCACAGTTTTGCCGATGACAGTACCCTTGATTTCACATACTTCTTTGACATTTTCACGGACTCCAGAGGGAATGCCATATCTGTCAAACGAGATTATATGATTAGATCATTGAATAACGATCTTGACAATATCGTCGCTTGGGGAAAAGCAAATCGCATTAAATCCAATGCATCTAAGACCCAAAGCTTTTTTTTTTGTTTTTTTTTATATTATTAAGCTAAGCTCAGGGGATACCCTATGATGCAAAGCACAGCGTGGCAGGAAGGAGATAGGGAAAGGATTAAGGGATATGAGGAGAGCGGCGGAGGTGCCGATGTATGTCGCCCTTAAACTTTCGCAGGTTGTATGCCGGAGGAAAGACAGAAGATGGTAGACTGTTCCACATTCGCACAGTTCGGGATAAGAAAGCATCACGGAATTTTAGTGTACGGCCGAAGGTAATTTGAAGGGTAAAAGGATGAGCGCGGGATGCGCGCGAGTATTGCGTGCAGGAACTATTCTACAAGGGATCAGACTATATATTTCATCAGAACATTGACCATGCATATAGCGATAAAGGAGCGAAAGGCATCCAACATTGCGACGATGCTCGAGCGAGTCGATATGACGAGTAATTGCCACATCGCCAATGAGCTTGCAGGCTCTCTTTTGGACAATATCCAATGAAGCTAAGGCTGTGCGACCAGCCCCGGCCCAGATATGAAAATTGTATTCCATTCTAGGTCTGAAGACTTGTAGAGGAGCGCTATATTTGATGGGCTGAAATATTTCTTACACCTTTTCAAAAAACCAAGACATTTTGATGCTTCTTTGGCAACCGAGAAGATGTGATCTGTCCAGCTTAACTTACTGGAAATATTAATGCCAAGAATGCTTAGTGACGGTGAATCAGAAATTAATACACCATCAAACGAAACGGGAGTGGTTAAGTGATGGTCTTGTTTTAATGAGATGAGACAGCTTTGGGTCTTAGATGCATTGAATTCGACGCGATTCACTTTGCCCCAAGCGAGAATATTGTCAAGATTGTTATTCAATGATCTAATCATGCAGTCTCGTTTAACACATGTGGCGTTCCCTCTGGAATCCGCTAGGGTGTCAAAGGAGTATGCGAAATCAAAGGTACTGTCATCAGCAAAGCTATGGATAGGATTGAAAGTAAGGGAAAGCAGATCATTAATGAAGATTAGAAATAGAGTCGGAGAAATAACAGAGCCCTGGGGGACACCGGCATTAATAGGATAAGGTTCAGATATAACGCCATCTAATACATACAACACGTATTTGGCGACTAGATAAAAAACTTTCAATCCATAATAGATGAGGAGGGGAAAGACCAAGTGCTTTGAGTTTGGCTAAAAGGGCTGGATGCCAGACTCTATCAAAGGCCTTTGAAATATCTAGAGCAACGATTTTGGACTCACCAAAATTGTGAAGACTACGATTCCAACGTTCCGTAAGAAAAGTCAGCAAGTCTCCAGATGAGCGTCCGTGCCGGAAGCCGTATTGGCTATTTCATCTCTTTAAAACAAGATCACCACTTAACCACTTCCATTTCATTTGATGGAGCATTAATTTCCGATTCACCGCCACTAAGTATTCTTGCCATTAATATTTCCAGTAAATTAAGCTGTTGCCAAAGAAACATCGAAATGTCTTGAATTTCTGAAAAGGTGTAAGAAATATCTCAGCCCGTTATATCTAGCACTCCTCTAGTAGAAATTCAATATCAGACCTAGAATGTTGTTGAATATAATTCCCACATCTCGGCCGCGGGGCTGGTCGTACAGCCATAGCTTTATTTGATATTGTCCAAAAGAGAGCCTACGAGTTCATTTAACAATTACTTGCCATATTGACTCACTCGAGCAACGGCGCAATATTGGATGCCTTTCGCTCCCTTACACGTTACATGCATGGCTAATGTTACGATGAAATATCTATTCTAATCGCTTGCAGATTAATTGCTGCATGCAGTACTCGGAATCCACACACATCCTTTCACCCTTCAAAATACTTTTGGCCGTACAGTAAAATTCCGGGATATTTTCCTGATCCCGAACTGTGCGAATGTGGAATAGTCTACCATCTTCCATTCAAGAGTTACATACATCAGCACCTCCCCCACTTTCCTCATTTCATCCCCTCCCTATCTCCTTCCTACCATCTTTTCCCTATCTTCTTCCTGCCTTGCTGTGCTTTGCATCATAAGGTATCCCCTCCCCTGAGCTTGGCTTAATCATAATAAAAAAAAAAAATCATGAATCTTGTTTACAATTTTATAAATTGAATTGAATAGAAATAGATAGCAATACAATATTTGTAATCCTTTCTCTGTCCCCCATACACAATTTTAGGGTTGGTCAAAGAAAAAAAAAGAAAAGTTTTGTTTCCTTAAAAATCGAATTAAAAGAATATTTTTGATGCTATAGAAATTAAATTTCCCATAAAAATTGTAATGATTATTTTTTTTAAAGAGCATGCAATGAATATTAAAGAGAAAATCAAACTTGAAATTAAAAGATTATTGTCTCACCCCTAACAACACAAAATTGCTCCCCAACATTTAAGCAGTCCATGTTATATATGCATGCATATGTGTGCCGTGAATTAAACACCCCTATATAGAATTGCCTGTCATTTAATGCTCATATAGTGAAGGCTAAGGAGGAATGAGTCAGTATACCGCGCTGAATACAATCAATTATTTCTTACACATATTTAGTACCAACACCAAGGCATCTGGTTAAATATGAATGTAGTAGAAACTGGTAGAACAGGATAAGAGAATGGGGTGCACATTTTCAACCCCGAATTTAACCTAGTACTTTTGCAGTGTTGGTACTAGGTAGTCCAAAATATATGCGATTAGTACCGAGGAAGGGTTGTGGTGACTGGATGGCATACATATATATATCATATCTTTCTGATGTTGGTAGTGGCACGCAAGTGATACAATGGAAATTACACTTGATATCGCGCCGTGTTTTGCCTGATCCCGTGCCGACTTGCAAAGGTGAATGGTGACTGGTGAGTTTAAGAGTACATATATATGGTGAGTAGTGATCTAGTGACTGTGCTCTTCTGGTAGTGCTGCTAAACATAAAAAAAGCTACCCAAAAAAAAGCTGCTCAACTTACACACAACGACAGAGAAGTAATTTATATCCTCTATCATAACGGTTCAACTATATACATATGTTTGCTAGACAGGCGCTTCTTTGTTGCTCTAACTTTCCTGTTTCTTGGGCTTTTTTCCCTCAAAATTTTACGATTTTGCCTTTTTTTTCTATAGTTACAAACTGCACATGTGCTCATGTCGTAGTTAGGTGAATGGTGGTTGATTTGCGAAGATATTATTCAAATCGCTTGACGGTATCCATGCCCGTTGAGTAGTAATTGTGATAACATGACGGTGACGAATATAAAAAAAAAAAGTTTATTAATAAATAATAAAATATAGGGGTTGTTTGTTTTGGAGTGTATAGAAAAATGATAGCAGCAGATTTCCTTGAACAGTGCCGTTAAGATAAAAATACTCACATATTATCTTGTATTATTTTAAAAGTGCGAACATTTTTCTAATCCTGCTGAAGTAAAAATTTTGTGATTAATGAGCGGAAAACATTTACCCAAGTGAGAAATATCTCGCTAGAACAAAAGTAGGTAGTCAGTCGAATGAAGAGAAAAGTTTACTTTAATAATGGTAATATAAAATTAATAAAAATAACAACAATAGGGGAGAGTACAGAGGGAGTAACGAATAGAATTGATAAAAAAAACTTAAATAATATACAGAAAAATTCGCATTCGTAGCATTCTCTCGAAATTGTGGGCTTTAGTTTTTCTCAATGGGGGATGAAAAATATGTTAAGTGCGTTTCTATAATTTTTTTTGTTTTTCATTTTTGCTTCGCATAGTGTGGTTGGTGTATTTTTCTGTTGTTACTTGGAATGCTTTTCTTATTGTTGTTTTGTGGTTGTTGTTGTGGTGTTGTTGTTTTTGTTGTTGTTGTTGTTGTTGCTGTTGCTCCTCTTATTTCGCAAAGACGCAGTCGGTTTTTAGGTTTCGGTCATAATGGTACGTGCAATGTTGTTTATAGTTTCAAATAAAAACAAATATTATAATAAAAACCACGGAAACGAACCAACAAATCTCTGATTTTATTCACAGTTTTATTATATGATCGTTTTTGATTGTTTAAATTCAGTTTTTATTTGACAGTGAAAGTTGGAAAATTCGTAATCCAAAATGCAGTGCTCGCAAGGGATGTAAGGCCGCCTTAGTACCTACATATATATATATATATATACTTAATATATTACCTAGTTCTAAACTAAATCAGTGTTTGCAAAATGGGTAAAGTGTGACTAGAGTGTGTTTCACAATGTCATATACTATTATGTATTACAATTATTTTTGTTTTTATTTTTTTTTCTAACTAAAAAATTTGAAAGTTTGAATATGTAGTATATATTTTTTTTTTTTTTCGTAAGCATTGTGAAAAGTATAAAAATTTCGGAAGAAGAAAATTATGGTGCTTCAAGCTAAAGTGCTAAAATGTATATATATAAAATTATGTACATATATAATGCATATATATAATGATATAAATATTATATATGTTAAACACTGCATAACTGCGAAATTTGAAAGAAAATCAGTAGTGAAAATCATGTACAATATGCATATATCACGTACGTGTATACAACATTTGTACAAATTTCAACATCAAAACTATATCCAACATTAATATTCGAACAGGACCGTACAGGATTTTAAAATGTGAGAAATGTAAGATGTGTGATAAATAATATAAAATTTAATTATTAGGTGTTGTATAAAAATAATTCATAAGGAATCAAGCATAAAAGTCAACAAGGATGTGGAAATCTTATAAGAGATTTTCATAAAGCACCCCTTGCTTCCTCATGGTAGGGTAGTTAAGCCAGCAGCAAAGCGGTGTTTACTGCACAGACGAGTTTTCTATATGTGTATTTTTGTATGTAGAGTGCACAACGTTATGCTCATACAATCACTATAAAATAGAGGGTGAACTAAATACAAACAAATTAATTGCATATATATATATGTATATAAATACATTATATTTATATTCCGTAAACAAGATCTCTTGTAAACGTGGATACGATATTAGTTGTGTGTATGCATGCAAATACCTAAAAGGAAATTTAATCTATTACAGCTATCTACCCCATGCGCAAGTTGGATTTTGCGCACGATACCTATATAGGTATACTGCTGGATTTGTGCTTTAACAATAATATTTTATCATGAACCCGTAACATGTCCCTGGTCCGATATGTAACTTATTTAAAGGGGTGTAGTAATGGACGGGTCGAGGGGAGGTTGGGGAGGAATCGAGAGCATGTAGGCAATCCAAACTGGTTGGTGGTGAACGCTAAATGTCGAAAAACGGGTAAAAAAAAACTGGGAAGAAAAAAAAGGACAGGCACAGGACACGGCACGAGGAAGAACTTGCAAATATGTAAAAGAAAAAAAAAACCAGATGAAAGAGATATCTGTGGTCATACAGGAAGCAACAATATATTTGTCACAGTGGGCAGTACGTTTTTTATTATTTTTATAGAAAAAAAAAACAAAAACAGGGATCTCACTTTACTTACCCACTTATTTCATTACATGCGGAATATATCCTTCCTACATTTTCTGTGAACTTTGTGTAATATATGCCCTTATTGCATAATTCTGTACACATTCTTCCTAGTAAAGGTGAAAATGAAATGACCTATGTACCTACGTGTTTCCCTGTACAGGGAATGCCGGTTTTAGTGACGAATGAATTTCAAAACTTAACACTTTGAAGACTATGCGATATGTTTTAACCACTTGCGCATGCGGGAAGTTAATGATTGAGGGCAAAGCTAACAATTCACAGAAAAGATTGTATAAACCGATGTATGTACATAGGTACATCTGCAATAAAATATTATAATAAAGTGTGGCATATGGGTTTCTTGCTATATGTATGAGTTACACTAAGGTGCATACTGTTTCTTTTACTTTTTCCTTGCACAATAAAGGAATATTTATAATAGAAAAAAATATGTTTTAACCAGACTATGGGGGTAGGCGGTATATTAAAAAATCTGTCTGTGTGCATGATATCATGAAAACTCGTTGACTTCGATATCTGAATTTTTGTACCTCTACTTTCCTCCTTTTTTAGGAAAAATACATATTTACACCTTCGAAAATTGCTAAAATCGGATAACTTCTGCGTAGAGTTGCAATATGTAAACTTAAATTTTTCATATATATTTGAAAATTGGTTGAGATCTTAATTTGTAGGTCCAATAAGATATTACAATCCCAGGTGAAATATCGAAAATTGACAAAATTTGGTAAGTCCTTCGTACCTATGTACAACAAAATTTTGTGAATTTTTAAACGATCAATCGAGATCATTTTGATAGAAAAAGGCTGTAGTATTTGTGGGCGCTCATTCTCATCTAGACCTTAAGATATCGATGCAATAATTTTTGGTTTTTGTTTTGTTTTTATTATGTTTTTCTTGCGGAAAAATCAATTCAGAGCTATTTCAACACAGGAAAACTAGAGGCGTAAAGCTGGGAGCCCACTGGGATGGTGGATATGGCATCTGCAGTTTCTGATCACTGGGAGATCTGCGTCAGGGTTACTCCCAAACACTACTTTTGGATACACACATTATGAAACAGTTGGGGTAGCGAGCACATTAAAAACAGGGAAAAAAGCTAGAATTGGTCTAAAACCGATTTCCTATGATTCCCCTATATACCCGTACGTAATTTCGTATCAATCCTCTGTACAATTTTGATTATTGAAAGGGTTTTTTTTCGCATGTACTGTGTGTTTCCCCCAAGGTGGTCCATAGAACAGGAGGAGGTGATAGTACCCACCTAGACAAACAAAAAATTGTATGGCAAGGGGGTTCCATATATGAACAATTTCAGAGTTACAGGGTGATGAAGAAAATATTCTAGGTTTTCAGAAAACACTCTGTATATTAAAAAGAACAGGGCGTAAGGTCATCATTGTATGCAGAACTTCATGGCCTTTCCAACGACTCCTGAATCAGTCCCGTACTTCTCTCCTCTCTGGTGGTCTAAACTAATTATTGGATTTTCTTATTTTATTTTTGAGTTTGACCTCTTTTTTTACAAAAAGGTGGTTAACATAACTTTATACAGTTTTATGACAAGATTTAAAGACCCTGGAATGTTACCTTTAATTTGACTATGAACATGTACCTACCTAAATGCTACCCTTTTTGAGATATTCCCGTTTTTCATTAATTTTTTGAATTTGACATCCTATAACTGCCGACGGAAAGGGAGTAGAGAGGTGGTTGGGCAATTGTTGGAAACCGTAGGGGGTTTACTATCACCTGAGATGCAAATCACCTTCATAGAGTGTATAACAAGGAAAAGTTACATGTTATTAGGATAAAAAGCACCCAAAATCACAAAACCCCCCTACCGGCTCTCCTCCCATACAATTTATTTCTATGCTTTGCAATGAATGTCCAACCAGCCCGACTGTCATTTTCAATCTTAAGTTGTAGTACGTCAAAGTCCAAAAATTGGAAAAAAGTCCTATTTTTTTTTAAATTTTAACGATTTTTCCGCCAAAATATACGATAACTATACAGTTTATTTACATGATTTAGAGACTCCGGGATGTTACCTTTAATTCGACTATGCAGATGTACCTACATCCGTTTTTGCAATATTCCCGTTTCTATGATTCATAATTTCATTAATTTTACGAATTTGCGTGGAATTGCATAAAGTTAGGCGCGATATTTATTATTTATTGAGTGTGGAATCCGGGGTATAAAGGATATGCGGTACGTCTGGGACACCATGTATATAAAGATGATAGAAGTGTTTAGAGTTGGACTTTTAAAGAAGATATTGGTGGGTTATTGGGACATTATAGGTATATGTTTTAGTGATACTCGATGTTATTTACTTAGAGGTAGAGGTAGCGACAAATTGTTGATAAACGGTTTTCTAAGGATATGGCTCAGTGAGTTAAGTAAAAAAAATAATTTCACAACGGTGAGATTAATTCCAACAGTTTGGGAGATGTGGGTATCGAAGATACTTTCCTCATTAGTTAAGCATCTAATCATTTTCAAAATGATAATAATAATCATGATAGTCTGATGCAGGCTCCTTTGAACTTTTGGCTCTGCAAGATAAAAGTTTTTTATTGTCCAATATGTTACCCTTAGTATTGATGGATTTGTCGAAAAAAACAATATTTTAATCTAAATTTTTATATGGCAACACAAAGAAGGGTTGCCCGGTTTAGTCCATTTTTAAGCTTTTTGCTATTACTATGAAAACAGCGTGTACACAATTTTTGGCTCTCTACGCTGACTCGTTGTGAGGCACTGTCCAAATACATAGTAAAGAACGAAATTTTTGTATGGCAACCCTACGAAAGAGTTATCCGATTTGTCCCATTTTTGAACTTAAATTTACTTTTTTTTTTAAAAGCCACGGTGCAAAATTTTCTCTAAGTGAACGCGCTCTCCAGTTATCGTGAGGACGGACAGACAGACGGAAATGCAAAAGTCAAAATAACTTTTAATATTATGCGTAAGCGTAGGTGTCCAACCCATTTTTCTCTACTAGCATTATTTCTGTGCATTACAAATGGAATGACAAACTTATATACCCTATAGAAACATCCCTTATAGTAAATATTGCGAACGAAAGCTGTGATTACTGTTAATTGTTAATCAAAAGTAAAAACTTTAGTTTTTTTCAGCAATTGCTTATCTTCCTCCGTAAATTGTAGTGATTTGCATATAAAATCCCCTAATTCTTACCATCTTTCTTCTTTTTTAGCATGTTTCACACATTTATGTCTATGCAAATCCCCTGAAAATTGTTAAAAAGTGTATGTCAATTAGCACCTCCTTTACGTATTGAAATAAATCCGAGGATACTATTAATCCAACGAATTCGAAAGAATTGGCGGAGGCACGAATTTATAAAGGCTTACAATGAGTGAGTAATAACACTGGTAGCCTGGCCTTCCATGTTTCGAAGCAATAGATCGTCAACAAATTGACGTTGGAATTCAACAGCTTCAATTATGTTCTTGCAGAGCATTACCAACTTCTTCAAGCTGGTGTAATAGCCGCGAAAGCAGCTCGTGCTTTGCTAATCCTGACATTGAGATCTTCCTCTATACCCACCTCGATGGTGACTGTGCTACCGAGGTAGATGTATCTGTTCACTCGAACTCATACCCATCAAGCAACGTACTTCCTGTATTTAAAGCGTTGATACGATTAAGCCTCGTCTTAATGCCGTTGGGCACTACAGCTGCCGCTTAGCTTGTCCTTTATATGATTTCTGAATTATCCACAGAAAATGAGGCAAATTCTGTCCGAATAATTCATAGGTAATAGTAGGAATGTATTGGTCAAAACCAAAACAGCCTTCTTGAGCAGTTTGATAATGAATCGCAAGTGAATGTACTATTTTAGCGCTTAATGTGGAGTCAGTTTTCAATATCCCCCAAGGAACTTGTTAAGGCCTGGTGCGTTGTCGCTCGACAAACTATTAATAGTTGATGTCATTGTTGTCACCTCCAAAATTGCTTTACTTGACGGTAAACCGCTGTCTTGCGGATCAGTTATTCTATTCAAAACCTCCATGAAATGGGATTTCTATTTTGCGATTTGTTCTGTACAAAAATTTGAAGAAGATCCATTAATGCCCTTTATTGGACGCGTAGTCTTCTGTTTGCCTACTGTCGATTGATGGTATATAAGTTTCTGTTGATTCACTTCGTCTGTCGCTGTCTCTAAATACTCTCCGAGCGGTTGTCATGTGTACGGCAATTGCGACGTACTTATCTTTGTAAACGATGGCACAGCTGTTGTTTACACCTTCTCAATATTTGGTGGTATTTGTCATTTACGCACGATTTTTGAGATTTCTTCTCACTTATCCTTATCCCCTTATTCGTCATCCATTGCTGATGATCATTTTTCGGTCACTCAAAAATTGTATCTACGTTTCAATTTTCATTTGCTATTCCAACACCAACTTCATTTTTTCGAGGAGAGCTATCTTCTTCCATACCGAATTATAGATCCATCGACGCATCTCTATTCTCTTGCATCTATATACGTTTTATCTCGCTAAGTTTCAATATCTGCAGCTTATATCTCTCTATTTCATGCAGGGCCTGAACTATGTCCGACGCATTAATCCGAAAGTCTTGCAGGATGTAAAATCCAATAAATAAAGTCGCTCCTTTGGAGATAGATGCATTCTGTAGCCATACGCCTTCCGTAGTCGCTTAAATCTGGAGAACAGGCGGTACTTCAGTGCCACCGATTTTGAGAAACGAACGATTCATTGAAAACTGCTGTTGCATGCACCTGCCACCTGAACTTACACCATCATAAATTACCCATCCACCGCGATGAGTTGGCAGCTCTCACTTCCAGATAATTCTGATTCTATATTTCTGGGAACTGAATAGACACCACAATAAGTGTTCAACCGTTGAAGTTCACATAAGTGTTGTAAGCAAAATTAAAGAGGCCTGAGCTTTGCCTTACAAGGATGTGTTAATCGAAATATTTTTCAAAAACGTTTTAATCCAAAAAATAGCAAGAAAATCCAAAAATTTTACTTCGACGCGTTTTATATTTTTTTTTTTAGAAAACCTAAGGAGATCTATGTAAACTAGTTATAACCACACACCCTGTGGCTTTCAATATATGTCCGCTGTATATTGCAAACTAATTTTCAAAATTTCTTAATCATTCTGAAACTTGTTAAGGTTATATCTACCCCCCCCCCCCCCACCCCCGCCACAAAGCAATTTTCTACTTTTCTCAATGAGCGAAATCATCTGGCCAAGTGCAGGGTGTTCCAGCTAATTCACATTTGCTACTTATTCTAAGATTGTTCATGTAATATGCTAACAGGATGGTTAAGTGAAGAGGGGTGAGGTGGAGGGGGAGGTGTGATGGTTTCAGAGAAAGTTAGTTAATACCATATCCTTCCTATACCATATTTCATGAACAATGTTCAACGACTTTTGACAACGTCATCCTATAGAACCTTACGCTAAACTAAGCCACACCCTCATCCTTACGATCCACAACTACCCTGTCCCTTGCATTGCCTCATTCTCACAAATCTACTTGTCACTTCGCCACTTTGCCTCTCTCAATCAACCATCCGATAAGTTTTTAAGGTTTTAAAGGTTTCAAAATTTAGGGTTCGACAAAACACGTGTTCACAAACCTTAGCAACTATATGTACACTACCCTTTTGTTAATATAGCTGGTAGTTCGTGTATTAGATTCCCCGCATTGGTCAGGTCGGCTGTAGAACAAAAGCACTTTTGAAGAATCTACAAATTTTATCTTCAGAATTTTAAGCAACAATTACTGGGCCCCAATGAAATTTGTCTGTCTGTGTTTGGTCTGTTAAAGATTGTGTATTGTACCTGGGGATCTTGTGCCCTGGGAATTTGTGCCTTGGGAATTCTGTAGTTTTGGAGAATTTGCTTTGGGTACTTTGCGCCTGAGCGTTTTATGTTTGGGCGTTTTCAACATTTGGTACTCACAATCAAACATACCCAAACGCGAGGTCAAATAGGATTAGGAGTTGTATGTGACTTTCTCTTGTAGAAGTCAAAATCTTTTTCAAGAATTATTTTCAAAAATATAATTGCTCTGATACTATCAAATATTGCGGCACAACAAAATAATGCCAGTTCGGCTTTATTTCCGTTTTCAAGCCGTATTGCTATTATCTTAATACTCTTTTATTTTCAAACCAATCTGTAAAAAAATATGTACATTCTGAAAATGTTTTCAATAATTACTTTAAAGGAAATACTGCCGAATGTTGTTTGAAAATCATTTGAGTGAGTGTGAGTGTTTTTTTTGAAAATGGAAAATGACGTGTATCGACCTGTTATTAAATATTTGCTTGTGAAAGGCAATACGCTTACGTAACTCAAAGACGATTTGGACCCTCAGTATGGGGACTCTGCACCATCATTTGCCACCAGTTGAATTTAAACATGGCCGTATCAGCTTGGATGACGGGGAACGTTCGGGACGTCCACATACTGCAACCAATGACGATAACATCGCTCAAGTTCACCAAATGGTGCTAGCCAACCGTCGAATTAAAGTTAGAGAGATAGCAGAGGCTAGGTCCAAAGAACGTGTTTGTCACACTATGGACAAAAAACGTGTTCGAATGAACATTACCAATGCTGTGTCGGCGGAGCATACTACGCACCAAGCTGAAGGCAGAAATTACGGAAAACCAGCCACATTTGCAGAAAATAAAAACAAATTTTATTTCACCAAGCCAATACCCCGTCTCACACCTCAGCGGTTGCCATCACGAAAATTCACGAATTACGGTTTAAACTGCTTGACCACACTCCTTATTCACCAGCGACTTTTTTTGTTCCCTAAGCTAAAAGTTGCACTCAGAGGACCGAGATATTTGTCGAATGAGGAGGCCATCAAGTTTCGGAAACAACTATTTTGCAGAGAAAGACGTCGAGTACTATTTGGACGGGTTGAAGAAATGGGAGCATCGCCGTTTGTAACACCTAGAACTAATGATAGTGGAGCAAAATGTATATTAGACGTTCATGCATAAAATTAAAAATTAATTTGAGTTTTGCGTGTCCATCTGTCCGGCCGTCTGGCTATCCGTCTCACGATGATTCGAGAACGTGTGTACTTAGAGAGCTGAAATTTTGCACATGGTCTTTTAAAAAACAAACGTAAAATTAAGTTCGAACAATTGAAAAAGCTAGAATTGGTCTAAGACCAATTCTTATGATACCCTAGATGAAATTTCGTATAGTCACCCATTTGAGCAATTTGGATTTTTTGCATTGGTTTCTCGCATATATTTCTAGAACGGCTCGTCGAACAGAAAAAATGATTTTAACCAATTTTATAGGATTTCTTATTCTGAAGAAGTTTTTTAGTACAATATAAATTTCTAGGACTGATCGTTTTGAAAGTATATGTAAAAAACCAAAAATTTTATATGGCAACACCAAGAAGGGGTTGCCCGATTTAGTCCATTTTTGAAGATTTTTTTTTGCTATTACTATGAAAACACAATGTACAAAATTTCAGCTTTCTATGTCGACGTGTTCTCAGGTAGTGTCCAAATATATAGTGGAAAACGAAGTTTTTGTATGGCAACCCCAGAAGGAGTTGCCCGATTTGTCTCATTTTCGAACTCAATTTTACTTTTTTTTTATGTCCGTGTAAAAAATTTAAGCTTTCTAAGTGAACGCGTTCTCGAGTTATCGTGCGCACGGACGGACGGACGGACGGACAGACGAACATGCAAACATCAAAATAACTTTTAATTTTATGCGGGGGTGTCCAATCCATTTTGCTCTACCATCATTATTTCTGTGCGTTACAAACGGAATGACAAACTTAGTATACCCTATAGATTTCATCTAGGGTATAAAATGGGACAAATCGGGTAACTCCTTCGTAGGGCTGTCATACAAAAAATTCATTTTTCACTACATATTTGGACACTGCCTGAGAACACGTCAACGTAGAGCGTTGAAATTTTGTACATAGTGTTTTCATAAAAATAATAAATAGAATTACAAAAATGAACTAAATCGGGAAACCCCTTCTTGGTGTTGCCATATAAAAATTTAGGATTCTTACGATTCCTGTGGAAATGATCAGTCCTATACGATTTTAATATACTGCAGATTTCTCCAGAATATGAAATCGTATAAAATTGATTTTAATCATTTTTGCTGTTTGACGAACCGTTCTAGAGATATATTTTCAAAAACCACTTCAAAAATCAAACTTGCGCAGATAGGTGACCATACGAAATTACAAACGAGCATTCATGTAGGGGGTATCATAAGAATTAGTCTTAGACCAAGTCTAGCTTTTTTACTTGTTTAAATCTAGAGATAGTTACTGGCCTGATAGTACCTACTGCTTTGGCAGCCATTGTTAAACATGGTTCACTTAATTCTGGAAAATCTCACTAATTTTATGAATTGGTATTCTCTTTTCTAACTGTATTGAATCTTGGAAAATTTAATTTTAACTCATAGAGTGGTGCGCATTAGTCCAGGGGCGTATCTAAGTTGAAACATTTGTGGGATCGAGCATATTATGTAAAGCAGGACATCACTGCCAACATCAACGGATTTTTGTTTCAATTTCCTGAATAAATAATTTCTGGATATGGTCGACTTAATACCATAAACAGACTGTCCCCATAATGACTTAATTTTTTAATTAAATGAAGTCAAATGTGCAGTGTAATACTGAAATGAGGTACACCAAGAACCAGTTTGTAGCATTTCGTTTCAATTACAAATAGAAAAAATTTTACTCCATAATAATCAAATTGCGGTAAAAATCAGTAAAAGGAACATATAAATGTCAATGACATTTCAAATGAACTAATTTTCGTTCACAGTCTGTCACATCTTCATTTACTTGAAATTACTGAATTTCAAATTAAGTCATTATGTAGACAGAGCCTGTCTAATACTAGTAGCAAAATCAATTTCAATTTTTGAGTAATTTTCTGTTTCCGACAATGTTCTCGATCATACCGCATATGAGGAAAAAATTTCAAAAACAATTATCATTTTAGCAGAAAAGCAATGCTGAATCCATCAAACTTTTTTGCATTGCTTTTGGCGCATAAAAGTTCTGAAGCAAAAATTTTCAAAAAATACATCGGAAAAAAATTATTGTAAATAAAAGACTCGCGTCACATCTTTCAGGTGGGGATTTCTTTTCCATGAAGCGAATGAAGTCTGTGGTAGGGGAAAACTAACACAGGGTGGTGGTGGATAATAATAAGAATTCTGACTTTCTCCTCTATGGCAGTGGCGTCCCACAGGGATCTATCCTGGGCCCTTTGCTTTTCCGTGTCTAGTTCAATGATATGCTTCAGGTAGTACGTTATATTGATATTCTCATTTACGCTGATGATGTACAGGTCTATTTAAGTCGTCCAATAGGACTTATCGAATTTTGTGTGGCTCGAATGAATGACGATTTGAATGAGATCTAAGGGAAATAATCTGTAACTTATCCCAAGCAAATTTAAATGCATTTCCTACTCTTCTTTGACAATTGACTCGTCGGCTTTGTCTGCAACAATGTTGAATGAAATCCCATTTCCTTATGAGAATAAAGATCGCAATTTAGGCGTTATTCTTAGCTCAAAGATGACATACTGTGGTTACGTTAGAATAAGTCTTTCTAAAATTTGTACTAATCTTCGTCGCCTATGGTTGTCGTCTAGTATACTTTCACCGAAAATTCGCTGCAACTTAATTAAATCTCTAGTATACAGAGCTTTACATATGGCTCCCTTGTCTTGCTTGTCGCTTTTAATGACTGTATTAGATTAATTTTTGGGGTCGCAGATTCGATTATATATCTCACCTTAATTTCACGCCACTCGGCTGTTCACTGGACACTTATTTAAAACGGAGGGCATTATTTTTTATCCATAATCTATTGGTAATCGCTCAACCCCATTATCTAAGTATGTAGTATGGTCCGTCCTGTACGGTCAACCAGGCGAAATAATATCTGGAAACCGCACACACCGAGCTTTTTAAAATAGTGGATATTCTGAATGAAGGATTCTTTATAAAGTTCCTAATGGTTTTAGAAAAGAGTATAGCCCAGACAATTTTTAACTACATCACTCCATTGAAAATTAGAATAAAATTAGAAATAATTTGTCATTAGTTAGAAGAATACCAGAAATTCATTCTTAATGCAAGTTCTTTTTTATTGATAAAAAAAAAAATAAGAAAATATTTTCTTTTCGCCAAGAAAGTATTTCTTGATTTATTCCAAAATTTCTCAAGAGCAAGAAAGTCAGCTTTGGTTTCAAAAAATAAAATCGTGAATTGTATTTTCTTAAAATTATCTCACATTGGATTGAATTGATCCCAAATTCACGTGGACGAGTATCGTTTCTTTATCTCTTAAAAAAATAATTTATTTACTGGAGTTTTTTTTTTCTTTACGTGTAGGTACTAACCCTGATAATATCAAATTTTTTGCTTTAGAAACTTAAGAGTAAGGGGGGGGGGGATACTCTTTTTCGCACATTTTGGACTAATCTTTATAATCAATTCAGTAAAAATTTTGGAAAAAATTCCTTTGGAATTGCTGAAAGTAGACATTTGGTATACAAAAAAAAAACTTTTTTGTGGAGCCCAAATTAACCCCGTTAAAAAAAAATCATAATCTTTGACTATTAAAGTAAGTACACGTCATGAAGATCTTAAATTCATTCTTCCAAATTTCAAATTTCACACATCATTCCGGTTCTTCATCAGCAGAGATTCAGACTTCACAGGAAAATTCTTGGGCCAAAGCTGGCTTTAAATCGCGCATGAAGTCAGTTCACCCCATCTTTGATTTGCCAGCTTACAGGCCTATACATCTAGAATCCTCTTCACTGATTCTAGGGGCCGACCTATGGGTTCCTCCGCTAGATATATGTACATTCGTAGCAGAATCCTTTCATGCCAGAGCATCCTGTGTCTCGTTTCCAGGTATGTCACTGTGACCAGGCATACCCAAGAGAGAATAACTCTGTGGTTAGCACCAAGTTTCTGAGCTCACAGCGAGACTATTGTAGTGAGCGCGATCTAATGGTGCTGAAGTCCAGAGCTTTATTGCAGCTTAGCTGTCAATACAAATCCTGATAACTCGATCGCTAGGTACATCATAAATTGTTTCCAGTAGCTTTGCTGCTTTGATAATAGCCAGAGCCTCCGGTGGAACTTACTACTCCGGTAGGCGGTACGATTTCTTTATTTGAGGAAACGCTGAGTACACTCCGGTTAGCATTCCCATATCAATTCTCGATCCACCTGTAAAGACATATACGTCAGAGTCTTTTACCACGCGATTATCATCCTACTCTTCTATACTAGGAATGCTACTTCAGAACGCTTTCTCAAGGTCTATTCTAGGGACGATACAATTCGTAGCTCCTGGTATACTGTTTCCAGGACAGATCTTCTGTACGCTACTGTGATCAAGGTCTGCTGTTATCCAGTAGCTCGATACTTTTAGTGCACTCTTTGCAGCTATACGTTTCCCATTGATGTCGAGTGGCAAGAGCCGGAGCATAATGTCTATTGCTGCCAGGCAGCTCTCTGTATTTTAGTTATATTTTTCACTTTCTCAAGAGCATTCCACTTCACCAAGATTCGATATGTGCGAATAGGTCTTACGATAGCGGTGTACGTCCAGGACACGATACGAGGGTGTAATTCCCATCTTTTACCAAAAGTTTTCTTGCAGGCATACAGTACAATAATGGCCGCCTTCTTGATGCGCTCATTCACATTTATCCTCCAGTTTAATTTGGAGTCTAGTATCACTCCTCGGTATTTCGCTTCAGGGGGTGTGAAATGCTGAATAACTCTCCTCCGTGTAAAGAGGATTAGTTCGGTCTTTGCAGGGTTAAGCCCTAGGCCGCAACTTATAGTTCAGTTAAGAAGCTTTTGCAATGCTCTTTGAGTTAGTTCACTGATAGTCGGTAGGAATTTTTCGAGATCAGGATGACTAAGTTATCAGCATATGCTACCGCTTTTATACCCTCCGTTTGTAAAGAGACAAGAATACCATTAACCACCAATAATAACCACAGTCGCGGTGAAAGTACCCCTAGACTCTACCAAGCTCTGCGTTTATTAGGCGGTTACTAAGCATTGAGTGAATTCATCTACATTTATAGGATTCAACTCCTAGGCCAATCAGCGCATCCTGGATGGCCTCTAAACTAACATTATTAAAGGCTCCCTCGATATCAAGAAATTCTCGATTGATTTTTCAATGGTTCCTACTACGTCATGTAGCGCAATTTCAGCCGATTTACCTTTCAAGTATGCGTGCTGCGATCTAGAAATCTCACTTTCCCTATGCAGGCTGTCCATAGACGCCTCCAAAAATCTCTCAAAAGTCTTTAGAAGAAACGATGTAAGGCTGATGGGTCCCCAAAGTCCTTAGTAGTCATGTGCTCGCTACGACCTGTTTTTTTTTTTTTATATATAAAGGCAGGGGTACTACCCTACTAGAAGCGTTATCACTAAGATCTTCCCGTCATCTTAATGAAGCGCATCAGCTTTTTGTGGAGGAAGGTTTTTCGGCTCCTCTACAGATAGAAGGGCAGACCTAAGCCTATTCAGCCTGCTCCGGGCGAAGGCCGTACAAGCACACTCAAATTGTTCGATTGTCTCAAGCTCTCATTCTAGGCAGGATTGTAAACAACTCTCATCCTGTTAGATGAGAGTGAGCCGAGCTGTGGCCAGTGATGAAGCCAATTACAGTTCTACATTGTTTCCTTCCGAGAAAATCAGAGATATTCTTATTGGTCCCATCAAGAAACAATTTTTTGCACCTGCAAGTACTCTCCCTTCTCTGCTGATGCATCCTATGAACATTCGTTTTGAGGAGGAAACCGATACTCGAGGGAGCAACGCCTACGGCGGGTTTCAGTACCAGGAACAGAGAATCAAAGTCAGCTCTTTCATTCCCCATGATTCCCATGTGACAAGGAACCCACTGAAGGGACATCTTGTTGTGGATACACAACTTATCCACAGATGACCTGCAGTCTCCCAGTAAATTATATGTTGTCCGAGGGCCACTCAGAGCCATCAAGGCTGGCTGACTATCCGAAAAGATAGCAGTAAGGTCCTTTCCCTTGATCTCCATATCAAGGGCTATCTTCGCTGCCATTGCAATGACGAAGACTTTAGCCTGGAAGACAGTGGTGTGCCTTCCAAGTGAGTACTCCATCCCAATATCAGGTGCAGGAAGGTAAACGCCCCGGCCCCAGGTCCTTCCCTTAGTGAGAGAGCGAGCCGTCGGTAAAATTTTTTAGAGCAGACCTGCGTTAGGAATGAATATCACTTTGGTTTGCCTCCAGAGGCATGGGACATTGGAGTGGAGTAGGCAGCTTTTATAGATCGCCATTAGCCCCACAATTTCTTGCAATTTCTGCAATATAATAGGAACGATGCCATCGATTCCTGTTGATTATAAGGAGCAAAAGATTGAGAGTGATTCTATAAGTAATAATACAAATAAAGCAAAACCTTTCAAACCCCGCACTCCTAAAGTCAACTGGAGATGGTAGGTGTTTTTTTCCTTCTCCAATTTTATTGACACTAAATAATTCGCAATAAGTTAAGAAATTTCTATTGGCATCCAGTTTCTTGGAGATATCAAAGTTAATGTCCTTAAAGCAAAGGCGTTATTGTGGGTTGTACAGCCCTGAAATCTATTAGAGGCAATTACTGGCCGAGGATGTTATTTACGACCGAATTGTGCCTTGAAGCAATTGAAGTAGATTCCTATGAGTTCTGCTGAAAATCTCTTCCAGCATCTTATGGAAGCAGATGAGATGACTATAAGAGGCCATCTGATCCCCGAATAATATATGCACATTCATAAAAGCTCTATATACATTGAATATCGCATATGCACGTCAAATGACCATAACCAAAGCCTTACTTTCTTTCTGTTTGACGTAAGTAGCTTCAATTTCTTTTACACTATAATATATAGGTTATGTCATATTTGGAAGCTTACAAGTTTACATATATATGGCTGGATATTATGTATAGGTATGTATGCAATAATATGGAACCATATAAATAGGAGCATAATGTTTGTCTTATATACAGTATTATGTTCAGTACATATTTATAAATTACTAACGTCGGTAATATTTAGCTTTACTTTATGTTTTAATAAAAAAAGCATAATTTAATATTATTGCGGTATGCAGGAATTCAGAATGGAACTAATGACACTAGAATCGGAAGAGGAATAGTAGGATTCTACTTTTGCATGCATTGCACCACAGAGAACAACTATTTAGTGCATAAATGTAGAGGGTGGGGAAGCTACCGAAGTAGCATAAGTATTAGGGAGAATGTTTAGCCCCAGTAAGATATTGAATTGAATAGCTTTGTTATATTGCGCGCCCATGGTCCCGTTGTTGGAAGTTAAGAAATATGTTCGGTATAACTGTTCTACACCTACATATATATTTAATAGTAGTAGGGGAGGGTGTGCGGGCCTTATTAAACCGCCCTCTTACTTCATCCCCCATCTTGTTGCAATGAATTGTAACTAGGATACACACCGCAAAGCTTTTCTTTTTGCGCCAATGATGAAGTACAAAATCCTCAATTGCGCTGGTGTGTGGCAGACTTTTTTATTCTATGTAAAACACGAAATTTCCCCACAACCTCTCTAAAGTGAATGTGAAGTATATTATTTGTGTTCTTGTGTATATTTTTAACGTTTTTTTTTTTTAACAAGTTTAAGCAATTTTTTTTTACTCTTTTTCTTATTTTATTTTCGTGCATGTGTGTCCGTTTATTAGCTACATAAGACGGAAGAAGAAACGGGAAAAAAAAACAAAAAAAAAAAAAACATGGCAGGAAAATAAGTTCGGAAAATATATTTTTGGTGTATAAGTGTAGAAAATTGTACTAAAAGCCGGACATAGAGTAATTAGAGAAATTGAAAATGTGAAAAGGATGCGAGCAAGTATATCTCTTCAAAATTCAATAGAAATAATTTTCCCGCTTTTATATGTTAATTTAGTGGCAGTTGATGATGAAAATTTAATTAGCGCGTATACCGTTATATAAGTGAAAAGTGGTAATGTCATATTTGTTTATACATATATACATACATAAACAAGAGTATATCATTGTGTGTATACAAATATGGAGTAGTAGGATATACATTTTTACTCATCCCTGAAAATTATTGCTATAGGATTTCAGTGTGTGGATAATCTGATGCGCAAATATGCAATTAAAGAACAGAATTCGTCGTCCAACATAAAATGAGAACTTCGGAAAAAATTAATGGTATGGAATTATTCAATATATATATATATATATATATATATATATATAAATGTGTACTTCGGAAAAGAGGAAAAACTTAGCTTTGATGCGAGTGTATGCAATATGTTGGTAATCTAATTATGGTGCAAATCGGAAGTTTGTTGTTATTCCTGCATTTTTTCCTCTCTATGCTTTTATGTATGCAGGTATCACATTTTTACCAAAAACGTTACTCTATTTGAAGTAGAAAAATCACCTGCGCTTACGGCTTGATTCAAAAGATTTTTGTTTTAATTATTTTGGGTTATGGATAGTCTATAACATCACTTCATAAGTTTCCAGTCTAACTAACAGAAAAACCATTTTGTTTTTTGTTTTTAGAAATTCTACTTTATTCATCAACATATTCTACTTCAAGAGTGATACATTCATTCCAATGCTCCTCTTACTTTTCAATGCTTTTTTTGTAGAACAATCTGTCTTTGCTCTCAAAATAGGCCTCCGTTTCGGTGGTAATCACTTCTTCAAATTTCTTCCCTGGGGCATCTTTTTGATGTCTGTAAAAACCCAGTAGTCGCTGGGGGCTAGATCTGGAGAGTACGGGGTGGGTATGGAAACAATTCGAAGCGTAATTTATTCAATTTCACTAGAGATGAAACGGATCGTTGTTTGTTCTGGATACCGAATACCGAATATCCGGCGAGATTCGAGTCCGGATATCCGGCGGCCGAATATTGGGCTCATCGATGCGTTAAATGTTGTTGTGACCAGAGTTGTCAAAATTAAATTAGCTTGAAATCTTGAATTTAGCCCAACAAAATTTTGAAAATTTTTAAGCAATTGTAAAAATATCTATCTTAGAACCTCTTTGTATAATAATTTTATTTTTGTTGTATGGTTTAACAGTTTTTATTTTTAACACAAATTGACAAAATATAAAATAAGTAAAAAACGAGTTTTCAAACAAAACTGAGGCCAAGCCGCATGAAAAAGTAGAAAATAAACACACAGAGGTGGACTCAGATTTTTTGATTGGGACATTTCTCTTGAATATTCTTTCTCTTCATGAATCAAATCACTTATTACCTCTGATTGATCATACTGAAATATATCGGTGATTGTCAGCGAATAAAATCTGAGTCCACCTCTGTGTGTGAAGAAAACTTTATTTTCTACTTTTTCATGCGGCTTGGCCTCAGTTTTGTTTGAAAACTCGTTTTTTACTTATTTAATTTTCTGCCTTTTTCACGTTAACTAAATTGTTATTTCGTGCTGCTTTCCATGTTTTCCACAGACTTTTCCTATTACTATGAATTTTTTTTAAAAATTTACATGAATTTTCCTCGATTTTCATGCAAGTTTTCATGATTGTTGAAGAGAAAGTATTGATGCCAGTAGGACGGAAAAAAATGATTCCGCATAGCTTACAAAACTTTTTTGTCGGAAAATTTTCCGGAAAAGTTGGAAAATTCCGGAAATTTTCGGAAAATTTTCCAGAAAAATTGGAAAATTCTGCATTTTTGCGGAAACAGATTTATCACTAATCATATCGATGAAAATTTTTCCGATGATTTTCCCGCATTTCCGGGTTCTCCACGGAGTTTTCCACAAAAGCAACTTTATGCAACTCAGTTCGCTCTACAACTTTGTCTTAGGTTGCAAAACGCTCAAAGGCTTCCTTGGTCTGAAAAACTCCGGAAAAGCGTTTTACATGAATTTTCCTCGATTTTCTCTGCAAGTTTTCACAATTGTCGGAGAGAAAGTAATGATGCCAGTTGATAGGGAACTTGATCCTGCATAAATTAGAAAACTTTTTTACCGGAAAATTTTTGCGGAAAAGTCGGAAAATTTCGGAAAACTCTGCATTTTTCCTGAAACGGATTTATCACTAATCAAATTTGTACCAAATTTTCCCGATTTTCGTGTTATCCATGGAAATTTCCGGTTTAAGTTTTGATAGATTCAATTGTCACGCGACATGCACCTGTGTGCCAAATTTCAGCTCGCTGTGATGACGAAAAGTGGGTCTACGAGAGTGTCGAGGTTAGTAAAACAGAAATATCTAGACGAATTTGTGTACGAGTTAAAGGGAATGTCCTCAAAAAATAGAAAAACCTTAGCAAAATATAATAATCATTCTTCATTCAATACTGGTCGTGATGAATTAACCTCTCTTCATATGATCACGACACACTTACTAATTTAATGACTCAACAGTGATACTTAATGGAGCAGTGTGTAAAAGCTGTTGAAACCATTAGAGGAAATAACAAAAATTACTTGTTCAGGCCTATCCTGTATATCATTAAAAAAGTATACTTGGACAAGGATGAGACTATTCAAAGAATACCTAACTTACCTCATATGACAGTCTCTTTGAAAGTCGTTTCACCTTTTTAGGACAAGATCCTTATTGCAACCTTATTGCAACATTCATAGACCCAACAGATTTAAGACAAACTATTTGGGAGCACTTGAAGCTGAAAGAGCTCGACAAATTATTTTATTATACATAGTATATAAAAATGTCTTGTGACAAGTTCTCTAATAAGTGACAGTTCATCGTTATCTCCATCTCCAACGCCTGCTAAAAGAAACAAAGAAGATGAAACTGAATCAAATGTTACTCGCGCAGCTCACAATGACTTTTAACTTTGTTTCAATGAAATGGCTAATCAATATAATAGTCAGTGCCATGGTCAAGAGAAAAACGCTATTTCATGTGAGATGGACTATTACTTGAAGATAGTTCGAATGGTACGATCGCAGTCGGGACCCTTACATTTGGTGGTCAGCTATTCGAAACTGTACCCATATTTGACAAAATTTACCAAATCGTATTTTTCAGTTGCTTGCAGCAGCGTCTATAGCGATAGATTTTCTCCGAAGCTGGCCTAATTTATGAAAATAAGCGGAATTGCTTGTTGCAGGCAAATGCAGAGAGTTTAGGGAGACCGCACACTCCCGAGTAAATTGACAGTTCAGTCAGCGACTGATCTGTTGACTTGTCACTAACTGATTGATTTTTAATCGTTGCCGATTTACTAGCATTACATGTGCGCATATTGCATTGTCCTCTGTAAGATTATTAATCGTGTATCTATTATTTTATCTGTAATTGTAGGTTCTATAGGAGAATTAAATCAAACTTCATTACGTAAAATTATAGCTTTTTCATCTATTAGCCATTTAGGATGAATAAATTGTGCATTAATTACTAACGAAAGTTTATGATTAATATACTTTTTAATTTATTCTATTTTATTATTTAATATAATTTTATTTTTCAAAATATTTAATTTATCATAAATAAATAAAATTTTACAGTATTGTTAAACACTAGCTAACCGATTTAAAAATTGCATTAAGAAATATAAACCCTGTAGTAATTTACTGCTGGGTGAGGAGAAGGATTTCAAGAAAAAGGATGTGGAAGAATCCATCCGTCCTTTCCGAGCATAAATATGAATGTTTTTAAAATATAATAAAATAAACCGAACTTTACTTAAAAGTTGAAAATTACATCAAAGCTGTAAGATTCCTAAATTGCTGGAGGCTACGAGGAAATTCACAAATAATACGAATTTATTCCACTTTCAATTTTCAGGATGTTTATGAATTATCGTAGTTTTTCGGCCGCCTTAATAATTTAGGCCGGATACCAGATAGTTACCGGATATCAGCACTTTTTTTCTTTTGACGACTTTCACCGGCTGCTGTCTACTCAGCTCACGATATTTTTGATTCTCGCTTGAAGCGCTTCAAATAGCACTCTGAATCGTCGACGCGTTGTTGTTTTATGTTCGGTGTAAGCAAACGCGGTACCCACTTCGAAAACAACCTACGCATGCTCAAATTTTCGTGTAAAATTGTAACCACACTACCCTCTGATATTTTTAAGGTGTCAGCTATATCACGCAACTTCACTTTATTCTCTTTCAAAACTATTTTGTGGATTTTTTTTCATGTTTTCCGGAATAACTGTTTGGCTTCAACAGTATTTTTCCCCATTAAAATATAATGCTTAATCAACACACGAAAATTTGTTTATCCATTGTTTTGAAAATTACAAAACTGGCGTCCCTAAAACTACAGTAACTTGTAAACTTATGTCGATTTCGATGGGACCATTTCAGTGCTGCACTTTTTCTGGCAGCGGAGAACTGGAGCACTGAAGTTCATCGAACATATTTCTGTCATATTCCTTGTATTTGTGGGCACACGTATTATATACACGGAACTGTCAAACGTAATAAATGTTGTTTATTGATATATAGAAATTTCTTCTTAACTTTATGCCAATTACCCAAATAAATTTTTTTAATTCATTTAACTCCAAAATTTCACAAATAATCGCGACAGTAGACTTTGACAGAGCAGATGACAGTTCAAGTTGAATATTTATTTGTAACACCGACAAAATAGCCAGTGCAAAGTAAGGGAAGTCAGTGCAAACCTCGTGTTGCACATCGAAATCGACATTATTTGTCAGAATGTCATAACATTTTGACACGTAGGTACATATCGTTTGAAGGTTGGCTCTATCCAGAAATCATAAGAATCTGACAACAGTGTTGCCATATATGTGTCAGATCGGAGACTTATTGAGTGATGTTGTAAATTTCATTTAAGGAATGAGTAAAGACGTTTGCTTCTACTGTTAACAATTAAAGAATTGTGTATTTGCAAAAGTTGGAAAATTTTAATTTGGACAATAATGAAAAATTCTCATTGGGGACAAGGCCTCTATCAATCCTTGGTTTTACCTTCGATTTCGTTTTTTTTTATTAGGGATGCCAGTTCCTTATCATCTTAAGGGGATATATGTACGATATGTTAGAATTACAAAGCTGAAAGGGGGAGGGGGAGTACACACGTAAAGCAGTGCTTGTGCTATTCATATAAGGAAGTAATTAAAGAAGTATTTGACGCATGGTAAAGAATAATATTTTGGCGGTAAACATAAAAATAACAGATTTGAAAAATAAAATAATAATAATAATAAAAACCTATTAAACCTAAAAAATCCTTGATAAAATGACATACGTCTTGATTTATACACCTGCAGTTCACCTTGAAACTGTCTGCTTGCTTCTACTGCGTTTTCCATCCTTTGCACGTGCTGCTCATGTAAATTCTCACAGCATACACAAAATCTCCCTTTTTCGTGCCCAAAAAAAAACTTATGATGATTGTGATTCAAAGCAATATTTGCGATAAGCAATTGCTGGGATTACCCAAATGCTTTCTGAACATGCGAAACAGGTTTATTTTTATTTCCTTTGTACTATTGAGCAGAATGCAATGTTATATTTAGGTAAAATATTCATTTGACTGTGACCGTTACAGGCCAGCTTTAGTTCGCTACCGCTAGTTGCCGCAAATACATACGGTCTAATACATATTTCGAAACTTTGAACAATTTAAACACAATGGAGTCAAAATTTGATCTAGCACATTTTGGAAAATCTAGTACAGAATCGAATTCCTTCAGTCCTGAGAAGAAGTTTGAGTGCCCACACTCCTATAATCGGAGGCTTAAATAGCCATCACTATACCCACTTTTCTTTTAGTATTTCCCTCTTTTTTATTCTAACTGAGGTACTAGATTTTTCGCACCTTAGATCGGCTCTAACTCGGTCATTTGGGTCACATACACCCCAGGTACTACTTTTCGCTTATATTTTTGCAGTTCTTTCTTTCATGAACATTAGTGCTCTGTTGTGAACATTTTTATCATAGGAAGTCATTTTCCATGACGCACCAATTTAGCGAAATCACGAGAAGTAGTCGCTCAAGCTACATCCAATCGCCTGCTAGATAGAAATAAACATTGTTGATAAAATATGTTCAAAGTTTCATAATGCATCGTTTAAGGCATTTTTCATGTCTAGAGCTGTCGGGTCTAAAGTTGTATGAATAGTGGGCATTCCTCTTTCGTGGGAAAATACATGTTACGTGGTGTTCTTGCGAGAAAATTATTAGATTTTATATAAAAATAAGGTAGAGAAAACTTTAACGCTTCTTATCTCAGGACAATGATGTTGGAGGAAGTTGTGGCATAGTTCGTTGCTAAGTAGAAAGAGTTTTCTATAACACTCTGCATTCCTACTTTGTACGTACTCGAACATACTTTCCGTCTAATTATTAACGGACTACAGGGTTTCAATAAGTGAGCCAACATCTGAAGAATCTTCAAATGCCTGTAACTCCTTGGACGAGATGGAATTTTTCAACTTTCTGCTCGTCTCTTTAACATCTATTAGAAAGTGTTTGAAGTTCGTCATAGTAGGAATAAGACAGAAGGTTTATTCATTCTTCCGATTAACGAAATTCTACATACGTAATTGCGTATTAGTTCTCACTAATCTGGCCGTACGCAGCGGATTATGCTTCGCATAACTTTTTTGAGATAGCCACGGTAGCCATCTAAGTCCACTACTTCATATTGTTTACATCGACGATTTATCTCTCATCATGACTTGTTCGAGAATTATTTGCTATGCCGAAAATGATAATACGCATTGTCTCTAATGAAGGAGATTGGGTTGATTTGAATTCTGACCTTTTAAACCAAACTCCCCCACAATAAATGTATGTAAGTGTACTACCATGTTCTTCTCACCAAAAAAGCAAAACTTTGTACTTTATTTATAGTTTCAATAGACTATCATGAACTCAAGTCGACTACTAATAGCCTAACTCTTGGTGATCATAATGATGCCATCGCGGCTAAGATTAATTCGATTTTGGGCAGCGCAGGTTTTTCTGGCTCCCCTTTTATGATCTACCATGGTCCAATCCCTTCGTCATGCCTCTTCATATAAAGACACTCTCAAGCTAACCAGTAACCGAAAATAACTGGTATTTTGAAAATTTTAAAGCTGGGATAAATCATGATCGTGGAATTTAGTGGAATATATCAAAAGATGTTTCGTGAAACCCGTTTCGATTCCTGTAAAGCTTTTGAAAACTCAAATTTTTATTAAAAAAAGCTAAAAAAACCAAACCGGAAAGGCTTTTTATTTTATCTGGCAAAAATATAAAGCCAGCTTGACTGGAAGTAACATGTTTTGAAGCCGGAAGTATAAAAAGCCAAGCTGGATTCTTTCTTTTCAGGGACCGAATCAGTTATGAATTTTTACGAAAAAAGCTTAATTTACTTGTTATTCCTGGCCGGTAATAGTTTTGAAACTAGAAAAGCAAGCGCAACGGCTTAATACTTTTTTCGGTAAAAATATAAAAAGCGAGTCCAGCCTTTTATTTTTTCTAGTCAAGCTGGCTTTTTATTTTTGCCAGATAAAATTTGGCTTTTTTATTTTTGCCAGATAAAATTTGGCTTTTTATTTTTGCCAGATAAAATTTGGCTTTTTATTTTTGCCAGATAAAATAAAAAGCATTTCTAGCTTGGGTTTTTTTAGCATCAAATTTATATCGGTCAGAAATAACAGGTAAAGTTGGCTGTTTTCGTTAAAAGTCATAACTGATTCAGTCCCTGAAATAAATAAAATAGAAAAATCTCCTGAATTGCAGGTGATTTTTTGCATTGGGAACTTGTAAGGGATCCGAAGTTGATAATTTTTTGATGGGTCGTGGGGGTTGTTGTTACGATAACTCTAATATTAAATATGAGGGGTACAAGATCTGATTAGTGTTAATTGGTTGAAGTCCATGGTCCGCGCGAAGCCATGCCCAATTTTTCTGTATCCAAATTATTTTTAAGCAAAGATTATATTCAGTTCTTTTGACGTGTTGTTTCAAAGATGGAAATTATCGATAACTATATATCTCGTTCGTAACAAGTGACGTTATAGTATAACCCTCGGCAGGAGGACATCTTTCCCTCACTATTCAAAAATTTCCTTCGAGATTTTCGCAATTAAGATAGTACTCCATTTCGAACGTTTTCTTGCTCAGAAATGTAGAATGGAACAATTTAAATTGATTTATCATGCAGCCACTAAACTTTGAGCTTTATTATATTATTATTAATTTTTATATTTTATCGTTACTAATATTTTAAACACCTCAGGCCATACTTCTATCCCCACTGACCATCAGCAATAGAATAAAATAGTATTAATATAACTATCAAAAGAGAGATTGGTAGAAGGTCGCAGAGTTCTATATGAAATGAATTTTCTATAATAATTTTAGTAACAACTCCTTTTTTTCCCTTCTTTTGGTTTCCTCACAATGAAGTTGTTATCTTCGGCTCATTATCGACTGCAAAGAATATACTTTTTGGTTTTCTACAATTTTCGGTGCGCGTAGTAATGCAACATTTAAGTTGCTTTCATACCAAGTTGAGCAGTATTACAAAGTCACCTGATTTATTTTTAATCATACGCAGGGTGTCTCGTGGCACCCGTAGGCTAGAGAAAGGTAATGCTTAGACAAACAAAAATTTCTATGGAAGGGAGTTGGGGCCAGGGGGGGGGGGAAGGTTTCAGAGATAACGGGATTTAAAAATATTTCGGTATGTTTTTATAGATCACCCTGTAACTGTACGTTACATCCTAAAATGATGACTTAAAATTTGTTTCATTGACAATCGTTGGACACTTCCAATGATCTATAAACTTTTCTCCTCCTCCCATCAGTTTTCAAGCTTTGGTTCAATAAAGTTTAAATACTTAGAATATATAGCAAACAGCAATGGTTGAATCGTGTAAAATTCGTGTACATGAGCGTAATTTGTCAAGAGCAGGACATTATACATAGGAGTAAGTGAGATGAAGGAAGGAACATTTGTCAAAGCTGAGTGAACAGATTTACTTAATTTAAAATTCTTTTGCGAAATTTAACAAAAGTACGGAAGCAATTCTTTTTAAAACTATTGAGCTTTGAAGTTTATTTTGTGCAGAATTGTATAGTGCCACTGGCGCGTGCTAAAACCTTCATATAAATTAAAAAAATAGAAATGATGTGTGCGGTCAGTACTTGCAAATATAATTGAGATTATAAACTAGGAAAATCACGTTTCAGGCAAGTGCACTATCTCAATTATGTTTTTTGTTAATAGAAGCAAGATTTATATAAACTAAATATGTGATTTTTTTCAAAATAAAGTCGATAGAGAATATTTTTTACCACAGATGCTCCACTCAAAACTTTTGTTTACTTTTTGCAAATTGACAAGTTACTTAGAATAGGGATGGCGTGTAAATACAGGCAAAGCATGGACTACTAGTCTGGCTGTTTGCTATATATTCTAAGTTTAAATAGCTGAATTTTAACTCGTCTGCACTCACATTTGGATTTATGATGATGATTTAAACTTTGGTAGATAGATAATCGCTAGATTCCCTCAACCTTTCCGTTTTGAAGTTACGGCTCAACAAAATTAAAATTTCGGAATTTTTACTCGTTTTTTTTATTTAACTACTATTTTTATCAAAAAACACGTCATCAATATCAATTTTTCATATTAAATTCAAAAAGCCCAAAAACTTAGCTTTAAAATGACCTATCACACTCTGTATCCAAAATGTAACTCTTTCGGCGTTTTTTGCACTTTTTCTTAAGCATCTCCAGCGAAAATGGCTGAAAAAGTCATTCCCAAAAGATAATTGCCTATTTTCTGGCACTTATTGAACTTTTTCGGCCATTTGAGCTGGATTTTCTTAAGAAAAAGTGCAAACACGCAGAAAGGGGTACATTTTCGGTACAGAGTGTGATAGGTCATTTTAAAGCTAAGGTTTTAGGCTTTGTAAATTCAATATGAAAAAGTGATATTGATGACGTGTTTTTTGATAAAAATAGTAGTTAAATAAAAAAACACGAGTAAAAATTGTTCCGAAATTTTAACTTTGTTGAGCTATAACGTCAAAACAGAAAGGTTGAGGGAAAAATTCATAGACCATTCGAAAGGTCTAGCGATTATCTATCTACCAAATTTAAATCATCACCCTAGGGTATTCCCCCCACCCATACAATTTTTTGTTTATCTAAGCATGACCTATCCGTAGCCTTTGGGTGCCAGACCACATACGGGACACCCTGTATATGCAACTCTTTTTGAGATAAGCCTGATTTTATGATGCATAAATTCATTAATTTTCATCATTTTGCTAAGTTTGCGCGGATTGCATAAAATTAGGCGCGATTTTTGTCGTCAGTAGCAAAAGTAATGAAATTATGCAAAATAAAAACAGATTTATCTAAAAGCCGGTTGCATGTAGATAGGCAAGGAAATGTAACACTTATTAGGTATTTTGGCGGGAAAATTATTAAAATTTAAAAATATTAAGAATTTTTTTACATTTTTTTTAATTTGATGTTTTATAACCAGCGTCATGAATGGGGTGTGGAGTAATGATTCGACATTCGTTGGAAAGCTTAGAAGTTATATAAAAAGGAAATCAAAAGGGGTTTCGTGAAAAAGTGAAAAGCTAGCAAATAGCTGTATTACCCTAAGGGAAGCACCTAGTAGGGTGTGGGGAGATTGTGAACCGATTTTTTTTTTCAGCTCACTTCAAGGAATCGCATGAAGGCTCCTTGATCTGAAACAACCTGAAAATAATTTATATTTTGCTAATAAAACAAACTTTGGAAATTAATGCAGCATTAAAAATCACAAGCCAAATACTTTTCTTCTTCTCCCATGTACTTAATATCTGTAGATGTCTTTCAATAAACTAACTTAAATAATTTTTTTTCCCTTTCAGATACGAAAATGTTCAAAGAAGTCAAGTTTACAACGTCATCGTTATGAAAAAGATAAGAAACAAAACGAAACCATTCTAAACCAAATTTTTGTACAAGTTTTGTAATATCTTGAATATGACTTTGGAAAATGGAAAACGATAATATAAAGTGTGATAAAAAGAAGTGTTAAAATTCACGCATACCTGTACATATATCCTAATATTCAGTTGGAAATTTTTGTAAATATGAAAAGTGAAAATGTGAAAGCAAGGGGATATTACATTTTTTCTGTTTTGTTTGTTTAATTTAAAAGCAAACAGCACCAAATATAAATGAAGAAAAGAAACGCTATAAGAACAGAAGAAATGGGTTAAATACCGAATTCAGCTGACATTTTAAAATTGTACTTCAAATGGAACAGTGAACTTTTTCATTTCGACGTTACAAAAAAAAAAAAAAATTCAATTTTTAACAGTACTTTGTGATATATTTGAATACCAAAAAAAAATAGAAATAAAAACAGGAATTTCTCAGAATTGCGCTTAGGAGAAACTAAATAATATTGTTTAGAATTAATTAATTAATTAATTTATTAAAAAAAAAAAGTGTAAAATATAACCAAAAGAAATGATTGAATGCAATTGCAGCCAGAGGAGGTGAAAATTGTCTAGTCGAAGTTTTTTTTTTGTTTTTCGTTTATTATTTATAGCATAACCGGGAGCCAAAGAGATTATAGATCAAATTGAAAATAAATAAGTAAATAAATTTTTAAAATACATAATATATACATATATATATGTATATGTATATAAATATATATAATTATATAATATATAAAGTGAAAATAAATTACTACTTAAGTCAGACGCAAATGTTTAAAATAATTGGTGTGTTTGATCAGCAAAGTAACTGTAATATTGTGTACTGTAGAGAAAATGGAATCAATTGGTGAAATAATTGAACAGCAGTCACTTAGTGAGCCCCTTATTGTTGAAACATCCGTTGATTCATCAAATACTAGCAGTCATGGAACGGTAGTAATGGTTGGTACTGTCATTGATGGCTTAACCGGTACACAACAGCAACAGTTACAGCAAAACAATAGCCACAATAATCATAATAACCATCAGCATCAGCAACACCATCATCACAATAATAACAATCATCAACAGCAGCTTAGTAATCATCAGAATCATCACCATCAGCATCAGATACACCATCATCATCATCATACTCAACAACATCATCATCATGGATCCCATCATCCATCAAATGATGATTGCGATAGAACAGAATCTGCAATATCAGCGGTGACATTGGGCCCCTTGTCTGTTGCGACATCAGCATCAGGACATTCTCGTATTATAACTCATGGACATGGTTTAGAACTAATTAAGGAGGAGCATAAAGTTGGTGTTGATGTTGTTGTCGCTGCAGAAGAACTATCACCTGATGAAGTGGAGGTGACATTAGAGCATCAGGCTCGACACGAGGCACTGTCGGTAATAGTGCAACCACAAGAGGATTCTAGAGATTCTCAATTATTGAGTCCAGGTAAATTAACGCCATCATCTGAAATGATCGACACCTCCGACTTTCGGACATTGCATGAACCAACGTATCAAACGCTTACTTCAGTTAATGGAAGAATGTCACCGCCAGGCTTTAGTCCGAATTCATCTTATGCCACACTTACGCCACTACAACCACTACCTCCGATTTCAACGATGTCGGATAAATTTGCATATGGCCATGCAAGTAATGTGAGCGGTTCTTTTACTGTGATGCAAAATAATAGTATGGGCATTAGTTTGGGCCTGAGTGGTGTTAATTCTCCCTATAATTATGACAAGCTGCCATCAATGGGTATGTCACCACCGCACAATTATTCCTCACCCACAAACACTTTAAGTGGAATAGGAATATCACAACAGCCGAGCCCTCTTTCTCCGCAAAGTTCGTACAGTCAAAACGAATTACAATCACCACAGAAGAGTATTTCACCTTCCGGTTATGAGTCACCATATGGTCACAGGGATATGATGAGTCGACAAAATCTTCAGCAGCATAGTCCAACTCTTAGTCCTCATTCAGGTTCCTTACATTCGCCGGGAGGTAGCACAATTGTGACAAGTTTTGCTAATACCAATTTAGCAACAATAAATGGTCTCACAACGATAGCGCCTCACACAACTATTGTCTCACCGGTACCACACTCAACACCTCCAGGTTTAGTACAAATTTCACATGTTCATAGAGAAGCTGTGGTTGTCCAATCACCATCGCCGCCTATTCTAACAATTCAGCATACGCCAGTCCAACACCAAGTGATATCATCAAAATCAGCCCTCAATCTGGGTAGTGGCGCCCAAAATGGAGCTGGTGGAAATAACAACAACAACCATAATGGGGCATCATCAATACAAGTTGCCGTTAACAATAATAACAGTTCTTGTAACAGTAATAATAATACACCAGTGACAGTTTCATCAATAAGTAACGATGTCGAAGAAATTAATACGAAGGAGCTGGCGCAGAGGATATCTGCCGAACTTAAACGTTATAGTATACCTCAGGCGATATTCGCTCAGCGTGTATTGTGTAGATCGCAAGGAACGCTTTCGGACCTTCTTAGAAATCCAAAGCCATGGTCGAAATTGAAATCAGGACGAGAAACATTTAGGCGGATGTACAAATGGCTACAAGAGCCCGAATTTCAGCGGATGTCTGCACTTAGGATGGCTGGTAAGTGAATTGTCTTTATCGATCGTAATGCCGTAGACTTAAGCCAGTTATGAATTTATTTTGACTAGCTTTTAATTGAATTGCTTGAAACTTACTTAGGATGTTCTTTATCATACTTCAGTTATGTCATTGCTCATATAGGCGAAATTTTGCCTGCTGAAATTCTGCCGGGGATATATGTAAGATCATATTGAAATCACAACCACAAAATGAATGAGGAATATCATCCGCCTGTATTTCGACATTTGGGCATTAAGCCTAACATCTGGAGCTTTTAAACTCTCAAAGGATATAGGATGGCTACTATAAATTCTTCTATCAAAATACTTCTATTCTAAGTGCTTCATGGCATAACTGTTAAGAGAGTTTTTTGGTGTTCCAATCGGTAGCCTGCTTCGGAATTTTCTTCTTTCGAGTCACATCTCGTAACCAATTTAAATCAACAAACTTCGTTTTATTTTATCGTCAACTCTGCCGGAATGCTGCAAGGTCTACAATTTTTGTAATTGAAACCAGTCTTGCCATTTTAGAATAGCACGAAAAACCCATTTACAAAAGATTTCAGATGTTGTGCTATGAATTGGGCTGCACTTCACATCTTTGCCCACTGATTTCACATTGAAGTGAAACACCTGAAATTTTACTATAGTCCCAAATTCGAGATATCCGTGGGAAGCTGTTCCTCTTGGATTGGTTCTCCGCGATTTCTCATCTTCTCTACTGCCGAATCAAGTAATGATTCTACGGAGGTTGGTTAAGTTAGGTTATCGAGTTCTCTTATGAGCAACCACACTTAAATTGTCAAATGGAAAATAAAATTCAGTCAAAAGTGATAATGAACGTTGCTAGTAGGTTCTCTAGCTTTTTCTCTGCTATTTCTCCAAATTTATTAAAAAAATTATCACACAGGGTGTCCCGTAAGTGGTTGGAAACCTGAAGGCTGTGTATAGGTCATACTTAGACGAGCCAAAAATTGTATGCGGGGTGGGGGTAAATCCTAATTGTTTTCGAGATAACGGGACTTAAATATATTTGGTTATGTGTTTTTATATCACCCTGAAACTTCTTCACGTTACGGTTTTATAAAAAAAACACGCCCTCAAGACCAATTTTTCATATTGGATTTAAAAAGCCCCAAAGCGTAGCTTTTCAGATGACCTATTTCAATCTGTACTACCCAAAAATAGACCATTTCTGCAGTTTTTGCACTTTTTCTTAAGCAAAGCCAGTGAAAAAGTTTAATTAGTGCCAGAAAGTAGGCAATTATCTTTCGAGGACGAGTTTTTTAAATCATTTTCACTGGATATGTTCAAGAAAAAGTGGAAAAAAACGCAGAAAGGTTCACTTTTTGGGTACTGAAGAGTGTAATAGAAAATTTTAAAGCTAAGCTTTTGGGCTTCTTAAATCCAATATGAAAAATTGGTATTGATATCGCGTTTTTGATGAAAATAGTAGTTAATTAAAAAAGAACGACTTACAATTCCGAAATTTTAAATTTGTTGACCCATAACTTAAAAATGGAGGCGGTTTGGGAGGGGATAAATTTATAGATGGTTGGAAAGGTCCAACGATTATCTATCCACAGAGTTTAAATCATCATCATAGGGTATAACGTGGAGAAATTAGAGGGTGATTTATGAAAACATATCTAAATATCTTTAAGTCCCGTCATCTCGGAAACCATTAGGATGTCCAAGTCCCCCGCCATAACATTTTTTGCGCGTCTAAGTATGACCCATCCATAGCGTTCAGGTTTCACACCACTTACGGGACACTCTGTATAGTGTGTTTTGAGGAATTCAAACAACAAATTTGGAATGCTCACCACTTCTTCCTCGGGAATATAGGTTCTAGAGAAATTGTTAAATGAGGCCCATTGTTGGCGAAAGAAGCAGTTCCCTGTAATAACAGAACTGACCTTGCGCTTGTCAATTTGTCTCCTTCTTAAAACGCAGCAGCGAGACTTTAGGTTTTAGGTGCTCTTCGCTGATTCTAGAAATTTCCAACGGACGTGACAGAAGGTCATTATTTGTGGATAATGTTGACAGATAAAAATGACAGGAAGGAATAAAGCGTTGTCGAGAACTCGTTTATTTTGAAGAACTCTGCGGTTTAGATGATACCTTAACAGTCCAATTTTTGTTATACCCTAGATGATGAAATCATGGGGTACCTATACTAAGTTTGTCATTTCATTTGTAATGCATAGTATTAATGATGGTAGTGCAAAATGGATTGGACACCAATATTAAAAGTTATTTTGATTTTTGCATGTTGGCATAAAAATAGTAAATCTAGTTTCAAAAATGGGTTAAATCTGGCAATCCCTTCTTGTTGGGCCCCCTTCTAAGAAACGTGATTTTTTCGGCGTTTTTTCCTCGTTTTATTCTCATTCATTATTATTATCATAAGTAGGCATTGTTTTTAAATGAGAGCATTTTTTTTCACATGACGACTACTGTAATTTGAAAAAATAAATAAAAACTTCATAGTGTTAAATTTTGTACGATGGTACGGAACCACCCTTCGTGCACGAGTCCGACACGCACTTGGCCGGTTATTACTGTCCGACGAACCGTTCTAGAAATATATGCGAAAAACCACTTCAAAAATCAAACTTGCAGAGATGGGTACTATGGGAAATTTCATACTGGCATTTATCTAGGAGGGTATCATAGGAATTGGTCTTAGACCAATTCTAGCTTTTTGAGGCCATTCCCTTTAACTCGTACACGAATTTGTCTGTTTATATATTTCTTTTTTACTATTTTAGACACTCTCGTAGACCCACTTTTCGTCATCACAGCGAGCTGACAATTGAATCTATCAAAATTTGAACCGGAAATTTTCATGGAAAACCCGGAAAATCGGGAAAAATCATTTGAAAATTTGGTACAAATTTGATTAGTGATAAATCCGTTTCTGGAAAAATGCAGAGTTTTCCGATTTTTCCGAAAATTTTTTCAGGAATTTCCCGACTCTTCCGGAAAATTTTCCGGTAAAAAAGTTTTCTAAATTATGCAGGATTAAGTTCCCTATCAACTGGCATCATTACTTTCTCTCCGACAATGGTGAAAACTTGCCGAAAAAATCGAGGAAAATTCATGTAAAACGCTTTTCCGGAGTTTTTCAGACCAAGGAAGCGTTTGAGCGTTTTGCAACCTAAGACAAAGTTGTAGAGCGAAATGAGTTGCATAAAGTTGCTTTTGTGGAAAACTCCGTGGAAAAACCCGGAAAAGCTGGAAAATCTTCGGATAAATTTTCATCGATATGATTAGTGATAAATCCGTTTCCGGAAAAATGCAGAATTTTCCAATTTTTCTGGAAAATTTTCCGAAAATTTTCGGAATTTTCCGACTTTTCCGGAAAATTTTCCGACAAAAAAGTTTTATAAGCTATGCGGAATCATTTTTTTCCGTCCTACTGGCATCAATACTTTCTCTTCAACAATCATAAAAACTTGCATGAAAAATCGAGGAAGATTCATATAAAGTTTTAAAAAAATTTCATAGTAATAGGAATAGTCTGTGGAAAACATCGAAAGCAGCACGTAATAACAATTTAGTTAACGTGAAAAAGGCAGAAAATAAAATAAGTAAAAAACGAGTTTTCAAACAAAACTGAGGCCAACCCGCATGAAAAAGTAGAAAGTAAACTTTTCTTCACACTCAGATTTTTTGATTCGGACATTTCTCTTGAATATTCTTTCTCTTCATGAATCAAATCACTTATTACCTCTGATTGATCATACTGAAATATATCGAATAAAATCTGAGTCCACCTCTGTGTGTGAAGAAAAGTTTATTTTCTACTTTTTCATGCGGCTTGGCCCCAGTTTTGTTTGAAAACTCGTTTTTTACTTATTTTATTTACTTGTTTTTTTTTCTGTTTTCATACTTGGCCCCTGTCAACTGAGTTCACTAAGCTAAATAAATGCAGAGCAAAATTCTCTATATATTACTCCACAATGAATTTTCATAGTCTCTTATCATGCGGTCGTCTGCTGTTTCGATTCTCTTGAGGATCGCTTAAATTAATAATGTGCCAACAACGGACTATAGGAAAATGCCTTTCCACTGGTCGCAGTTTGTATATGATTTCCTTTCTAAGGAATTTTAAATGTAGTGATCGTTCAAAGATTGGATGTAGGACATTTGTTGATACCCGAACGGTATGTTTTCTATTTTTGTACTTTTACCATACCATTGGCTAGCAAACCGATTGCTGTTGTTATTATTTTTTAGAATAGTATATAGGACCTATTTAAAATGTTTCAGAAATATTTCCTTTGTCAATAACTTTTCATTATTGTTTTTTGCGGCATAATTTTTAGCTGAATTCTTTCCTTACCCACACTAATTTCATTATTTTGTCTATGTTCGGCCTCTAATCCTCTGATTCTAAGGCTTTTAAATAGAAAGTTACTGACGAGCACTATATATGATGCTATCTCTTTTGCTATCTATTGATGGATTGAAGACTGAGGTTGAGGACCCTTACAGGGGCTCTAGAACGTAGGCCATAACATGCCCACTGTTCACCCTCAAGACTTATGAACAATTGCTCATGGGTTCCAACCGGACGCTCTTACGAATTTAAGTATTGGCTCCCAGCCCTCCTTGCTGACTTCATGTAGTTCTTCGTCCAGGAGGTATGACCCAAGGAGTCTGTAACGATTTTCCGGGGGAGCCGGACAGTAACAAAAAAAGTGAGTCACAGTTTCGGGTTCCTCTCCGCATCTCCTACATGTAGGATCATCAACAAGTCCTATCCTGTGTAGGTGACCCCTGAGACGAGAATGGCCTGTGAGAATTGACACCAGGGTTTACAGGGTTGGCTTGTTTAGCCCCAGTAGCTTTATCATTTCTTTTGGGTTAGGTCTGCCTAGGGCTGCCATATGTAAAATCATTAAACTAGGACAACAAGTTCGAAAGCCCCGGACATTTTAGCTTGAAACCCGGCCATTGTTGCCAAATAATTTTCTGTTTTACTTACTAATGAAATAGGTTGAAATTGTTATCTAGAGTGTCTTTTTTTTATTTATTATAAAATTAGTCAGATTACAAAAAACCGTAAAATAAAACGATGTGAATGAACTAAATTAAATCTCTCTTTCATTTAGGAACATAAATAAATCTTCTACAAATTAGAAATACAGTTTTACATTTACATTTAGTGTGCCATATAGCTTTCAAAATAGCTTCATTTCTCGGGATAGGTTAAGCTACATGGCGAAAGACTTTCACTTCAAGAGATCACTTTCTCGATCTTTGGACACCCAGAGACCCATGCATCATACACTTTGGAGATGCAAAAAAATCTCTAAAAATACCAAATTACTAGATTTTTTTTTGTTCTCCATCTCCAGTCTCCCGTCGTGTGTTTCAAATCAATCGGTTTCGGGTTTCCATGCTCGGTCTATAGTCTTCGAAGTTTGCTCATTTTTTGTCTCTAGATTTCCGGAGACTATTGTGTGTTCTGCTGTTAAGTTAACTGTGGAGTGAGTTTGGCAAGGTTTTTTGTTAATTTTTATTTAGTCTATCATAGGGTAATTCAATCGAAAATCGAACAAAATTTACACTTTCCCAACATTCTTATTTTGCTGAAAGTTAAGTTTTTTTTCTCGTGCGATGAATACTTCCTGAATTATACTAAATTTAAACTAACTGTGAAACCCTAAAATTTTCTAATTTTTGGTATGTGTAGTTATTACACATACCTGAAAGTTATATTAAAGAAATGATAACTTTGAATCCAAATACCTATCACAGAGGCACGGTCTTTAAATTATTTCAGAGAAAGTTATATACAGAATGCCTTTTATAAGAAAAACAAATAAAAAAGCTAGAATTGGTATAAAACCAATTCTTGTGATGCTGTAGATAAATACCCGTACGTAATTTCGTATGGTCACCTATCTGCACAAGTTTGATTCTTGAGGTGGTTTTTCGCATATTTCTAGAACGGTTCGTTGGAAAGTATAAATGATGATGACCAATTTCATAGGAATTCATATTTTGAAGAACTTTTCAGTGCAATTAAAACGTCTAGGACTGATCGTTTTCACAGTATACGTACAAATCTTAAATTTTTATATGGCAACACCAGAATCCGTTGCACAATTTAGTCCATTTTTGAAATTATATTTACTATTTTCATGAAAACATTGTGTACAAAATTTCAGTTCTCTATGTTGACGCACTCTCAGGCAGTGTACAAATATACAGTAAAAAACAAAATTTGTATATGGCAACCCTAGGAAAATGTTACCCGACTTATCCTATTTTCGAACTTAAAATTATTTTTTTTAAAGCCTGTATGCAAAATTTCAGCTCTTTAAATATACGTGTGCCCAAGCTATCCTGCGGACGGACTCGCGGACCGCCGGACAGACGAACAGACGGAAGTCTCAAGTTGGGATAGTAATGGCTTTAAAGAAGAGACATTTTTTCGTCAATAGGGGGCTGGTTATTTGTGTTGTCCTTTATCCCGTAAAATGTTCGCATACAGTTTTTTTTAAAGCTTTTTAACTTTCTTTCGAACAATGTACATAAAACAAACACAGGTACACAAGGCAAGTTACACAAGCAATTGTCGTACTGCTAGCTTCGTTACTGAGCTAAGACTGGCTGGGACCAGAAAAGAGAACTTGAGTGAGAGTCGAGTCGGTCTGACTGTCGGCATTATCAACTACACCGTACATATACAAAAAATTAAATTTTTATTTAATTGGTTTCCAAAATTTTAAAACCCGGACAGTATAGAAAACCCGCCCGGACGCCCTCCAAACTAGGACAGAAATCTGGGGAAACCCGGACGGTAGGCAGTCCTAGGTCTGCCCCCACAGCCCCGTTGTAGTTCTATTTGTAGGGTCATCTAACCACAGGAGACTGTGTTGGCAGTCGGCTCAAGCTGAGATATTAGAAACAAAGTGTTTTGGTGCGGTTTGAAATTGTGGAGTGATGTATAAAATTCATCAATTATTTAATTTCAATTTCCTCCATAGCAGTGTAGCACTGAATGGAAATTTTTCTCATACATGATCTTAATAAAGTGGATATAATCCTTTCGGAGCAGTTAAAGAAACTGAACCTAATATCCATGGTGAGTAGTATGACTAAGTCATCCATTTGTGATTGGATTCCTGCGGATTGTCAGAATATTAGTACAAATTACGATCTTACTAAGTCCCATAATTTGCAGTCTTGTGTTGACTCATCTATCTAAGGATTTCAAATAAATTGATTGACTATTGTTGGTATTGTTGCGAGCGTGGCCTTTGGTTCGTTATTTAAAACACAATATTAAATATTTAATATACAAGTTCTTTATTCCACTTTCTAATCTTATAAAATTCACAATCCTTCAATTAATCAACT